>JAYKKM010000509.1:392500-949277 GCA_035772405.1 Chrysogorgia sp. JL179-B06 | reverse complement strand
AATCTCCATCGTTGTTGTGTCTTTAAACCAATGGAATCTCATGGCGTCTATGTCTTCATCTTTCACTCGAACCTGTAAAAAAGCTTGCTTCAAGTCGCCAGTAAACGCCACAGGATAAAATCGATTGCGGATGAGAACGCTCCACAAGATGTTCTGTAGTGGTGGTCCTGTCTCGAGACAATCGTTGAGAGACCGTGCCTTTTCACGAGCTTTGGCCGAGGCGTCGTACACGATTCGAATCTTTGTGCTCTGAGATGTATCGCGAATCACAGGCTTGTGTGGGATATATAATTATTTCTTTACTGTGTTGTTTGATGTTGGGACTTTCTCCACGATTCCTCGGTTAATCTGGTCTTGGATGATGTCGTTGTATTTGCTCATAAGTCCTGGTTCTTTCTGCAGTCTCTTTACCAGGTTTCCAAGTCGTCTCACGCTGCCTTGTTCGTTGTTTGGCAAAGGCGGATGATTTGCCTTCCAAGGAAGTCCTGTTTCGTACCAGCCTTCGGGGTTCCTAACCAATTGCTCTTTGAACTCTTCATACACGCTTTCCTGGTCCCCCGTTGGTCGGTCTTCTAGTCCCAGGACGTCCAATCTACTCAATGACCCGTAATCAGAGCTCGATGTCTGTGTCAGAAGCATATTCGACAGGTCAGCTGCTTCCTCTCCTGGAGACATTACTGTCCATCCAAGGCGTGTCAACTCGGCTACCGGTTATCCGGGTCTTCCTACTCGTGGCTTAGCTTGTGTATTCGCTGGCCCCGAGGATTAGGTGAACAGGAAGTTCTTGTTTCTTGTCTACTTCATCCATTTTGACTCCCTCCAAGTGTGAGAACTCTGCCAGTATACCGTCGTAGTTTGGATTCTTCAAGCACAACAGTACGGCTTGATCAACTTTGGCAACTTCTGTGCTTAGGTGAAAGTCCCCCTTGACGTTGTTTATTTCCAGATCATACACTTCGATCATTCGGTTGACAGTTTGCATCATCATCTCTATTCTCTTTGGCTCTCTTCGAACTGGACGTTTCTTCAGTCGGTCGAGTAATGCAGCAGAGGCATACGAGCTGCCCGCTCCAGTATCTAATAAAGCGCGACCCAACAACGGAACCTTTACCAATTGCTGCAAGCATATTGTGCTCGGAGGTCTTGTCGCAGATTGAGGTGTGGTGTTTCTTCTTACAGGATAGGCAAGTAGATTTGCTACGACATTCAGCTGCGTTGTGCTTTACACCGGTACAGTTAAAGCAGAGTTGCTTGGCGCTCAGTTGTTACTTTCGGTCAGCAGTTGTGGTGACTTTATCACAGTTGACTGACTTGTGCTGATCACTTTCGCAGTAGACACAAGGCTTGGGCTTCCACTCATCTTGATTCGTTTGAAAACTTCTTCCGTGTTTCCCTTTCTCCTGATGAGCTTTGTCGCTTTTCTGGTCGTCCGATTTGACTGGATTCCTTTCGGTCCACTTGCGCAATGCCTCAATCAACTGCGGAAATTCCCACTCCTGCCAGTCATCATCCGTACGTACCAGGTCTCCCCGTATTCCATCAAGCTTGTCCAGAGTATTTCTCACATAGCCATTCACTTATTTTATCTTCCCTAATGTTTCTAGCGACTGTACACTATTTACCAACTTCTCATAAAAATCGTGGATCTTTGCTGGGTTAGATCCAGATACGTCTTGTAAGCACATGATATTGTTCACGTACGCATTGACGATTTCACTCGACTTACCAAATTTTGTCTTCAGAATGTTCTTCGCCCTTTCGTATCCTTCGGAAGTGAACGGCAGGCCCTCGACGCTCGGTCGGGTTTTCGGTTCTAACAACTCTTTGAGATACGAAAACTTGGTTACCTGAGAAATTTCGGTTTTATCAATCTCCGTTTCGTATTGACTCCAGAACCGGAGCCAATCTGTATGAGTCCCTTTGAATTTCGTGATAACAAGTTTTGGTAGTTTCGAGTTTCCCTTGTGTTCTTGTTTAGATCGATCTTCGTTAATCTTCATCTCATATTTCAGTTTTTGTTGTAGCTTTTCTTCTTCAAAGAGCATTTCTTCTTGAAAGCGTTGTCTCCTTATTTTGGTAGCTAGGTCTTCTTCTTCTTCTTCTTTCTTTTGGTACGTTTCGAGTTGTTTGGCGTGTTTAATCGCTCCGTCTAGATCGTGTATTGTTTCTTCTACGCCGGTCATATATGTCTCGCCGATCGTCTGATTATGTTTACGTATATCTTCTTGTTCGTCGCCCTTTTCGATTCTTGCTTCGGTTAATTTCACTTTAAGCGCGTAGACTTCTTCTCCTTTGGTTTGTAGTACATTACGCAGTCTCTCTATCGAAAGCAGATGGTTTTTCTTCAAGGTTTCATGTGCTTCTTCTTGCGTGAAGCTCAACATCTTCATCTTTGTTCCAAGTGTTTTAGTTAGGCCTTCGAACGTCTCCATCACGTTTACTCGTTTAGATTCTGTTTGTTCGCCGGAGATCCCGTCGGAGATGCCACTTATGTCGGGAATTGTTTGTTTACGTCCACGACACCAAGACGTTCGAAGCGTATTTAGTTTTAAAAGGTTTAATCACATATAAGTCACTGTATATAAAAGCTCTCTCTTTCTCGCTCACTCGTCAAATATCCTAGTCGCTTGTCAGTTTCCGGTGGCGTGTTCTTACGTCACCACCACCGGCGCTGAGACCCTACGGGCTCGCTCATCCTAAACTATTATCATACATAGTTTACCACAATAATTCTAAAATAAACCCTAATCATAACCCACAAAAAATGAAAGAACAAAATTAATGGTGGGAATTGAACCCGCCATATTCGGCATCGCAACCCCGGAAACTGACCACTACACTAAGACAGCACAGCACGCTCGACAGAAAGCAAAATAAAAATGTATTTAAAGTACTCGTTCTCTGATTAAATAACCGGCTGCCGGTCACAAATCGCACGTAGATTTTGAACGCTATCTCGGGCAATATTTACACGATTTCAATCCTGAAATCAGATTTGTAATTACTGAGTCTAAATACATAACATCCCTTCGTAAAAACGGTTTATGTACTTATATTATTTTTGTATATTATTGTCGTATATCATTTTGAATGTTATCGCGATGTAATGTTTAACATACGAGCAGCAGTGTTTTATATCTGATAAAACACGTCTGCGAGTGTTTTAAACGGCTTAAAAAACGACCAGCATTTGGTAAGTTCGTTGCGTAGTAATTTTGAAAAATAACGTTGTCTAAGCCGAGAAAATCAAAGCTAAAGTTTATGTAAATTAGGATGAATCTTTATCACATATAAAGATACGACACGGTGGTGATTTTCCTTTGTGTTTTCTTCATGCATTATTAATGAGTTTTTTACGAATATTTATAGTGTCTATGAAGTGAAAAATTCGCTAGCATTTTTTTGCTTTAACGGACAAAGTAGCACGGCAATTGGCATAGTTTCACGTTACAAAATAGGGAAAGACTGGGATTGGATATATGTGGTATAATGAATATATAATATGTATAATATATAATAATATATAATAATATATAATAATATATAATAATATATAATAATAAATAATAATAAATAATAATAAATAATATATAATACTAATAATATATAATACTAATAATATATAATACTAATAATATATAATACTAATAATATATAATACTAATAATATATAATACTAATAATATATAATACTAATAATATATAATACTAATAATATATAATACTAATAATATATAATACTAATAATATATAATACTAATAATATATAATACTAATAATATATAATACTAATAATATATAATACTAATATTTAATTGATATATGAGAGGATTTAATATTGTCAAATACATATATGGAAAAAGTGACTGCCCCAACCGGGAATCGAACCCTGGTCTCCAAATCAACGTTTCGGCGCTCTGACCTTTGAGCTAATGAGACACGGTCAGAACAGTCAGTCATTTTACCATATACATATTAAATTCGTCGCTTTCACTCAACACCAACAGGCAGATATCGCATCTAACCATAATGTGGAGAAAGGCCTCTCGAGCGCACTTCTCGACACATAGTTTCAAGAAATATTGTCACTAAATACTCTCTATTTTATTTTTGACCTTTACATTTTGGTAGAATCTGCTCTCTAAAATGCAGGAAATGCCATTTCATAGGTCACAAAATCCAACATTTCTCGGGGTGAATTTAGTAGTCCATCCTAACTAAATTGAAACTCAACTCGCAAAATCTTTAGCGCAGCTTAAATGCCTAAAATCACTAGATATGATTTTCCATTGTGACGTTTAATTCTTTTTTTTCCATGGAGTGGAAAATAAGGTAAAGGGGATTGCGGCTAGCAGCATGAATTGGCAGCATTCTGATCCATTTGAAATTAATATTACTTTTAATAATCTTAAAATTCTCAAATCTTGTAGTTTCATTATTTACTTCAATTTACGACAAAAATTTGTGTTTTTCCCTAATTTGTACTAAAATTTAACACACCCCCCCCCCCCCCCCCCGCATTCAATGTTGTCATTGACATCTTTTGCCATCATTGAATCGGCGGCGGGGGTGTTACAACATTTTTGTCCAAGATTGTAGGCTACGCTGACTTCAAAGCCTCGAGCGGTTGGCTGACAAGGTTTAAAGAACGACACAACCTTTCTCACCACAAGGTTTGTGGCGAATCTGCAGAAGTACCAGTAGCTACAGTTTCCTCGTGGCAAGAGTGCAATGGTGCAATAACAGCAGGTTATGAACTTCAAGATATTTGGAATCTTGATGAAACGGGCTGTTTTTTCCGTGCTTTACCTGACAAGAGCTTATCAGAAAAAGCAAAGAAGTGCAAAGGCTGCAAGAAATCTAAAGAACGATTAACTGTTGCCTTGAGAGCCTCCGCAACAGGAGAAAAGATGAAACCAATTGTCATTCGCAAGTACGCCAACAGGGATGACCTCTCGTGTGAATATTACAATCAAAAGAAGACTTGTATGACATCCAATATCCTACATAAAATCTTCAGCAAGTTAAACCGTTTCTTCAGAGCTAGAAACAGCTCGATTTTATTGTTCCTTGACTCTGCTTGTTACCATCCATACGATTTAAAAGGACGTTATTCTGACTGGGTTTTTTTCCAGTAAACTGCACATCATCAGTAGATGAATCTGAATTCCCTGAATGTGCTACAAGCTATGAGTTGGATGGGAAGTGCTTGGTGCAAGGTTGAAGTTACGACAATAAGCAAATGCTTTGCTGCAGCAGGATTATCAAGCAACATTACCGAGGCAACTGGAGATGAAAACGAAGATCCTTTTGCTGATCTTGATGGCGACTTCCAAGGTCTCGTGGACCTGCAGGTTGCATCTGGAAGCAGCGTTACACCGCAAATGTACCTATGGTCAGATGAGGAACTCCCCGTTTGCTTCAACGCTGACGTCAACGAACAACAGCTGTTAGAGTCACTCAATACTAGCGACAAAGACACAATCATTCTCCAGATTGATGCTGATGATGAAAGTGATGCTGGTGAAGACGACAATGAAAGTCCTCCAACAAACAGACTGGAGAGCTGCCGAGAAGCTCTTGAAAGCGTGCGGGACATAGAGCTTTTCTTCCTTCAGCGCGGCAAGAACACACTTTCAAACGAGTTTTCTCTGCTTGCGGATAAAGTAAGCGAGAATGCCGTGAGCGAAATATCACATCAACACACGCTAGAGAGGTACTTCGTCACAGAATAAAACTTCGTGTAAGTTCACTGAGTTTTGTTACTGTATCTTTACAGTGAAGGAAAGAAAAGACATTTGGATTTGACACTGATTCATGTTACCGTTGTATTTTTGGTTTTGGAATAAAAAAAATATTTGAATACAAATTTTTGACTTGTATTTTGACTTCTATTGTGTAGTTATGTACTCGACTCTCGCTATTACGGACACCAAATGACAGTCCCCAGGGTGTCCGCTATAACGAGAGTTGACTGTACATAGCTCAGAAAAACGACTGGGGACGAGTTAACACAGAGGAACGTCATGAATAGTGTGCTGCCTTCTTGAGGGGAGGCAGCAATTATTTCTTCAATTTATTGCTGCCGACCTTCAGGGAGGCAGCACACTAATCTTGACTTGGGTCCATGTGTTTCGTGTCCAGACCTCTTCGCGGAACTATGTAAAGCGAACATATTTAAAACTGTCCAGTTTTATGACGTTTTGTGACGTAGGTTTAGTTTCGGATATTATTAGAAGGGTATTCGTTTGATTTGAAATGTGACCGCTCGACCGCCAGATAAGTCGTTCAATTCAGAAATATTACAAACGTGAAGTTCGATTTGGCAAAAGTGTCGCTTGAATGGAAAATTTATAACTTCGCGAGGCTTGCTCGTTTCGAGTAAATGTTGTTCGAATTAGATGTATGGCGTTCAAATGGTCATATTGAATTTTGACATATAAACGCGCCATATGATTACCGTATGTTAGAAGGCTATACTTGGCTATATGATCGCCTTGATACGTGGTTTAGATTGTTATCGACTACGGCAACAAACGACAGCGTCTTAATTCAATAAGACACTATAACCTCAATGTTTTTGACAACGGTGACATCCCGCATGATTTCCGCATGATTTCCGTATTATATTAGTTATATTATAATAATAATAATAATAACATAATTTATATAGCGCTTAAATTATAACATATTCTAAAGCGCTTTACAATATTAAAAACTCTATTAAATAGTAAATGATAGTAAAAGGCTAAAATTATGTAAATGATAGTAAAAGGCTAAAATTATGTATTTTTACATTGTATTTATATAGATTACTATATTGTATATCGTTAATGTACTTATATAATATAAGAAGAAAACTATTACTTATATGCTGAAATGAATAAAAAAGTTTTAAGTCTAGTTTTAAAAGAGTCAACAGTATCGCTGTTCCGAACAGAAAGCGGTAGACTGTTCCAGGTCTTAGGTCCTGCTAGTGAGAGTGCACGATCACCGAAGGTTTTATAGCGTGACCGAGGAACCATAAAAAGCTTCTGATTTGAAGAACGTAATGCGTAACGGCCCGAGCCCTTAATCTCAAAAAGTTCAGTTATATAGTCAGGTGCCATGCCTCTCGAGACTATAAACATTAGGAGAGCTACTTTAAACTGGATGCGATGACGGACAGGAAGCCAATGAAGTTGTTCTAGTACTGGAGTAATGTGGGAGTAGCGAGGGATAAAGCAGGTGACACGAGCAGCAGCATTGAGAACTCTTTGCAGACGATCCATCTGGTATTGCGGGACGCCATAGAGTAGTGAGTTACAATAATCCAGATGTGAAGTCACGAAAGCGTGTATCAACGGCTTTGCCTGATTTTGTACAATCCGCGAAAGGCTTTACTACATACTTTGCCGATGTGAGCATCCATAGTCATGGAGGTGTCAAACCATGAACCCAAGTTCCGCACAGAGCTGACAGGCTTGATCGTTGAAGAGCCAACACTAATGTCATCAATGTTGATCTTGGTAAGTTGTTGGCGAGATCCGAGTATGAGAAATTCGGTCTTACTATCGTTCAGCATTATCTGGTGAGTGATCATCCAGCGCCGAATAAACTCAATACAGTCTTCCATCGCTTTAACAGCCTCTTCTTGAGACGCGGATGATCCCGGACGGAATGATAAATATAGTTGTGTATCATCCGCATAGCTGTGTGCAGTCGGTAGGTGTTTCTTCACAACGTGAAATAGACGAGATGCATACATGACAAACAATACAGGATCAAGGCAGCTTCCTTGAGGAACTCCATTGGCGAGATCAAGGTGCTTAGACAGATGCTGATCGATACAAACCCGTTGTTTCCTCCCAGACAAGAACGACTTTAGCCAGCCGAGAGCATCGCCGGTGACTCCAAAGTCCTTATCCAACACATCAGCCATAGTGTTGTGATCAATAGTATCGAAAGCCGCACTTAAATCCAACAACACCAACAGAGTCACTTCTTGTTTATCCATGTTCATAAGAATGTCATTATGAACACGGAGCAGAGAAGTTTCCGTAGAATGATATTGTCTGTAAGATGACTGGTTGCTTGGGAGGGGAGCATGCTCAGGAATGACCGCCTTCTCGGCAATCTTAGAAACAAGAGGCAAGTTGCTGACAGGCCGGAAGTTGTTAAAAATCAGCTCAAGCCCTAACTTCTTCAAGAGAGGTCGAATTAGGGCAATCTTCCACTCGTCAGGGACACACCCACTGGATAATGACCAATTTATCATGTTCGTAATAACCGGTACAAGCTCGTCTACGCACTTCTTTACCAACCAAGTAGGGATAGGATCCAGTTGACAACTAGCGTTAGATCCAGAGGTGATAATATCTCGCACATCATTCTCAGAAACAGCATCAAAGTTCATGAGTTTCCCTGTAGGGAGAGGTATCTTCAGAGAAGGAGGTTGAGTGTCACAGCAGTTGATGTTCTCCGTTATGAGGGTGATCTTGCGGCAAAATAACTCTCCAAAATCGTCTGCAAGCTGTCGCAGGTTGACGTGGGGTGGCAAAGAGTTCTCCGAACGCTCTTTACAGAGGGAAGACACGACTTGAAATAGCTTCTTGGAGTCCCCTGCACAATCTTGAATGAGGTCACAATAATGCCTCTTCTTCGCATCCTTTAGAAGCGCGCAGTAAGCATTGCACACCTTGCGATATGCTGAAACATCGGAGGCCAGATTACTCTTCCTCGTTCTCTTCTCCAACTTCCAACGCTCCGCTTTCAGTCGCTTCAGTTCGTCATCGAACCAAGGGACTCTAGGACGGACAACTAAAACTTTGTGCTGTAGTGGGGCGTGGCTCTCAAGGATGGTGCGCAGGACAGTGTCGTAACTTGCTGGAAGCTTATTCGCAGGGAGCCCATAGAGTTTCGAGGCGACAATGTCCTCTTTGAAAACTTCTAAATCTATCTGCTTCCATCTGCGATAGCTCAACTCTTTTACCGTAACTGCTGGAGATGGTATGGCAAGAATACACTCAGCAAAACAGTGATCCGATAGAAATAATGAAGGACGAGGCGACATAACCATCACATCGTTCGAGGACCGAGTGATTATGAGGTCGAGCCAGTGACCTAAGATGTGCGTAGGAAAATTCACATGTTGAGTAAGCCCAAATGTTTGAAGGGTAGCGAACTGTCTTGCATCCGCATCTGATATGAAATTACCTTCATGTGGAAATTGAAATTACCTGCGATTTCTAGTACTTCAGGACAGAGGACAATGCCTTCAAGATAGGCAGCAAATTATGGCGTGCCGATCTGGACAAAAATACTTCTGTGAAATATATGACTTGTTGTGTGAAATATATGACTTGTTGTGTGAAATATATGACTTGTTGTGTGAAATATACGACTTGTTGTGTGAAATATGTGACTTGTTGTGAGATATATATGACTTGTTGTGAGAGATATATGACTTGTTGGGAGAGATATGACTTGTGAAATATATAACTTCTGTTCGGCAAATATAATACTTAATCGACGCCAGCGATTGGTCAGCGGACAATAATCATGCAGAGTACTTCATGATATTTATCTCTGATGAGTTGATGATTCAATGGCGGAATTGGGTCTTACTACATCCCGGGCGTTCTTTGTCAGCGCGCGCGGGCACTCGTCTTCTGGACGATCCTTTTATAGGATCTTTTGTTGTATTGGGGTTGGGTTTCCTTAATACTAATAAAAGGATCGTCCAGAAGACGAGTGCTCGCTAGTAAGACCCAATTCCGCCATTGAATCATCAACTCATCAGAGATAAATATCATGAAGTACTCTGCATGATTATTGTCCGCTGACCAATCGCTGGCGTCGATTAAGTATTATATTTGCCGAACAGAAGTCATATATTTCACAAGTCATATATCTCTCACAACAAGTCATATATCTCTCACAACAAGTCATATATCTCTCACAACAAGTCATATATATCTCACAACAAGTCATATATTCCACACAACAAGTCATATATTTCACACAACAAGTCATATATTTCACAGAAGTATTTTTGTCCAGATCGGCACGCCATAGCAAATTCCTCGAAAAACACGGTCGGCGATACGGGATGAGTCTCCGAGTAGGGACGACGGTAAATGATGATAATTTTGGTGGTACGCGCATGCGCAGTCAGGTTCCACTCAGATGTTTCAAATGATTTTCTTTGCTTTTATCCGGCGAGGGAAACTTTGAAGTTTTCACGATACCAAATCCCCGTTCCACCACCAGATCGTTGTGTTACACTTCCCACTCTTGGGATATTTCTAAACAAATAACCTTGAGGAGCAAGAGCAGCAAGAGTCACGCTATCATCATCTCTTAGCCAAGTTTCAGTCATCACGCAAACATCGATCTTCTTGTCGACAACATGGTCGATAAAAACCTCAATCTTGTTTCTAAGGGATCTTGCGTTGACATTGCTGAACGTAAGGCGCTTCTTCGGGCCCGCTGTAAATTGCGCCTAATATAAACAAGGTTTGGCCTGTTCCCGCTGACGCCATTGTCTCGCGGGATATTTCGAAGGATCTTCCTTTCTTCCGTGATACTTACGGGACGCACGAGACTACTCAAAGATGAATTTGTAGAGCTATTCAAAGGAGTCTCCCTAGAGACATTAAGACGGCGAGAGCAAGGCATTGAGGTGTTACTTTGAATATTTAATTCGCGGCTCGAAGAAATATCGAAGTAATGTTCATTTTCCTGTTCCTGAAGACCAAAACAACCAGTAGGAATTATTCCAAGTCGATTAGATGCTTGCAATAAAGCTGGCTCACACGTCAGTAGCGCTTTATTTTTCCTCTGACCAGCTCTGCAGACATTAACACGGCGAGAGCAAGGCATTGAAGTGTTACTTTGAATATTTAATTCGCGGCTCGAAGAAATATCGAAATAATGTTCATTTTCCCGTTCCTGAAGACCAAAACAACCAGTAGGAATTACTCCAAGTCGATTAGATGCTTGCAATAAAGCTGGCTCACACGTCAGTAGCACTTTATTTTAGATTTCACTCGCGATATCTTCGTTTGAGTTAGAGCTTCGCCACAGTTCAAGAGTTGAGAGGAGCTCTTGGCATCGATAACAAAATAGATTTAAGCGCCGAGACTGTATAGACGGATGCCATGAAGCTCCCGGACATGAATCGCATCAGAAATTAAAAGATATCGCCAAAATATAAAGTAAAATCACCAAAAAAAAATGCAGGAGCAAGAATAAACGTGTGCTACCTGTTAGGCGCTACAATATGTATTCTCGTTTGTTCGATTTGAAATATGACCGCACCGCCAGATAACTCGGACGTTCAATTCAGCAAAAATACCAAATTTTGGTCTTTATTGTAAATATCAACTTCTCAGGTATAAACCTTGGAGAATAACCCAAAACAATGCATGGGTGACCATGACTCGTCAGAGATTTTAACAACTCATTGGCAACAATTCTTGCAGACACCTTATGGGCAAACTAATGTCCCAGACTGATTTGACAAACTGTAAAGTGTTATTCAGAGTCAACTATAGAACGGCAGAAGATGAATCTTCTGATGAACAAAGTAATACCCGAGAAGAATGGATGATTTTATCTGAACTTCACACACCATTTGACAACTCTGAACCAATGCCAGATTCAACACATGACTGGTACCAAGACAGAGCTCAGTATTCTGAGAAACAAATTCGTGAAATGCCACCATCTGACCAGTATGAAATTGTAGATATAAACAGTTTCAGTGAAATGCAACGTCTTGCTTATAATATTGTTAAATCACATTTTGATGATATTTTCTTACCTTATTAATGCTATTCGCAACCTTCTGCAGGATAAATGTGCAGTTACTGCAACAACTGGTAAAGCCTCCTATAATATAAGAGGTATCACTATACACTCTTTGTTGAAATTAGCCACTGGATCAAGGGGTAGAAAATATCTTACAGGTCAAAACCTGTGTAGAAAGTCTTAATGGAGTTGACTATATTCTCATTGATGAATATTCCATGCTTGGTCAAGTTGCTTTTGGCTGGATAGATAAGCGTTGCAAACAAGCAACAGGATATTGTAACAAAGTTCTTGGAGGAAAAACTCTAATTTTAATTGGTGACCAAGGTCAGTTACCACCTGTAGCAGATAAACCTCTTTATCATGCTAAACCATCAAGTGATGTTGGTGAACAAGGCTATCAGACTTACAGAATGTTTGACAAAGCTGTTAAGCTTACTGTCAATCATGCAGCGAGTACAAGGTATGAGTCAACTTCAGAGATTTTTGTTGCGACTTCGCAAAGCTGAGTCAACAGTTGATGACTGGAAGTTACTTTTGACTCGTCAGCCATCAAACATAACAAATTTGTGTGAATTCGAAGAATCTACCAGGCTCTTTTACAGCAAATTACAACCATGAACAACTGACTAAACTTGAACATCCAGTTGCTCATATCAATGCTGGGCATTCATCTGTGATTGCCAAGAAAATTTCTTCAGAAGACATGTCTGGATTAGAACCTGTGGTGTTTCTATCAAAGAGTGCTAGAGACCATCATGTGTCCCAATATGTCCAATCACTGTCTCCGCACATTCAGGAAATTGTTTGCATGAGAGGCAACAATTACCTCTTAGACTTGCTTGGGCTCTAACAATTCACAAGAGCCAAGGTCTCACACTGCCAAAGGCTTGGATTGATATTGGTAAATCTGAGAGAACTGCTGGAGTCTCTTATGTTGCAATCAGTGAGTGAAAACATTATCGTCTTGTGTCATTGAACCCATGACGTACCAAAGATTGACAAGGTGAAAATCATCAGCTAATTTGCAGTTCAGACTTGAAGAAGAAAACAGGCTAGATAATTTGACACAGACGACATGCAGTGCATTTAACTCATCAAACTATTCAGGTTGAATAATATAAAGGATTACAATTATGGATCCCATGCAGTTATAATGATATGTACTTTAAATACCCCTAGTAAAAAATCACATCTGGGATGTTGTATTTTAATATTTACAAATATCAGTTTTCCCGCTTCGTAGTAAAATTCAGGAATGCGTAAAATTGATTGAAAAAGTATTAAAAGTAAATAACATTCTTGAAGAATTAATGAAAAATCGCACTTGTGTTAGGAATATTCATAATAACACTTTAGCATGCGTGCAATTTTTCATTAATTCTTCTCGAACCGTGTTACAGTATTTCCTATACTAATACATATATCACTCAGTGAAACGTGTTACACATTTCATTTTTTAAATATGAAATTAGGCCTACTTTAATTAATCCCCTCGCCCGGCGCGAAGCGCCGGCCGAAGGCCGAAGGCCTGAGGGCGAGGGTGCTAATATCGATCGGCGTTTAGTCCCTTATCACGCGAAATGGAAGCGGTTCCTGATCTCGGATGGGTTTATAGGTATATATATTTATATATATGCATCAACCGTCCTCATGCGTGCCATCGGAAAATTTGACCCTGGTAACTAGATATAGACCCTGGTATACTAAATATATTTCAGAGAGACATTTTTTGAAAAAAGTGAGTTTAAAAACAAATTTATTGCTATGGATAAACAACAAGCAATACAAAGCAAGAGAAGCGGAAGAGAAAGGCGGCGAGAGCAAAGTCGCGTTGAAACCGAGGAGGAGAAGGTCGAAAGACTATATACGGCAAAATAGAGAGCAATAGCGACAAAAGCTGGTAAATGAAACCGCGGAGGAGAAGGAAATTCGGTTGGCGAAGAGGAGGGAAGCGTACAAAAAGAGGTCCGAAGAAAGTAAGGGAAAGAGAAGAGAATATCTTAAGAAGAGGCAGCGAGAATGTAGAGAAGAGCGAGAAAGTAGACTGCATGGCTTAAGACGAAGGTCCCAGGAACGGCTAGATTCAGAAACCTCGCAAGAACGTACTGAAAGGCTGGCGGTTCTAAGACAAAATGCCGCCGAGAGAATTGAGTCATAAACGCCAGAACAACGGGCTGAAAGAGAAAACACCAGCAATCAACGCGAAATACGGCTTGCTAAGAAAAAACAAACACAGCGATATGTAGACACAGGTGATGCTTACAATATTAAATGTGACTACAGATAAGCTGTTAGGTAAGTGAGTTAATAAATAATAGCCTATAGGTCTGGATATTTTAATTGGTAGTATATACACGAGCTTTCTCTGACATTGTTATGCTTATGCTTTCTCTGTCGTAATATGCTTTTGCTTGCAAAACTCTGTTTTTAATAGCAGTCCTGAACAACACCGGTCGGTAGTCCCTGAATGTAAGATTATTACTAGGCGATACCCGAGTGTTTTGCTCGCTTCTCGAGTGCCATTATAACTTGATAATCACACAAGACAAGGTTTTTTATTTCTTTTCTAAAATAACACCATTAAATTAACAATAAAGCCATGAAAAATGCAGATTTAACTGTTATTATATGCGTTGTTATGTACGTTGCTAGGAAGACTTTGTAGCGATTTTAGCGATGAAAATGTACTCAACGTTGCAGTTAAAACATTCAGTTGTGTTTAAATTTACGGAGGAACACGTTAGCTTATGCTTTTAATATTGAGTTATAATGACACAGTTTTTGAGCTCAATCAGAATTTTATAATACTAGATGTGTCAGCTCAGCCACCAAGCAGGTGAAATGCACCTTGATCATCCTGATTATATGTTTATGTGGTGATATAATTTACTCTAATACATACATAAATGTTGTGCTTTTAATTGTTGTATGGGCATTTGTACATTTAAGTAGTGTTTCATTGTAAACATGCATTGTACAGGTTTATAGACCTACACATGTTAGGCCTGGCCTGGCCTCCGCTTATAGTGTTTCTGTGTAAACACTTTTGTCCTTGGAATAGAACTGCACATGCAATGCCGGTCCCATATATATTTAAGATTGATTGTTGAAGTGCTTCCTGAAGGACATTATAGTAGATTGTATTACATTTCTTACAAACAATCAAATGTAAAATTAATATAATATGTGCGATCACTCGAACTAAAATATTTCAAAATGTATAACAGGCAAATGGTTGGCACTTTTTAACTCAAATTTTTGCTTTAAAAGTCAATTAAGGAAAATGTAAGTACTGAGTAACAAATATTAACTAGAATTTATAATGTCAAAAATGATGCCCTGTGTTATATAGCAAAACCTGCTACACACGTTATGTAAGCAGCCTCAAAATGATTTGTCAGTAATGAGATACAGAATGTTGCCGTAACTTTTTATCTTATTATTTACTTTTATTCTCTAATTTTTTGTTATTTTTGTTAGGAAAGGTGCTAATGTAAAGCAATGCTGGGCTTATATCTGTGTGGGCTTAATTATATACCTTATATTAAATCAGAAGGTATTTTCTGTTAACAAACAGGGGCCAACAACTAGGGGTCTTATAAGCCGGATTGTACAGTATTTTATGATTGGGTAGGTTGATGCAGTCTCGCTGTATTAGGGGAAATGTTAGGGATTGAACGTGTGTCAGCTCACTATTGCGACAATGCATTAAGCATGGAAAAGGGCATGTCAACCATTATGGGTTAAACAAGCACTGATATAATTTAGATAATACATAATGTTGCATGCTCTGCTGTTGCATAGGCTATTGGGTTAATTACCATTGGAATAAATATGGTCGTTAATTACCATTGGAATAAATAGAGGTCTTCCAGTGGAGTAAAATATTTATCAATAATAATCAGTGTGTATGCATGCACCATTGGTCATCCACAGCCTGATGTGGTGAATTATTGCAGATATTTTAACATTTTTGGATATTGTGAGAGTCATTATGAACCATAGCTGACATAAGACTGACTATAAGTTAATTATTTAAATCATAAACAATTGACGCAGCTATATGTGAAAGTTAATTCTTTCTTAGTGACCGATGGTAGTATTAACACCAGAAGACTTAAAGTGTATGTATTAACATGGTAGTATTAACACCAGAAGACTTATATATATATATATATATATATATATATATATATATATATATATATATATATATATATATATATCTATATACACAATGAAAAATTCAGTTTGAAATAAACTCTCCTACTTGAAAGAACAAAATAATTAATTATAAAGATTGGCATTTACAACTCTTCCATAATTATAATCTCAGTTACATATTAAGATTTGTTTGATATGTAAACCAGAGGTGTAGCCAGATGGGGGGGGGGGGGGGGGGGGGAGTAGGGCCTGGCAAAATTCCTGCCCTCCCCCGCCCTGGCAAAATAAGTGGGCCCTCTGAGAAAATTTGTACTCTTGGCTCTTCATTTTCCTCAGTTAGGCTGCCCTCCTAGGTTTTTCCTGGCCGGCCGCCTTGACAGAAAATCCTGGCTATGCCTCTGATGTAAATGTCCTCATTTTGACATCACGCTGCATAATGACTTATTGAAGAAGCCTGTAAATAGACCTTATTCAAAAATGGCCGCTGATTTAATATTCTTTTATATGCATATAAATTGGCCCTTATGACCTCGTTATCGTGCAAGAAATTCAAAATAATTTTTACTCTAAAACGAGGTCATAACGGCATAAGTATACCTACGTTTTGAGTGCTTTAATTTAATAATCCCAAAGATATATATATACATGCTTTTTCAGTAAGTTACTATATATATATATAGCAAAGTGAAAAGGTGGTAAACTGCCAAGAATTTAGTGACGAGATACTGACGTTTCGAGCGGAGCCCTTCATCAGAGTAAGACGAGATAAAATAAAATAAATAGGGCTTATATAATGCCAAAAGGGTGTCACAGGTAGAAAGTAGCCAATCAAATGCACGGGAAATAAACTAACTAATAATTAATGAGATGGGAAAAGTTAAATCATTTGCTATTTTTAAAGTTTAATATATATATATATATCTAATAATAATATATATATATATCTATATATATATATATATATATATAGTTTATTAACTTTTAATGCTGAGTCGCTACTCGGAGTTTCACGCTTACGCGATCTTCAGGCAACCAACAGATTACAAGGTCTACTGTTATTATATTACATTGGTTGATTACGTCATTAGTTTAGTTGGTGTTTCGTTACATGTCTGCACTTCGCAAAGAATTCAGTTCGTTTATTTAGAAAGTGTTTATTTCTTGCTTTCATCAACAAGAGCTTTTCTTCTAAGCACAAATTGCATCGTTTTTGACCGACTTTGTACGCCGCAACATGCTTGACAATGGACCACTTGATCTCGTATTCGTGATTTCCCTCCTTAAGCTTCCAAATGTGCTTGGATAGCTCAGTGTCATAGGCATATTTTGCGTGTCGAAAAGATTTCACGTGATTGCGGTATCTTTCTTTGAAGTTGTTAGCCGTTATTCCAAGGTATTTCTTTATTTCTCCGTTGTCGCTCGTCGTAACTTCAGCCTGGTAGACTACGCTCTTTTGCTAAACAATTTCCAGGGATTGGGCCACTCGGTTGGTCGTTGGCAGTTGCATGTGCGTGATTCGTTTGTTCATGTTTGTGCGTATTGTGGCGTTTTTTTTGTCAGTGTGCGGTTGTTGTGTTTGCGAATGAAGCTTTTCATGTTTTCTGTGCAGCTGTAGCTAATGCGTATTGTGTGACGGTTGAATAGAGTGTGTAGTTTGTGTGATAGTGGGAAGTGTTTGTCAATGAGTTGTAAAAATTCTCGTGCTACGTTTGTCCTGACGTTTTTGCTGTAAGGCGGGTTATACCATATCACGTTGCGTCGTCTGTTTCGTCTGTGTGAGTTATTTCTGTTCTCGTTTGTTTCGTTGGTTGGTTCGTATGTTAGGTTTGTGTCGAAGTTGCTTTGTTTAAGGGCGTCATTGTATAGTGGTGCAGCTGTGTTAAACGTTTCCTGGTCGCATGATAGTTTGTTGATTCGTTTGTTAATCGATGCTGGTAATTGTCGGATGATACATGGTGGGTGGTTTGATAGACCGGTTGATGTAAAGTGGTTCGTCATTAGGTTTTCGGTAAGGTTTGTAAGTACCGTTTGTTAGGTCAAAAGTTACGTCTGAGAAAGTTCACGGTCTTCTGGTTGGCTGTCGCAGTTATCTTTAGTCCAAGAGTTTCGAAAAAGTCGTTACATCCTTCCTTGCTTTGTCGGCCAATCTTCCTGATGTAGTTTTAAGTGCAGCCAGGCCGTCGTCTCGGTACAGACCAAGATTCATCCCAAATCGTTTCTTCAGCGAGTCTAGAACAAATAGTCCGACCAGTTCGCATATTTCAGCTCCGTCATAGCTGCCCATTGTAACGTCGAAATGTAGTTGCGTTGTTTGTTTTCGTCCAAGCTTGTCCGTTGTGAAATAGGAGTGATTTCCGTGCGTGTTTTATTATTCTGATGTCGTTGTCAGGAATTGGAGTGTATTGCTTGCCCCAAGCGATCGCTCTGTCAAGTAAATCTTCTGTAATCGACGGGTAGAAATCAACTATGTCGAATGAGAGAAAAGTGTGTCTGTTTTTATTTTCTAAGTCGGTGAACCAAATAATTGTTTCGTCGGAATTTTGCCACTGGTTTGCACGCGTCTGGTTTCGAATTTCCGTGTTAATTTTGTCTAGTATGGATTTACTTACTTTACCAAGGTCACTTTTGGCGGGATTACCTACACACGACGACTACCGAAGGAACTTCATAAACAAAACCGAAAGTGTCATTCAACGAATGCGATGGAAAGCCCATTTCTACTTAAATGGCAACAACGATAGAGCTGACAGGACGCCAACATTTGGTTTGAAATCCAAACAAAGCCCACCACCCGTATCAGAGTTGAAAGCTTTTGAAGAAGACGTTATCCAAATGATTGAGAACATTCAGTTCAGAAACGTGAACGATCAGTTTATGAGTTCCTTAGAAAACGACAAGCGAAGAATAAAAGCATCACCCAATCTTTTGGTTTTCGCCGACAAAACGCGAAATATTTACGAGATGAGCACACACGGCTACAACAAACTGTTAAATGAGAACGTAACAAAGACATACAAGCTGGCACAAGACGGAATAATTGACGACATAAAGCATGATTTGAAAGATATTGCAGACGGGCTGAAAATCACCAGCCGTGTAGAACCGATGGCACAAACACCAGCCTTTATTTCCTTAAAAGATCATAAGGATGATTTCGAGAACAATACGAAGTGTCGTTTGATAAATCCCGCCAAAAGTGACCTTGGTAAAGTAAGTAAATCCATACTAGACAAAATTAACACGGAAAATCGAAACCAGACGCGTGCAAACCAGTGGCAAAATTCCGACGAAACAATTATTTGGTTCATCGACTTAGAAAATAAAAACAGACACACTTTTCTCTCATTCGACATAGTTGATTTCTACCCGTCGATTACAGAAGATTTACTTGACAGAGCGATCGCTTGGGGCAAGCAATACACTCCAATTCCTGACAACGACATCAGAATAATAAAACACGCACGGAAATCACTCCTATTTCACAACGGACAAGCTTGGACGAAAACAAACAACGCAACTACATTCGACGTTACAATGGGCAGCTATGACGGAGCTGAAATATGCGAACTGGTCGGACTATTTGTTCTAGACTCGCTGAAGAAACGATTTGGGATGAATCTTGGTCTGTACCGAGACGACGGCCTGGCTGCACTTAAAACTACATCAGGAAGATTGGCCGACAAAGCAAGGAAGGATGTAACGAGCTTTTTCGAAACTCTTGGACTAAAGATAACTGCGACAGCCAACCAGAAGACCGTGAACTTTCTCGACGTAACTTTTGACCTAACAAACGGTACTTACAAACCTTACCGAAAACCTAATGACGAACCACTTTACATCAACCGTCTATCAAACCACCCACCATGTATCATCCGACAATTACCAGCATCGATTAACAAACGAATCAACAAACTATCATGCGACCAGGAAACGTTTAACACAGCTGCACCACTATACAATGACGCCCTTAAACAAAGCAACTTCGACACAAACCTAACATACGAACCAACCAACGAAACAAACGAGAACAGAAATAACTCACACAGACGAAACAGACGACGCAACGTGATATGGTATAACCCGCCTTACAGCAAAAACGTCAGGACAAACGTAGCACGAGAATTTTTACAACTCATTGACAAACACTTCCCACTATCACACAAACTACACACTCTATTCAACCGTCACACAATACGCATTAGCTACAGCTGCACAGAAAACATGAAAAGCTTCATTCGCAAACACAACAACCGCACACTGACAAAAAACGCCACAATACGCACAAACATGAACAACGAATCACGCACATGCAACTGCCAACGACCAACCGAGTGCCCAATCCCTGGAAATTGTTTAGCAAAGAGCGTAGTCTACCAGGCTGAAGTTACGACGAGCGACAACGGAGAAATAAAGAAATACTTGGAATAACGGCTAACAACTTCAAAGAAAGATACCGCAATCACGTGAAATCTTTTCGACACGCAAAATATGCCTATGACACTGAGCTATCCAAGCACATTTGGAAGCTTAAGGAGGGAAATCACGAATACGAGATCAAGTGGTCCATTGTCAAGCATGTTGCGGCGTACAAAGTCGGTCAAAAAACGATGCAATTTGTGCTTAGAAGAAAAGCTCTTGTTGATGAAAGCAAGAAATAAACACTTTCTAAATAAACGAACTGAATTCTTTGCGAAGTGCAGACATGTAACGAAACACCAACTAAACTAATGACGTAATCAACCAATGTAATATAATAACAGTAGACCTTGTAATCTGTTAGTTGCCTGAAGATCGCGTAAGCGTGAAACTCCGAGTAGCGACTCAGCATTAAAAGTTAATAAACTATACTTCGCTCTGCCTATAATGGTATTGAGCGCTCTTATACCTTACGCCAATCTAGTGATCTTTATGTTACACGCTATTTTTGGTATATATATATATATATATATATATATATATATATATATATATATATACAGTGTGACATCACAGTGAGGATCCGGCCTTTACATATCAAACAAATCTTAATCAGTGCAGGTACTGTATATTAACACCCAAAAATTAAACACTGAGTTATTTAGTTATTTAGTTTGATGTCTAATTATGAAACAATGAAATTCAGAACAACACAAGCTTGATAGTTTAAAGGCTCTCAGAGATACATGTAGTGTCTACTATAAGTCCATTCGATTGGCAAATTAATGGGTTATACATGTATATATTTTTAAGTAAAATAACTAATTATAGCACTACGCTATGACGGCAGGCGAGGGGTTGTTGCGTATACGTATTTCTAGTTTATATTATTATCACTATTCTGTATATGTATGAAAATTCGATGGTTGGCAAGTCCAGATATCTCTACTAAAATTCAGTCCGGTCCCACCACTCATACCCATTTGTTTTAATTCCCTGTTTGTTTGTTTTAACTATGCATGCTAACAATTCCATATTTTTTTTCTTGATAGATTTTTATAATTCTGATGGAGGACAGTATACTTAACGCATATCAACAGAAATGGATTATCACTTCCTTCAACAAGGAAACTAAAAAATACATGCTCTTTGTTTACTGTGAATTAAGGCATATGGATACACCATCTCCTCAACCTATGGCACTACATTTATTTATGCTATGATCACATACCACTAACATATGACTTGGATTTGATGGTTCGTGCACAAAGCTGTATGTGGATACACTGTATATGTAATAAACTGTACATGGAACTGTCTTCAAGAAATTATTTACCTCAACTTTGTGAAAATTCAGTGCACAATGGAATTGTCCACTTTTTGAAAATGCAGTGGACAATGGCATTTATTTGTGTGTACATGGATATTGGATAACCATATTTGGTATGCATCCAAAGCATTTAATAGGCTTTCGATTTGACTTGTCATGCTGTAAGGCAGTAGCACCCTTGTCAATTCCACCACCACTGGTCTGATCCTTGTTTTGGTTACGCTTCTATTCCTCGCTTAAAGAGTGAGTGTCAGGGTAGTGCTTTGCGCGCTTGTGTTTTTGTTTTCATACGAATTGATTCCAGTGCATCGCATCGTTAGAACTATAATTTGCATGTGAACTCTAGATTTATTTGGAAATGTTGAAATTGGAGTCCGATCCTGACCTCGGGGCGTTATGAAGTTAATGTTCAAGACAATTTGAACAGTTGCGGTTCGCTTGTTTGTGAACCACTGCGGGCCGCGCGCAAAGCCGTTTCTGATGAACAAGCTGGCCCGGATGGCTTTAGTTCCTGAATCTTTGCAAATTCAAATGAACAAAACATCAGAAGAAACAAAATATATTTCTTTACTAGTCACTCATCAAACACTTCCATTCGCAAACTTATTCGCGTTTCAGCAGCATAACCCGGCCTTCCATGCTTCGGAGGCGAAGCGCTCGTAGCAGCTTCTATGTATCGAAAAGATTACTATAGTAAATTATCAATTTTACGAAAAATATCACAATAATTGATCACTCAGGTATATTTACTTCTTAGAAAACTTGAAAATGGACAATTTATAAGAAGGATTGATGAAATATCGACGGATTTGTTTGTGAACTGAAATAGGCGTCCCATAAAATGGCCGCCAAGAAGAAAACAAGCGCGCAAAGCACTACCCTGACACTCACTCTTTAAGAGTGCTTGATGCACTTGAGCTCAGTAATCAAGGTGTCATATGATCGGGGAAGGCTGAGTAGCAGTGCCACCATATGTTCATCTTCAGGAATTGGTGCCTTGATGGCTGCCAGTTGGTTGGTAATTTCTTTCATTCGGCGAAGATGTTCGTTGAGAAAATCGCTTTCTTTGATTTTCAAAGAAAAGAACTTCTGCTTCCAAAACAATTTGTTTAGTACAGTGTCTCGTTCAAAGCGTTTCTTAAGTTTATCCCAAATTTCCTCACAAGATCCGAATTTATACTCGCCGCAGAGCTTTTGTCTTCTTCTAAGCCTTTTGAAAAGCTGATTGAGCCACTGAACTGCTGTCTGATACAGCCAGGCTAGTTGCCGATCCATCAACGTGACCCCACAATTCTCTAGCTTCCAGTATAGCTTGCATTTGATATTTCCATATTTGCCAATTTTTTGCTCCCACTAGTTTGTCGATAAATAACTTGTCTTCTTGCGCCATTCTGAACGATTTAATCCAACAGAAGTTTCTTTGATTGATAGATCATAGTTCCGAGGGTGTCTGGGTCCATAACCTGTTCATTTTATGTTGTACTTAAGCATAAAAAGCTTCGAGAATATAAAGAAGAGATACATTTTCTTTCAACAACAAATATGAACGTCCAACATACGTACTAATTGATCCCGCGGTATAAAGCGGTATTACTGAGCCCGCGGTATTAACTAAAACATAGATAATCCAATATCAATAAGTATTTGTCCAATATTGACTAAAGTTTATGAACTGTTGAGTGTTATTTACAACAGTTACCATCGCAAGGGGAAGTGCTGCCTCAAAAGTCATGGAAAGCCTAATTTTTGATAAAATTTCCAAAATGAACCCACTGTAGTATGTACACATTTCTATCAATTCTTTTAATTACATGTATATTTAAATACAGCAAACTTAAATTACAAATTACTATCACTTATCTGAATATAATTGACAAGGCTTTTGACTGCATACACAGTTTACATTATGACTATACAATATGTAGTTGGTGATTCGTAAACAAATTTCTGAAAAATCGCTGCCACTATAAATCATATACTGTGGCAAAGCTGTCAGTGGAATCGCAAGTATATGATATGTTATGGCAAAGCAATCACCAAACAAATAGGCGCTGACTAAATAAATACCAGAAATGGTATGTAACAGATGTTTACAATATTGTTGCACCATTATTTATATCATCCAACTTTTATTGTTGAGAATACAATACTTTCAAGGAGATCTTTGTGATGTATTAGTTCATTGCACATGTCCACGACTCCACATACAGGTATATTATACTGTACTGGTAATTGTCGTTCGGGAATACACCCATGGTCCACTGCAACCACTTTTTCCCAAAGAACTTGTAATATTGTATTTACTGTGGGGAAGAAAATCATATGATTCGAAATTGTCCGCAAAGGAAGGAAGAACAGCAAGAACGTCGCAGCAAATTTGAGAATAAATCAACTCCAGCAAGTGCTGGTGGAGGCAGCAACGAGGACTCTGGGAGTAATGTATTCGCTGTAGGATTGATTGTAGCTGAAGGGGTTGATAGCTGGATTATCGACTTGGGTGCTTTACAACACATGACTGCTAATCGTGACTTACTAGTAAAACTATTGTGAATTCTCTGAACCGGAACTTGTTGCTCTTGGAGATGGTCATTCTGTCAATGCCTATGGATGTGGAGAAATAAACATGACTATGTTACTTGGAAACAAGGCGAAAAATCAACAGAAATCAATTCTGACAAAGGTAAGGTGGTGCAATTTGGACACACCCTCTGCTGGATTAAGGACTCCAAAGGCAAAGTAGTAGCGATTGGTCGACTTGTTGGGAACATGTACCGTCTTGATTGCAAAGTTGACAAACCTAGAAACCAGGCATCGATTGTTAATGAAACCAGTATCAAACTGGATCTATGGCACCAAAGAATGGCGCATTTAAATGTTGGTCAAATGAAAACCATGGCGGCAAAGGAACTTATCACAGGTGCTGACATACCTGGAAATGGCAAGTTGGATTTTTGCGAGGCTTGTGCAGAAGGAAAGGCACATCGAGCGCCATTTAAGCCAGTGGGAGAAATTCAGTCAACGAAAAGGCTGGAGCTGGTCCACAGTGATGTAGCAGGACCGATGAAAACCGAAAGCTTTGGAGGTGCAATGTACTCTGTGACCTTCATAGATGATTATTGCAGATGTGTAACTGTTTACCCAATGAAGCATAAGTCTGAATTGCTGGAAAAATTCAAAGAGTGGGAGGTAGCAATGACAAACCAAGCTGAATGCAAGATTAAGACGTTGCGGACAGACAATGGCAGTGAATACACATCTGCTGAGTTTCAAGACTTCCTGAAGGAGAAAGGAATTCGTCATGAGGCTACAGTGCCGCATTCGCCTCAACAGAATGGGGAAGCTGAGCGCATGAGCCGAACACTTCAAGAAGCGGCTCTTTCTATGAACCTGCATGCTGCAGTACCCAAGGCCTTCTGGGCAGAAGCAGTCTGCAATGCAGCCTATACACGAAACCGAGTCGTCACGACTACGACTGGAGTAACCCCTTATGAAAGATGGTATGGAAAGAAGCCAGATGTTTCTAATATGCGTGTTTTTGGTTGCACTGTTTATGCTCATGTTCCTGACGCTAATCGCCAGAAACTTGACCAAAAGGCTATCAAGATGAGATTTGTAGGCTACAGCCTTACACAGAAAGGATACAGGCTATACGATGAGAATCGACGAATAATCTTTATTCGTCGAGATGTAACCTTCAATGAAACTGACTTTGGGCATACAAAAGTTCCAATGAAGTTTGATTAAGAGGGTAATGAATATCCTGGAGAAGAAACGGAAATGAATGATGAAGATGCAAGGATTGTGGATGAACAGGAGAAATGGATGAACGGTCCCAGACGCTCAGAAAGATTAACAGTGCTCCGTCTTGCGTTCGTCCAGCGTCCGTCTTGCGTCCGTCTAGCGTTCGTCTAGCGTCCGTCTAGCGTCTCGTCTGCGTTCGTCTTGCGTTCGTCTTGCGTTCGTCTTGCGTCCGGGTGCGTGACAGACGCAGAACCGAAGTTCCTTAATCTCGTGAAACGTCGGTATCACGAATAGTGTACTAATAACAAATAATCGCCGCGCTCTCGCCGCTGGTCCGCTCCCAAATAAACGTCGCACGTTGACATCCATAATTGATGCGGAGCTTATTTGCAAGAATAGAAACATTTAAAAAAGTCATTGGAACGTTTTTTAGATAATTCCTCAACAATTTGAAAGCGTGTGTGTTTTTCTTTAGACGAAAGCTAAAGTCGAGGCTAAAGGAAGCTGTAGTAAATTCGGGTGTCGGAGTGTTTTATATTACGTAAAAGCAGATAGCAATAATTGTATCAGCGGAAAAGTCACTGAGATGTGAACAAATGTCAACAGACCTTTTCAATACATATCAATATACATAGAGCAAATTGCGCGAGGAATTCCGTTAATATGTTGGCTGCGAAGAAATGCAAAATTTGAATGTAGCAAGACGCCAGGAACTGAAGCGAAACGAGACTTTTAATATAGTGACGTTTCCTTTGGCAGAAGTTTATTTAAAAAATAGGTACGCTAGGGCGTACATGTATCTACTGCGTATGTCAATAGCTTGATGGTCATTAGGGCATGGAAATTAAAGTATGGAACCACATACAAATTTGAATATTAATAGTTTAATTCAATATCACTAGACAAGAGCTTCCAATAAATAATAGAGTTGCTTATTGACAAAATTACAATTGTCAGTAAAACAAGATGCCTGTGTTGGCGTTTACTCGGGCTACTGCTTTCTGTAATCAGGCATTGTGCAGCGCTCGTTTAAAGAAGTGGGAGACTTTTAGAAGCAATGTAGTTACGTAGAGTTACATACAAGAATACAAGATTGATGAGAGGCTAGCACGCCCTCAGCCACGCCCCCCCCCCCCCCCCCCCCAACACGCAGACAAACTTTTAATGTAAACACTAAACACGGCAATGCTATTTTTGCTAATATCTGTTCGATTGAAGGTCTTCGTGTGTTAAAACTTATCTAAAAATGAACGGCAAGGTATACGAAACATATCTGTTACGAAATTACATCGGTTTAGTGGACATAAAAGCATTAAATCATCGTGTAAACGACGAATAGATCTTGAAGCCATGTCCTTTGATTTTAAAGACGAGTCTCGCTTTAATCGCTTACGCATTTTCTCATATAACATCTGATCTTCATATTTTAAGTAGACGAAACCTACAGCGTTCGATTCGCCAGATTCAAGTGATCATTTCGATATAGAATTGATTTAAATCGGACAAAAACACAATGTTTCATGATAATTATTATATACGGAGTTTCACGGGATAAATGTCAACACAGCATATTATATTTCCCTGTCCTTCGGCTGTCCATTCCGTCTTCATGATTGATATCTCATCTGTGTATGATTTTGGAGAGAATATTTGCAATGCCTACAGCGTTCGATTCGCCAGATTCGAGTGATTGATTTAAATCGGACAAAAACACAATGTTTCATGATAATTATTGTATACGGAGTTTCACGGGATAAATGTCAACACAGCATAATAATATTCCCTGTCAGTCCTTCGGCTGTCTATTCCGTCTTCATGATTGATCTCTCATCTGTGTATGATCTTGGAGAGAATATTTGCAATGGTTTGCGGGTTTACAGGTCTCGGTAAACTTTTCCAACTGCGATTCATTTATATCCTTAAGCTTTTGTGTTCCACAAGGTGGCTCACTTTTATCATGAAGAAGAAGCTCAATCTGCTCGATTCCGGAACATCTCACTTTCATCGACGTGGTATAACCTGGGAAAACTGTGGTAGATCACTCTTGCAAATTGATTACAATTGATCCTGACGAAGCGGTCAACTTCAAGATACTGATCGGCTAGCGGTCGTAACTTGTCGTTTCATTCTTCTACGTTTTGATTGGCTCCGAAGGTATTCTATTGTTACTTACTTTCTTACTTACTCACACACCGTTTTTGTATCATATATTGTTGTCGTGGAAATAGATAGTTACGAACATGAAAACTGACTAAACAACGTTAAACTGGGAAACAAAAACTAATTCTAAGCTATCAGTAGATTTAGTACTGGACGACCCTAGATCTATCTTTGTAATTAATCCAAGGTTTAAACAAACGCCGATTTCTGTGGCAATACTAAATAGTGTTGCAAGATAAATCGGGCATCCGCCTACACATATTGACTTATCGGATATTTTTCACTATCGTCCTGCATTTAGGAACGTTTTCTTATCTGTATTCAGGATGTAATAATTGTATTGATAAAGCGTGGCAAGTTCTTGATCCCGTATCAAAAACTTAGAATGCTTTGGCGACGCTAAAATCTGTGTTGAATGGCAAAGTTACACATAAATCAACGTGGGTGAAGACGCGTATACACGATGCGACAAAAATATGCACATTCAATAGATTCCTAATTAGTTCCAGTTGATCGCTAATAAAAGACAAAAGAAAAAAGTCGCTCGTGCGACATTTTTCGCCAAGTGACAATACAGCCTAAATGGACTTATTTTGGCGACTGTTGTTTCAACTTTTGAAAATATTTCAACTTTCCACGCAACATTCTCATGTCGCAAAACTCTCGTGTCGTTACTATAAGCGTCAGTGAACGCAGTAGCTTATGTAATTCGGCATAATTAATTTTATCGTCGTCTCGCGCCGTATATCGAATGGCGTTCTTTTAATAATCTGTGCTGTTCTCCTCGAGATTACTGTAGATTCTGGCAGTACTTTGCGTATCAAGTTAATCTCGAGCCGTGAAAACATGTTTACGAGGAGCACAATAGATCAGAATAGATCTGTCATCTTGTCACCGCATTATTTTGCATGGGCAGTCAGTGAACGCAGATACTGTAGCTCATGTAAGTCGGCATAATTAATTTTATCGTCGTCTCGTCGACGCCGTATATCGAATGGCGTTCTTTTAATAATCTGTGTCGTTCTCCTCGAGATTATTGTAGCTTCAGACAGTACTTTGCGTATGATGTTAACCTCGATCCGCGAAAAGCACAATAGATCAGAATAAATCTGTCATCTTGTCACATTGTTTTGCATGGGCAAGTTTGTAGCCAAATGATATTATAAAATGACTGACTTAAAATGGGATTCCTTCCACTGCGTTGGGCATCGGCTGTACTACCAGTTCGATTGTATCGAGCGATAAACTGTCCTACAGCAAACCGCGATGTTTTGATTCTTTCTTCTTCCTCCGAAATTTGTGTGATTTTCATAATCGAAACGCCATAAGATTTTAACGATACAATTCGATTTCTGGCGAATTGAGAAAGCGTTCCCATTCTGATCTGTGTGAACACAAGATTCGAGTGATAGAGCACTAAGAGCAGGAGAAAACATTAGAACAATAAGAACAGAACGACTCGGATAACCTTCGCATATAATCGAATCACCGAACACGATGCGAGCTCTGCGTCCAGCAAGTACAGCGTTCAGTGAGACGCAAGACGGACGCAAATCAGACGCGATTTTGGATAGGATATTTTTTAGCAGTACACCGAGGCGCATCTAACAGCTGTCAAGAAAGTCTATCGGTATTTGAAAGGAACTGCTCAGTTGCACCCCAGTACCAAGTAACCGATGTTCATGTAGAGGGATACTCTGATGCAGATTGGGCTAACTCAGATGACCGACGATCAACCTCTGGCAACGTATTCATCATGTCGGGCGGTGCTATTGGTTGGGCAAGCAAGAAACAACCAACAGTGGCACTTTCAACATCGGAATCGGAATACATTGCACTCTGTTTAGCAACGCAAGAGGCAGTATGGTTGCGACAACTAATGAAAGATCTACAAGTAGATTGTTCCAGAGCTATGACCTTATACGAGGACAATCAAGGAACCATCGCTACGCCAAGAAATCCAGTGGTACACAAGCGAACGAAGCATATTGATATTAAATATCATTTCGTGCGGGAGAACACTCAAGATGGAACAATTGAACTAAAGTACTGTCCAACCAATGAAATGGTAGCCGACATCTTCACAAAGCCATTACCTAGAGGACAATATGAATATCTGCGACGTAAGCTGGGACTTGTATAGACTTGTTGTGACATGTTGAGTGAGTGGGAGTGTTGTAAATAACACTCAACAGTTCATAAACTTTCGTCAATATTGGACAAATACTTATTGATATTGGATTATCTATGTTTTAGTTAATACCGCGGACTCAGTAATACCGCTTTATACCGCGGGCTCAATTAGTACGTATGTTGGACGTTCATATTTGTTGTTCTGTTGTTCAAAGAAAATGTATCTCTTCTTTCTATTCTCGAAGCTTTTTATGCTTAAGTACAAAATAAAACGAACAGTAACTCCTAGTTTTAATATTACAAGGCTATATGATCGCCTTAGCTTGATACGTGGTTTAGATTCTACATTCTATTTATTTGATCCTAGCTCTATGGTATAGAAAATTTCTAGCATCATTCTGCTGCCATGCCTGATCCTGAACACTGCTCCAACCTCGTATCCCAGAGGCAGCATTTCACTTCTGATTATAAGAACTCCTAGTATATTTTAACGCGGTTTAAAGTTTTTTTCTCTGTGGTTATGTAATAATGTTCACGATTTAAAAGTCAGTTGTATAGCCATTGGAAACCTTGAATGTTGAATTTGTATATCTGCTCACAGTCGTAGTCATATTGACGCTGACCTGCCTTCTATCACTATCAGCTCATTATTTTGCTGAAACATTTTCAACGACTCGTGAACGGCGGTAAACTGGATTAGCAGGACCAAATAACCCTTTCGTAGATGCACCTTCACGCAAATTAGTTTAATTTTCCATAACTTGGATCGACATGATCACAGATTTCAATATTTCTATGACTATAGTAATACATCTGGCGCTTCGTATTTTATCATGCTTAATTTTTTCTGTATTTTGCAACGTGATGATCAGGCCCGGAGCTACGGGGGGTGTGGGGGGTTTAGTCCGCAGAAGTTATATTTTTAAAGACGCGTGTTCGATTTAACACGGACAAGTAGAATCATTAACTTTTAGCACTATCAGTTTAAATTAATTTAAGATTCAAGAGATAAAATACATGCAGGGATGTCGGCAGTCCAGGAAATTTGTGGGGGACCGAGTGATAACATCACATATTTTTTAATGATGACTGGGTCACAAAGATTAAGCTGAATTTTATAAAACTCTGAGGTTTCGTATACACAGATTTTAATATATATACTTTCTCTGCAGATCATTGTTATTGCTCTTGTGAAATGTTTGATCAATTTGTGATGATACCTCCCCCAGCAACAGTTTCTCATAGGATATTTAGCAATGCCTGTCAGCAACACCCCTGAGCAAATTATGCATGTATATATTATGCAACATAATTAATGTACAGACTTGTTCAAGACTTAAACTGGTGTCGAATAACCAGGTCGCGAAGGGTGGGGTGTGTGACACTCCAGCAAAACCACCACCCTCGAATGAAGCTCAAACCAGCATTATCAAAATCAGGGGATTCACATCAGAGGAAACTGCATGAGGATCCGTGAGGAACTATAGTTATTAATATATTCAATATCCTTTTATCACAAATTTTCTGGCTATGCCACTGATAGTATCTCTTGAGTTCTGCCAATTGGTACATGTATATACATTATTACATCCCAATGCGTTCAAGAAAATTTACATTTCAGAATAGTTGATGTGTAGTGCGCACTTTTATATCATTTAACTCCTAGATCTTCCAGTAATCATAAAAATATGATAGCAATCAGACCTGTAACCTGCTTGCTGGTGAGATGCTCTAACTATTGAGCTACATTAGACTCAGATGGAAAGTGTAGGTTACAATTACCGTATGTACTGGTAAAATCCAGTCATGATAATTAATTAGCAACATGCAGGATCTAAATTATAGTGCAATCAAACCTCCACATGAATTACCAGCATGAAAGTATTTATGCTGTAGATTGATCCAAAATTAACTCCATGCCATGTTTACGGCTCCCGGGCATGTAAGCTTTAAGCTGGTGAGCACAATGTTTACCTGGGCAGCTGGCCATTTTCCTATTAATTACCCCAAAAGTTAATTCTTTTTAGGACAAAACACAATATTTAGAGAAAAGGAGCCACAAAGTCGCAGTTATTCATGGTCAATGTGTGTATTTAGGAGCTGGCAATTACAGAAAGTGCCAAGGAGTCTAGCCTAATAATAGCTTGTTTTGACAGGCAGTTGTTGGAACTATATAATAGATATTAAAGTGTTCATTGAAGGTGTAAATTAATATCACAAATATATACGGAACATATAAGTGTACATGTACAGGCAAAAAGTATTTGGGCAAACTGAGATTTGCCCAAATTTTTAGTTATAATTACAAGAGTTCTGCTACAAGTTCTACTGACCCCCACCTTCTTCTGCAAGTATATTACTAAAAGTAATTTTACCTAATAATTTCGGAAAATGTCAAAAATGGCTTGGCCAAATAGCTGATTTGCATTAACATGAAAAAACTAACATTCAACAAAAAAGATGGAATAGTGAGGTGCATGACTTGTTGATATGTCATTCACCAATAATGATATACAAAAAATATTAAAAATGCACTTGATTGGTCCGCTTTAAATAACATGTCCCAAATATTGCTCTCCGTAAACAGAGTGTGATCATAGTTTGACGAATGAAGTATAGTTAGGCCATGTTCAAACGAATTAGCCGGCAAATGACAAATTGTTATAAGTTTGCTATATTAAATACAAATATTTTTGTACAGCAAACATTGTTGGGATCGTTGTCACGGTTCACCGAATTTCCTGGATGCTTTTAGTATAAAAAACAGAAGATAAGCGAACGCCGGGCATTTGATAAAGAATTCTGACAAAATTTATTAAATTATCCAGCCTTTCGTTTAATTGAGCAAATATTTACCAGAGGATTAAGGAAATTCGAATACCGGGAAAGATGTTTAGCCTATCGAGTTTTATAATGACAAAACACAGGTGGGGAAAAAGTGATCACATCGCGAATTAAAATTTTACGAATACCTGTTCGAAGACAACTTTAGGGTTAATTGCTTGCCACGAAAGCTGAAGGAGAGGCTTGTTTCTCTTTCTTTTACCTGTTAAAATACAGGAATTAGTTCGCAATTCGGATGCTTGACAGTTGATGTATTTTAATGCAACAGCGATTTTATTTTCTGCTGTACAGGTAAAGTCCATGTTTTTAATCATGATGTACAACGTTGGCTGGCTTAAAGTTAAGCCTTAACAATTTAATTTATCTGTTTAGTGCACCATTCCTAGACTCCTAAAAACTCTACATTTTCGCTAGGCTTATGTGATAATTTATTAAAGAAACTCTCAACTCACAAACCAGTCAACACCCTGGCCGTACAGTGTTTAACACCAGTTGACAAGCTACTCACCAGTGGTTGCACAAATTCGTATTCGCGCAAATTGTCAATGAACTCTTGGTCATTTCCTACGAACTTCTTTTCCTTCCCTTTGCAGAGACCGAAACCTTCACAGAAATTATTAAAAAGACAATATTTGAATGCTTGAGCAAGTCAGCAGGCAAGTGTCAGACGATGCCTGATTCATGACGGAACTCGATATCTTTATTTAACAATAAAGCGCTGTGCAGCTAGGCGCGCTATATTATTAACACTGACTGAATTCACTTACATTTGAATTGAAAGAACAGCACGAACAGCAAAGCAAAAGTTGTCCTGGTGTTCATGGTGTCTGCACAATGATGTCCAGGAAGCGGCAGAGCTTAAAAACTACACCAGGATGACAATGCGAGTAAACATATATCAACTCCTCCCCCTATGAACTCATGTTGACCTTAATTTAGAGCCTGTTTGAGCCTGCTAAGATCAGACCCCCCTCTCAGGCGCGGGCTCCCCTAGGAACGAGGTTGGAAGGGCTCACTCTCTACTTTGCCTAACATCGTAAAATGATAGCATGATACTTGTAGATGAATTTAGGTATGATGTACTAGGGTAACGGTGGGCCATCACCATGTAAGGCCCGGGTCAAGCGTCGAACTTTTCATGAGTCGAACTCAATGTAAATTAGGAAACTCTTTTGTTTAAGTTCATTTGCATTGAGTTCGACTCATGAAATGTTCGCGTTTGACCTGGGCCTAAGGGACCAATTTGAAAACGCTGGTATGACACTATGGGGCGCCGATGCGGACAAAACTGCTCTTTCGCAAATATTCGTTCTAAGTTAATATATGCGTTCTAAATAAATATTAAACAGTGCCGTATCCGAAAAAAGCATTTCGACTCATATAAATACATTCTAAGTAATTTTAAAATCGTTCGAATTAGTTTCAAGAAAAGTATCCCCATTGCCTAAAAATACGTTCTAATTATGATCCTTTGTGGCCTTACGGATTACGTTGTAATACCCGCGGGAAACGTGTAAGAAGTACCTCGCAGCGCAAAATTATGGTAAACAAGACGCCCGCTAGGCGTTAACTCGGGCTACTTGAGGTTGTGGCTTGTTGAAAGACATTGTAGGCAAATTCAATATACACAAATCTATAATTGTAGGTACAATGGTACATGTAATGATACAGCTGTCAGTGCAGGGGTGGTTAAATTTTCCATCATTGCAAACCCATAACATAGTGTTGGCCAACGGCTTTGATTATATGAAGGTGAGTTGGCTCAGTATCCAAGCTGGCTTACTGAGAAGTCTGCCCCACCAAATGAGCCATCCTGTTTGCTGACCTATTCCAGTTCCAGTTCTGGTCAGCCTGGCAAGCGAGCCGGCCTGTGCTCATGTAATAACAATTTAATCATCATCATATGGTCAGTCCGGCAAACAGGTTCAGTTTGAGCAAGCATTAAATCAGTTAATCTTTTTCTCAGTGTATAAGGCATGGCAGTAAATCAAACCATTTAGCTGGCAGTAGCAAGGTCAAACAACAACAAACTCTTATGATAACGTCTTACTCTGATGAAGGGCTCCGCTCGAAACGTCAGTATCTCGTCACTAAATTATTGGCAGTTTACCACCTTTTCACTTTGCTATATATTCAAAACACTGTCTACGCAGCACTCTACTTCTTTACTCCTTGATCTTATAGTTGGTATGGGTGTCAGAGATTTATATACTGTGTGTTCATTTGTAAGCATTTGTGTATAATAATACATGTATGAACAATCGATACAAACTTACTGATAACCCAGAACATTTTGGAGCCCCATTTAAGCTTACAGGTAAAATATCAAGTGAAACAGGGTAATTAATTCGATAGAGGCGTTAACTCGGGCTACGTAATCAGTAGACAAATTAGGGACATATGGTGCGGGTTGGCTCTCTGCGGGTTAGGGCGGGCAGCTTGCGGGGGTAGACAGTTGGAATTAGAAAACACGCTCACTTGTCTTATATACAAAGGATAATTTTTAATTATTTTATTTATTAATATTATACATGTATAGAGAACCTAGATCGGGACAACATATAACAAGTGAAGTGCATGACACAGTATTGTGACATTTTGTGTACATATTCTAGTTAATTTCAGTTGCTTTTTATACTGTTTTGATGGTGTTCACAATTTGTCATTGAATATTTGGGACCAGGATAATGATTTATTTATGGCATACATCAGATGATTTGTAATTGCCATGGCAACAGAACATGTTCATTCTTTATCTAAAGATAGTCACACCGTTTATGTTCGATATACTGCATGTATTCAGACCATTTTTTCTATTTATAGTCTAGCTTCTTTAACAACTCCACATGAAAATTCTTTATAAAAGAGAGATGTACGAATGGCAAAACATATGCAGTGAATGAAGTTCATGGCTTTGACCTTTGTTGACAGTCGCTTGGTTTGATAATGGCAATGTTACAATCACAATGCATTCCATCGATTCAAGCATGTGGTCAAAGCAAAGTTATTTTGGTGGCCATTGGAATAACGGTAATTTCTTTGGCTGCATGAATGGCGACTTAAAATTCCACTGAGTTTGTAATCATGATATTTTAAATGCCCATAATATGCTAGTGATGGGAATTATGCCAGTGAAGTTCTGTCTCTGTTGACTTTGTGGACTACATCGATGATTGATGTGGACTGCATTGATTAGCACTTTACTCCACACTCCAGTGTTAATTTGTCTGCTCTTTCATTATATAATATCAGTTATGTCAAAGTCATTTAATAGCAGAGTACTAAGTAAATAATTGGTGGTTGGTGGTTTGACCAACTGGAACAACTTCAGCAGCATGTCACATACCTACAATCCCAATGCAGGCAATGATGTCTCATGAATATTGTCGAGGTTTTCATAATTCTACCAGATCTTTTGTTTAGTCTATAAATATAAAATAGAGAGAAAATGTGAGTTAAAAAAGCTATGTGTGCATGATTTCTAAGGGCATGACATATGGAATGTTTTCATTCAAAGTAGTTGTATGGAGTCTACCAGAGTAATTAACTAAACTCAAGTTGGTAATTTGTGTTTCGAACTGTAACCATGGTAGGTAATTCAGTTAGCAATAAATAAGATTGCCTTGATAATCTTGACAATGCAGAATACAATTCATTTCCAAGGTTCATAATTTCAACTCAGTGTTCTGGGTGATTTATTGTGTAAGTAATTGATTTGTTTCTGAAGTTATGTATCAAAGCACACAAACTCATAGCTACACATTGCTGTCCTGCATCAACATCACCTTGACTATAAGGTGCATGAATAGTTTTATTTGAATCAATAAAAGTAGGTTCTTTTCAATGTCTCTACTAAGACTTAACTTGCAGCAATTCACTCTGTGGTTTAAGTTCATGTAAATCTTGTTGCTCTCTTTATTTATATTTTTAGAAAGAAATACAGAAGTTTTCGATCCAGCTGTTTGTTTTCTATGTCGTTTTGATTGTAAACCCTTTGATTTTTTATTAACTTGAGGTATAAAATACCTTACTTGATTGCTCAGCAACCTTTTCCGTTCATGACTAAATGCATAAACTAGACGATGGATATGAGAAAAATAAAACAAATCATAAATATTAATAAAGTTACCTCGTTCATATAATATCCAATCTCCTCGGGTGATGTCAACACAGCATGTTTACCTGACACTTGCAACTTGGCTTCGTCAAGTAAGTTCTTTGTGCTTCTATTGACATCATTTGAGCAATTTAATGGCACACATAACGTTGTATTCAAGTTTATATTCGTTTTTAGTTTTGTAAGTTTGGCATTCATTGTAAGTTTGGCATTCATATAAATTTTCATCAGATCGCGGACCAACCCGTTTCGAAATCGCTATACTTCCCAGCCAAATAACTGACATCGAACACTGTCTTCCAAGCAATCGCTGGTGAAAACACTTCGCTTCCAACATCGAACATCGAACATCGAACTTCGAACATCGAAAAGAAAGAAGACACTGGTCATGTGACCGGTGGTCACATGCATAGATACAAAAATACATACACGACTCACATGCCAGGTTCGCAAAGCCTGTTGGGGCCATATCTCGACCAAAAAAATAAAAATAATCGGGGAACCTAAACTCGGCTAATGCCCGAGTAATAATAGTATTTGGTATATATGAAACAATAAACTGTAGCATCGACTTTATTTTGTATAATTACATAACAATAAACAATACAGGCAACAAAGCTTATAAAAATATTACACAGCATTCATATGTTGAGTCTTAAATTATTAAACATTTAGTAGACAACATATAATTTGATCGAGTACAGGTTCTCGAAATTGTAGACCAACCCGTTTCGAAAGCGATCTGGATTGTGAGCGTATATAAGTTCAAGATACTTGCCAGCCACATCAAAGATTTTCAGTGAAGAGCACTCGAAGAAAGGTGTCAGATCAGATGAGTAAATAAATCACAAATATGGCTAGCGAATGAATATACGCAGTGTTTTCAGTTTCGCAAAGGTGAAAAGCCTGGGTACGAGGTTGATCGGGATGATGCAATAATTAGCCTCCCTAAAAACGACTGCGGGGGGGCAAAATTGTTTTTGAGATCACTTCACTGCGCATGCGTAGTAATCCCACATTCATAGTCTCGCTCACTAGTCTACTAATTTAGTCAATAATGATGCAATAATTGCCATTTCGCGACGCGACAAAATAATAATAAAACGGTCGGACTTTCGGTTTCAGCTGCAGTCAATCTAGCAAACCGTAAATTATAGAAGAGTTCTTCAGTATATACTATTCACTTAACGATTCCATCGATGTGCATATAATTGAGCTTCGGACAAAGCTATTTTGGGGCCTGTAGAGCAAATCATTTGGTCACGAAAAATCCAGAAAGTAACCTTACTACGTTCTGACATCTTGTCTCGAACGCCGCTCGAAGTATTATTCGATTTTTCGCAAAAGGTATAATGTTTACACCGTTCTTCAGTTGATTCCACCATAACCATAATATAGGCTACAGTTTGAAGCAAACTATAGTTCTTTAACGTTTTTGGTTTCGTCAGGAAAAATCCAGAAAGAGAGCTAACGTAACGCGGCTTTTGTAATTTGACTACAACGTAAACAACAGAGCTCAGGGCCGTAGGAAGCAATTTTGTATTGAGGGGGCTGATGTAGCGAGCGTCGAAGACGCGAGATATCTAGGGGGGTCCGGTGGCATGCCCCCCCGGCAAATTTTGGATTCTAGGGTCTCTGAAACATCATTTCCAGCATTCTGGGGCGAGATTTATAGCAAAATTTATAGCATAAAAAGCAAAGAAAATTTGTTAAAGCAGATCAGAGCAGGGTACATATCAAGATATTTTGAGATTTAAATCAAAAGTTGTGAAGCAGTGCAGTCGGTAATACGGGTTTTGTTCGTTTTATTACGATATACGTCCTACTTCATGTAAATCAAACATTATAGCTTTCACCGAGGGCTCATAGAAGAGCTCACTGAAACACGTAATCATTGTTAATTTAATCGAAATTAACATTGTTGGGATTTACGGTAACATCGTAGAATCCCACATCAGTTATATATTACAACTAACAAGTAAATAAATGATTAATTAGACCCTGGCAACAAATTAAAAGAGTTAATTTCTGTCCGTACTCCGTACGAATTTTCACAGGTCATTATTTCCCTCTAAAACTTTACAGATTATCGCTAGTTTACAAATTATTGGGGGGGCTGAAGCCCCCCAGCCCCCCCGGTGTCTACGGCCCTGGAGCTGGCAACGAAATCGCTTCGCGCGACTCTTATTTATCGTTTCACGCCTTCTTTTGTCGATTCCATCCATCTTCGAATATTGGAAAATGTGATAGATTAAAAATATTTTTCGAAATATTAATCGTTTGCACCAGAAAAATCCAGAAATGAAACGAGCATTTTGACATAAAATCAGGGGGGTTCACAAACACGTTTCTTGCAGAGTTTAGCCCTTTTAATGTAACCGTTGTACTGTTCCTAGAAATAATTATTTATTGCAAATATAACATTTAGCATTTTGGAAAATTTAACATTCAAACTTATGAAAAATATAAGTTTACGAACCCCCAACTTTTCAGTCCCTCCCCCCCCCCCCCCCCGAAATTTTGTAGTTTCAGATTCGCGAACGGCTCAGTTTCAGATTCGAGCCAGAAAGTATACACCAATTGCATAAACAATGATTATGGATAAACCGTTAAGGGAAACATATCCGTTTGTCGATTCCATTCATGTAGGTTAAATGTCGTTTTCTACAGCGTTCTTTTTATATTGATACAGTGTTTTTTAAAGTCAGGAAAAATCCAGAAAGCGAACCAAACATAGTGTCCATTGCGTCATTCCAACATCATGTCTCGAGCTTCGACGAAATGTTTTGATCCATCGATTCCATCCATAACCATAATATAGGCTACAGTTTGAAGCAAACTATAGTTCTTTAACGTTTTTGGTTTCGTCAGGAAAAATCCAGAAAGAGAGCTAACGTGACGCGGCTTTTGTAATTTGACTACAACGCAAACAACAGAGCTGACAACGAAATCGCTTCGTGCAACTCTTATTTATCGTTTGACGCCTTCTTTTATCGATTCCATCCATCTTCGTATATTGGAAAATGTGGTAGATTTGAAAATATTATCGAAACATAAATCGATTGGGCAGCAAAAATCCACATGTGAAAGGAATATATATATATATATATATGGCGCATAATCAAGGGTGGTCTCAGGGGAAACCCTAAATGCCTATTCTTGTGCTGGGAAAACTGGGACGAGATCGAAATAACTAATTTTATTTCACATTTTTCATAAAAAATGTAAATATTCTTTCAAAATCACGCGACGTTTATCCCAGAGGTATCGATCAACTGATAGTAACTACTACGATAGCCAATACAAATTGAGAATTTGTGATAGAAAATTGTCAATTTACACTGATAGTTATAACACTTATAATACATAGAGGGATTAGTAATTCTTAACATTCTTAAGTTAGATATTATCCCATATTCGTGAGAAGATAGACGTAGTTGAGATGTGAGAGAGTGAGAGTGTCAGTGATAACCGCGAGCGAACAATATACAAATATATATTAGGCGAAAACCAAAGTGTGGAATTCATTCTTGGAGGCAGAGTAATTCTCAAGGGAAGTTTGAGTGGTCTCAGGGGAAACCCATCAGCGCTACAGAGCCAAGTAACTCATCACATTGCCTCAGTTATATTTATCGGTGAAGGTCTGTGTTTTGGAAATCGAGCTCTTATTGTTCGAACTTCCAGCGTTCTGTAACATAGCATGTGTCTTATAGTTAAGTAATTAGTTTGTCAATCTTGAAATCATGTTAAGCCGTACTCATAGAACTCGCTCGAGTTGACGAAACAAACAGCACGTGTTTACATCGTCGTCGTCATCGATCTCGTGGCCCATCACCTCCTAGTGTGAAACGCCGAAAGTTAGTAAGAAGACTTATAGCGTTAAAAGATATGGAAAAGCTCATAAGTGCGCAATGGAATAGGAAGTCAATCAGCAATGGTAATACAAATTCAGTGAGTGGTCTGCTGGGTGGCGGTCGAGGAAGACCAAAATCTAAGGGAAAAGAAAGACAGTTTGACAGCAAGAAGTTAATTTCAATTGTAGCAGTTAAGATGAGAGAACATTTTAAAACCAAGAAAGATATGTTATTATCTATTGCACAACATTACTACGAAGAGGTATTTGTTGATAAGAAGAGAGTAGAAAAATTGCGTTTTATTTGGAGAAGTAACCAAAACAACATCCGCGTGAAAGCTATAAAGAATACTCATTAGAGGCTACAGCTCAAATGGACGATTTCAGTAGACTGCGAAAGAGTCCATGGAAAATGATAGCGGACAACAAAACTGGCAAAACCGCAATCATGAAGATGATAGCCGCGATACAACCAAATGCAAAACTGGGTTTCTTTCGAGTGCGATAAATAACCTAAAAGTCCTAAAAGACGTGGGCAGCGATGTAAAAAGAGCAGATGTAACGGAGAATAGATGTTGCCCAGGTACAGGCAAGTGTGCATTGTCTGACTTTTTAGGTAGTGTTGTAGGACGAGCAGTTTCTTCCGTATACAAAGAATATCATGGTGATATTGGATTTACATGCAAAAGTGATTCTACACTTATTAACAGAGAATTTACAGAAAAGCAATTTTCGAGCACTGACATTGGTCTGCATGATAACACTCAAGGTGTTCCTAATATAAGTATTACGAAATACAGCGCTACCGAGGATGGTGAGGATAGTACTGAGGACGAGGCGGAATTAGACACTCCTGAGTCTCTTGATAACTGTGCCTAGGCTTTGGCCCATTGTGCCAGCATAATTTTTAGCATAATGGGAGCAAAAAAGCATAATTTCTAAAACGAGCACTGCTCGAGCATAATCCTAAAATTTTAGCACTTTTTTAAGCATAAAAGGTAATATTACTCATTTGGTAGTCTAGAAAGTCAGAAACTTGTTACAAGACCGCTTTCATAGTTTGACTTTCATTGTGGGCAGTAGTAGTGCAGACTGTGCACTGCAGTACACTGTACACCTGAACTGCCGAGCAAAAAGCCTGGGAACGAGCCACGAGGTTGTAAACACTACTGCCAAAATGGCGTCAAACATTTTTTGAGTTGTTGAATTTATATCGAGCATTTATGTGAGAATATCGAGCATAATTTGTGAATTCTAGCATAATTTTTAGCATAATTAGGCAAAATTGAGAGCAGTGCTATTAGCATAATATGCCAATTTGTTTAGCACAATGGGCCAAAGCCTAACTGTGCCAGTGCAGAAGACAATACTAAAGAACACATTGTCACTGAGCCTGCTAATTGTATTTACGACATCGTAAAAGACAATTGTCAATGTTATACTTGTTGTAATAGTGAAGATGGAAATGAACATTTCTTGGACATGCCACACGTGTTAACAACCACAATCAACTCATTATCAGATAGTAACATGCCAGCATCGGGTACTTTTCGTGCAAAGCTTATTCGACCAGTTTCGCTCGTGCGCCTTCCTCCCGAATGGTTGGATATTCCTATAAAATCTGCTGCAAGTGGTACAGCTCTAGCATTCGCTGTAAGCTATACTACATTATTTTATAATATTTTAAATATTCAATCCGTTTTGCTGCTTTGTATTCAAACGAAATTATATCAAAAAAGAAAACTCTAGAAAAATAACCAATCCGTATTGGCGAGGTACGGCGATGTGCAAATATAATGATGTGGTGGCACATCTGAAAATCCAAAATCGCGAAGAAAATGTATTGGAAATTACATTTATTGGGGATGTGAATCACAATATAACCACGCCAAAAGTAAAGAGAGTAACTGGAACCTGTCGTTCGGCAGCTATCGAAGATTATGAAATCGGAAAAAATACCACACCATCCAAGCATTATCGCGACAAATTGATTGAATTAAACGCTGAATCTTTTCAGTTTGGTAATCGTTCTGGGGTAACACATGGAACCATGAAAGGTATTCGAGCTGCAGCAAAGAGAAAGAGTCAGTTTGATAAAGACCTATACACAAGTATATCACACCTGCAACATTCGATTACAAAAAACGATGAAGACAATGCCATCCGTCTTGGTCACATGTGGAGAAAATGCTTCGGATATGTACAACTTTGTAGTTTGACTGAAGATATCAATGTAGTTCTCTTTAACGAAGCGTCAGTGCGTCTATATCATGAACTGGCCAGATATGATATTATCTACATCGACGCCACAGGAAAGTTGTTCTCTGAAGAAGCAATACATGGCCTGCAGGGGCGTCTTTTATACTATGCCATGGTCATGCGGCATCCGCATCCCGAAAATCCTGCCATTCCAGTGGCTGAATACATAACAAACCGTCACACTGCCGACTCAATTGGACTGATGATAAGGACGTTGAAAGAGAAAGAAAAGCAGATATTTCCGGGATCACAATCCGTGAGCACTCCAGCATTGGTTATGAGTGATTTCAGCATGGCAATAATCAATGCCTGTTTAAAAGAATTTAACAACGAGTCCCTGTGCGAATATATGCAGCGCGGTTTTGACATAATTCACGGAACGGTAAGTAAAAACGACGCTGAAAAAACTATCCACCATGTCTGTGCGGCGCATATGCTTAAATTAAACAAGTTTCACGCAAAGAAACTTCAAGAGAGAAACCTGCACGCCGTTGAAGGCAGCCAGATACACATAGCGATGCGTTTCTTTGGTCGTCTTGTTTGCTGTTCAACTTTGAAGGAGATGAAAGAAATTGTTTGTCTTGCACATTATATATTCAACAGCAAGAATGTTTGCACGAGGTTAAAAGATAAACTTGACAAGTTTTCAGATGTCATTCATGAGTTTGACGATTCCCTTAACTCGGATACTCAAATTAGTGAGTCAACTGAAGATGAGGGAAATGCATGCTCCGAATTACGTGCTTCACTTGGCGAAAAGGGTAGCAATGTTTGGACAAAATACTGGGAAAACGAAGCAAGTAAAATGGAAAAGAATAACATTCGAAAGGGTGAACTTAACAAATATTTCATTCCAAAATATTTCGATTTCGTTTGGAAGAACTACTTGCCTTGTTCCATCCTCTGGTCACGGCTTTTACTTGGAGATTTACGACGGTTTCACCCTGATTATATACCAAGAACGGCGACCACTATTCTAAACCCAAAACATCGAAATTATCTCGTGCACAACAACACAAATGGTCAAGTAGAAGATTTCTTCGGTCTAAAGAAAAACTGTTCTTTTAGAGGAATGCGTGATATGCGTCTGGATACATTTCTTTCTGTCAATTAGAAAGACAATAAGGGCTTGCAAAGGCAATTCGTGGATGGCTTACTAAAGGGAGAAGGGCGCAACAAAACTCGTGATGATCTGCCCAAAATTTCAAAGTTATGTAGCGCTACCGACAGTACAAGTGATGACGACGACGTTAAAACCACCAGGTCTGATAACGCTTATGATGAACCTGTGGAAGAATGGCGCAAACCGTCTCCAAGGACGAGAAAAAGGAAAACGGGAAAATACCTTTCTCCAACCCCTAAAAAGTTCAAGTTTAATCCCATAGCACCAAAAAAGATAAACACATCTTTACAAAAATCAGCTAACAAAGGAAAATGTCTTCAAGACCTCAAATATGGTAGTAAGGAATTCAAAAATTTTGAAATTGCTAAACGAGCTAAAGGATTCAAAAATGTGAAAAAGGAGATACGACGGGTGTGGAACTTGATGGATATTGAAGAAAAGCAAAAGTACTCGCATCAACTAGACACGAATTATAGCGATGACGTGCATGAAGACACGAACCCAAATAATTCTTCAGAAACAACGAGCTCTAAGATTTCTCTGCAACCGCATTGCATTTGTCGGCAACGTCAGGAAATACAGGACACAATAACATGTACACTATGCCAAGAGTTATTTCATTGCAACTGTGTGAACTTTTGCAGAAACTTAGCTCGAGAGAAAGGAATTAATTACGTTTGTGCAACTTGCATAGATGTCAATTATGTGCAATTCCTAAGATTTATCTTTAGTTCAAACGACATGACAGTTTTTGATAACAGGGAAAGAATGGAAAAGCTGAATGAAATGTTTTATGCAGCACGGGAGATAAGAAGTCCATTGTGTGCCCAGGCATATGGTTGTACCGATTCATCGGAGTCGACCGCTCAAAATCGCCCGCAAGATCATTGAACATTCTCAATCCATTTTCGCCAAAGGGATAGAAAACAAACGATCAAACTGTTGGCTTAACAGTGTATTACATTGCCTCTTTGTCAGTCCATTACGGCGTTTGCTATTAGATATAGCTACTAATGCAAAAGTTATTCAAGCTTCGAGTCAGCTGGTCAGTGGTTTGGTTTTGATTTTAAAAAAAATGGCAAGTACATCCAGCTCGTGCGGCGTATCAATAAAGTTTTTAGAAGGGCCCTTGTCAATAGCTGAGAGTGTTGGAATGCGATCAAGCCTTGCCAAACATCACGATGCAAATGAATTTTTTAACCAGGTCCTAAACCAACTATGCTGCCTATCTGTGTCCGAGCATCATGAGCAAGATATCAAGTTATTATTTCAATGGCAAATCCTTTGTTTAAACAAATGTATCTTCACAGATTGTAATAGATTACGCGGTAGATGTTTCATGCCTTGGAATTTACACATCGACGTGCCATCTACTAAATCTGTTATCAGCTTGAACTATCTTATCTGGGCATTGGCGTCTGGAAAGTTAACAACGGAAGATGACGACGTTTGCTATAAATGTAATTCAAAACCTGCATCACATTACATACAACTTTTTAAAAGTATACCAACTGTGGCAGTTCTTACACATAACCGCATAAACGTAAGAGGAAAGTCCAGTAAGATTGATACTCCTGTATTTTGCGAGAAGATACTTAATTTTAGAGGGGTGACAACAGATAGATATGATGAAGAGAACGTGCATTATAGCTTAATTGCCGCAGTGCTTCATTACGGGTCGGGCGTACACAGGACACTTCGTATCTTACGTATTCAATTCAGATAATACAGCTACTTTATACGATGATGAAAACGTCCAAGTATGCAGCAGTGAAAAATTGTGCAATTCCACAAAGTTCCAAGAGAATGTGTACATGTGCTTTTATGTGAAGGGTGATAGATGGACTGTAAACAATCCAATGACCTGCGTGCATTATACCGAGAAAATAGAGGATGCGCCTTGGTTTCTTCGTACAAACGAGGTAAAGATGGTTGAAAAGGCATGGAGTTACAAGAAGAAAGTTAGATACAATAACATATTTTTTTTTATCTCAATACAGTCAAACCAACAAACTGGTTAAATGATGACGTGATTAATGAATTCTTTCAGAATCTGTGTCAAAACGAGATGAATTCCAGTAGTAGTGTTTTGCCTTTGGTTCAACATTCACCTCATACCTGTTTACTGTGCTCCAGAATAAAGTTTGGAAACACGACATGATACGTTCATCTTTAGCTATTAACCCTATGGATTACGACATCATACTTTTTCCTCTCAACCTCAATAATACACACTGGGTATTAATGGTCTGTTATCCCAAGTCGTTGCTTCTCTGTTACTATGATTCAATGATAAACGTCAACGTGTCTGCTTTCAGTTCTATTCTTGGGTTTATTTTTGCCTCATTTAAATTACATGGGCATCAAGTTAATTCAACAGACTGGATGCTTATTGCACCTGACAGAATCCCATACCAGGATGACTCATGTAGTTGTGGTGTGTACACGTGCATGAACGCATTGTACTCTATATTAGACCAACGCCACATGTATATTCTCCTAAAGATGTTAATAACCTACGATATTGGCTGGCACATCAACTTTTAATATCATCTTGCAAGAATCAGATTATCCGTGGAAAGAAGATTGATATCCCCGAAATAAAATTTCAGTGTCCTCCAATTCTAATACAAGATATATATCGTAAAATACCGGGACTCGATCAGGCCAACGTATTTATTGATATCGCAACGCTGGCGAAGAAACGAAAGCACAAGAAGCAGAATGAAAATACAACTGCATCGTCAGTAAAGACAGGTGATTATTTAGGTTAGTATCTTTCTGTACTTATATACAGTGTCTTATATAGTTATATACAGCGTCTCATATCAGTTTTAACGTGTTTTAATGTTCTGTTTCATTTTAATTCCAAACAGAAACGGCCAAAAAGCATCTAGAAGAACCCGACGTTTGTATTAGAACTCCTAGAACATTTAACCTGCGAGACAGAGGGATCGAAAGGGTAACAATATTTATATCTTTTATTGCCATTAAATTTATAAAAATGTTTGTAGTCATGCATTTTCACGTTATCCCCTCGCCCGGCGCGAAGCGCCGGCCGAAGGCCGAAGGCCTGAGGGCGAGGGTGCTAATATCGACCGGCGTTTAGTCCCTCACACGGGATTCCTAGCTATTTCCAGAGTCACATTTAGTTTATTTGTTTAGGAAAGGGGGTCAACGGCCCAACCTCGTCCTCAGGGCCTTCGCGGCGCGACAAAGTCCTTATATTTAACGAGATATTTAAACACAAAAAGTACATATGTTTTGTCTGGTTATACGGTGAATGAAGATTTGTGTTCAAAAAGTTCATAAAATGCAGTGTTCAAAATATACAGTATCATCGGCGGGAGATGACAAGTTCGTAAATGGCGTCAATGGTTCGTAAATGGTAAACCCGTTTTCCCTTTTTTGATGCTGTTATTAATAAGTTTACAAAGATATTTTGCAAATATGTTCGAGTAATCAGGCTTTCATTTGATGTATAGCATAAGTTGCTAGAGTTAGTAGTTCAAAAGATATCGTCGTCGGAATATCTAATATATTTATCAGAGTTTGTCAATCCAATCCGAGCTTTTTAAAGCTGTTTCCTGTTGGCAATCAGTCGGCCAGGGCTTCATTATACCATTGGAAAACACAAGTGAAATTAAACCTTAATTTTACGAGGAACCATGTGATTACCTGTCAACTTAATCATATGGAGGGCAAAATGTATTCATAAATAAGTTAGCTACCCACATCAACAACATGAGAAAGTCAGCCAAATTTCAAAACCAAGCGTGAAAAACAACTATACAATCCACTGAAAGTAAACGGTACATTACAACCAACTTTGTTGAGTTAAACATTGACTGGGAGCTTGGATTTACCAGAACAGGGGAGCTTGGATTTACCAGTAAAACACCAATCAGGTAGAAGTAATTTTGCCCTGAATTTCAGAAAAATGCTCTCCTCATTAGCCAATTTATATATTCGAGTAATTTTGCCCTCTATATTATGATTAGCCTATATTTACTGTACAGTGGGCCTGGACTACAATCTTGTAGTATAAACAAGCAATTACTGTATACTGGTCAGTGGTAATATGTGCACTGCTGTAGTGAGTAAGGGAGAGCTCAGAGTAGACAGACAATACATGGATGAGCGTCAAGCTCATATATCCTCAGAAAAATGATTCTGAGTTACAATGATTTATATACTGATTACATTATGTCCTATGCGGGTTGAATTACTACAGCAGTTAACACATTCGAACATTACTGATGTATAGTAACTGCCGCATAGGCACTTATATCATTTGAATCATCAGTAGATCATTGTTACCTCTCTCCATCTAAGTCTCGATGGCTCAAATGGTTAGAGTCACCAGTGATCAGAAGGGAATAATTTTTCTGAGGATATGAGCTTGACGATCGTCTATGTATTCCACAAACAATCTGTGTTTACTCCATCCATTATGAAACATGTTAGGCCTACAGTAGCTGGTCTAGTGGGCCATAACTTATTGTGTCTGATAATAGGCTTCGACAATACTGGTCCCAGACTTGCAATGTAAAATACATGTACAGCTTATACCGGTATAGGATTATGTTGACATTGGATATATTGACACTCACTATGTCAGATCATTGTCAACAAGCAGGCTATAAGCAATGGGTCGTCCTGATTATATAGCTTTTTATGCCATGCTTTGTTGGACGTACATATGGCTTTTGTATTAACCATCAAAATATGATATCTGCAGACTGCATTAGGCATTATTATTATTAATAATAATACAATAATATTTATACAGGATATCCCCTTCAATGCTAACACTGGTATTAATGGCAGTCTTATTTCCTAACAAATTAAAGTTATTGCAAATATAAACACATAATTCATATATGTACAGTACAATGTTACAAAAGCTAATTTAATTTAACTCAAAAGTTGTATATGCTGAAGATGTCAATTAAGGTAATTGATAATGTGCGAAAACATGTGTCTTTAGATATGATGATAGATATTAGTTCTATAGTTACAATATGTACCAATTCTAGGGTTTCTATTAACCAATCAGTTTCAAGTTCCGAGTTAGGAAAGATCAGTTTCCCTGTTCTGCATTGATACCTCTCGAGAAAAATCAATATTAAGTCATCCACATCCCCTGCCAGCTCCACATCGCAGTCGTCCAATGTGGGTAGAATTATCAAATTACTGCATACAGGTATAATCTATCCACACCAACAATCAGGGTAGAATCCCTAATATGTGTCCAATTATAGTAAACCCTATTTGAATGGGCCCTATACATTTGCACTATATATAAACCCCTATGATAAAGATGCACTTTCTTCCTTCAACAGTCAATAGTGTCTGTTTATACTAACTATTACCATTAATGTATTTAGTTATTTATTTTGATGTCCTATGAAACAATTAAATTCGGACAACACAAAGCTCTCGGAGATATATTGTCCACTGAAAGTATTTTGTAATAAAATCAAAAGTTTGTAGCTATACACCATGTTTATTTTAAAGATACAATTTGCTGAGCTTTCGTCCCGTACTCAGGACTTCGTCAGAGCGTGACTACACGTGAACTGGTAAAAACAACAATTACAAAATTATTTGTACACGTCAACAAATTACAACGAAATCGCGCGTGCAAGCATATGCTTGCGTCACCACATAGAATGTCCAATAATTTAATTCAAGTACAACTGAAAGTGAGAACTAAAAGAAGTACTGTAAGCAAAAAAACTTTCAAACAGTAAGCGGGCGAGGGGTTGTTGCGTATACGTATTTCTAGTATATAGTCAGTATTATATCGTTATAACCGCGATACGTTAAGGATATAGGTGTAGTTCGAAATATCGATTATTTCGTTTAAGCAATTGATCAAATTGTTATTACGTAAATTATAAACCATGAATGTTTATATTTTAGAGAAAATACAGATCAAGTATGTACGAGCTTGGTTCACCTGAAATCTACGAGGGAAGTGACAGCGACGATAGCTGCAAAGAGGATGAAAATGAAACAGTAGAGAGCACTCGGAAGTACATAACAAATGAGAAAACGTCTAATCCAAGTTTTTCAAATAGTGTAGAGAATAGACAAGAACCAGTTACCGATTGTGAAAGAAAAAATGAAAACCGGTGGATTTACACGACTATGCCAGATCGTTTTGTATCAGATACATTATTGGTAAAAAGGGAACAACTGGTTACTGGTTACTCGTTGTGGTACTCCAAGGAACATGGCGGTGACTTATCTGATATAATTGAAAAAAAGTTGTCCACAGGCAAATGGAATAGCTTGGAAAATCGTGAAAAGCAGGTAAATTAAACAAATAGATTTCAATAGGTTTCCATAATTATCTTAAAATTGTTATACTTAATATAATCGTATATATGTTTCTCATTTTCAGCATTGGGAGTCACTGGCCAAAGGCGAAAATTCTGGGTTTTACCTTCGATGGAAGACAGTTTGGGATGACGAATTTCCTCAATCATGGAAGTCCTTTTTGAGTAATGTTAAAATCATTGTTCAAAGCATCTTACGGGAATCAGTGAGTCTGAGACGAGGTAAAGCAGCCAAACCAACAGTAATGACGCCATCCTTCAACAATTTCATTAGTGGATTGCATGAAAATTACTGCAAGGTCTGGATAGAACAACCAGACGACTATGTTCTGGAGAAGTCGTTCTCCTCATTTAAAGAAATTTGCTCTACCCCAGTTTTGAAGGATTTCGATTACCATACAGGACACCATCCATCATGGGTAACAGATGTGGTGTTCGAGATGCTATACAATACTTTGGACAAATACCTGGCATCCAAAAAGCCTTTCTCGCTCTTTCAGCTTAGTCGTAATGTTATAACGAAGGCAGATACACTATCTACACTTCGGGTTTTGTTCCAAACTATTACCAATGAAAAATTAAGGAATCGCATTTTCCACACATGGCCAATTTCCACATGAATAGGCATCAACATTTTAGGGTTTCCCCTGAGACCACCCTTGATCCTGCGTTTAAATATATATATATTCCTTTCACGTGGATTTTTGCTGCCCAATCGATTTATGTTTCGAAAAATATTTTTAAATCTACCACATTTTCCAACATTCGAAGATGGATGGAATCGACAAAAGAAGGCGTGAAACGATAAATAAGAGTCGCGCGAAGCGATTTCGTTGCCAGCTCTGTTGTTTACGTTGTAGTCAAATTACAAAAGCCGCGTTACGTTAGCTCTCTTTCTGGATTTTTCCTGACGAAACCAAAAACGTTAAAGAACTATAGTTTGCTTCAAACTGTAGCCTATATTATGGTTATGGATGGAATCAACTGAAGAACGATGTATACCTTTTGCGAAAAATCGAATAATACTTCGAGCGGCGTTCGAGACAAGATGTCGGAACGTCGTAAGGTTATTATGTTCGGTTCGCTTTCTGGATTTTTCGTGACCAAATGATTCGCTCTACAGGCCCCAAAATAGCTTTGTCCGAAGCTCAATTATATGCACATCGATGGAATCGTTAAGTGAATAGTATATACTGAAGAACTCTTCCATAATTTACGGTTTGCTAGATTGACTGCAGCTCTGGTTTCAGATTCGAATCTGAATGAATCTGAATCTGAAACTGCGAATCTGAAACCGAAAGTCCGACCGTAATAATAAACTACTCCCCCCACAGGGGGAGGCCCGAGTAATAAGCTTTCAACATGGCGGACGGCGTTTATATCACTAAAATAGGACTGGATTGTACGGTGGCCCAGAAGGGACAGCACTTTTAACAAAAATAAATGCTACAATAATTATTTTGTGCTATCACTTTCATTTCAATTTTGCGCACATTACTTCAAACTAAAAATATTGCATTATATCAAAAATGAACACACACTCTCACTAAAAGTGTGCAGCATATCTTTCATAAACCCTTAAAACGGTGCGCGCGCAGGTTAATGAGCGGAGACTGGGGAGAGTCACTGCGAAAACAATGAGGAAGATTTGAACAGCTTTGATAATGATAAGGAAGGTTTACCCAATTCTGGATCAGAAAGGGAGATAATTGAATTTTATTTTCATAAAGGTTTCGAATACAAGAGTATTGTGCTTTTTCTGGAAAAGTACCACAACATACGATTGTCCGAGAGAACTTTAAAACGGAAGTTGAAAGACTTTGGTTTAAAGCGTCGTGAAGTTGTTGACGAATATATTGAAGGTAGAGCTAGAAAGCCTAGAAATATCATAATGGAAGAGCTATCTGCTGGGCCGGACAGCTTAAATGGGTATCGTACGATGTGGCATATTTTAAGATTACGGCACCACATGAATATACCTCGACGACTAGTGGCTGACATAATGAAAGAAGTCGATCCGGAAGGTGTTCAACTTCGAAAACGCCGACGTCTTCATCGACGCACTTATGTTTCTCCGGGACCAAATTTTGCCTGGCATGCTGATGGCTACGATAAGCTCAAACCGTATCGGTTTTCAATTCACGGGTGCATCGATGGCTTTAGCCGGAGAATATTGTGGCTAGAAGTTCAACGGTCAAACAAAAACCCCAAGGTAATTGTCAGGTATTTTTTTGATTATGTCAAAGCCACAGGGGGATGCCCTGTCCGTCTTTTGACAGATCGTGGAACGGAGAATGGTTTAATGGCCGCCATGCAATGTTATCTTCGGGCCAATGGGCAAGATGAGTTTTCTGGATCAAAAGCTCACCAGTATGTATCAAGTCCTAGAAACCGACGAATAGAGTGCTACTGGTCTTCACTAAGAAAGCTACGTTCAAGTTGGTGGATAGATTTTTTTGCTGATCTTTTGCAGTCTGATATTCTTGACCTGTCAAACGACATCCATAAAGAGGCACTATGGTTCTGCTTTGCGGGTGTTCTTCAAACAGATCTGGATAAAGCAAGGCAGCATTGGAACTCGCATTTAAATATGACATAAAGACAAAAATAGGTACGCTGTGGTGAACGTGTGTCTACTGAAATGGCCATGATTACTTGTGGCAAACAGGCCAAATGAAAAGATGGGTCAACTGACCAGATCTAGATGGTCCAATTTATTGTGGCCAACTCTCAACATAGTTGCAATATTTACTGGTTACAATGCATATAAAATCAAGGAACAAGAATATGTTGTTCTTAACAAAACACTATTAATTGAACATGACATTTTATAGTATGTCTAGAATATGAACTAATATATTATAATACCTGTAAATTTCTGTTAATCCTCTATTACTCACTGGTAAATAACATTTCAATATTGTGGAAATTATCAGGAGAAAAGTTAGAAATTCAATGCACACTTCCATAGCATATACATTTTTCCAAAAAAACTTTAAAACTCTAACTCTGCCAATCCAGCTTCAGTAAACTTACCTAATTCATGCAACACACCAAAGGCACTCAAACCTTTGCAGAAGCTAAAAATTTCCTCAGCAACACTGCTTATCACAATGTGCTTGGAACAAGATCTAATTAGTGTACCCCATGTCAAATATTTCAAGAAAAGATTTGACTACATCTGAAAGCTCAGCTTCATTATTGCAACCTTGAATCTGAACTAGTTTTGTTTTAAACTCTGATTCTGCAGGCACTTCATCTAAAACAACCTCTACTGGTTTGTCTAGGACAAAAGATGCAAATGAATGGCAAAGAAAATGAGTCCCAGGGCATCCATTCAATAAGGCAGTGGCAGTTAATTTTCCAAACATCTCAAAATGCCCTTCTTCCAATGCATTCAAGTTATGGCGGAAGGTAAAATTTGGATAACTACCACGGAATAAATTACCACTATTTAACATATCCTGAAACAAAATTGTGAAAAACTCTCTAGTAACACCCCCAGTATCAACACCTTCTTCCCCAATGAATTTAACCATAATTCTTCCCTTAATATCTTCATCTTTCAACTGCTCAAATGCCCTTTCAACAAGGTGGTTTCTGGTGACTTCAATTACTGTGTACTGATCATTGGGAATTCTATTCATTTTCCATTCAAGGGCCTGATCTAGTGAACTGGCTTCTGTTTCCTCATTATTTTCTTTGTCAGGTGCACTTTCATCCTGTTGGCTCTGGTAGATAGCTAGTGAAAGCAATGAGTCCTCATCATCATCCATAACAAAAATAGGCAGGTTATTCTATGCAAAGTAACAAAGAAGATCATTAGGGCAACTGGTATAATAGCCAAAATCAGACATTTGTAAATAAAAATACAATGAAATTAATATATTATGCATTAGTCTATCCATATCTTATTTACGGCAACTTAATTTGGGGTAATACATACAAAAATCGAATCCAAAAAATAATGTTATGAATATACAAAAAAAAATTGTACGTCTAATGATAATCGCTGTAGGGGTGGGGCATTTGACACTGAGTCCGGATACGTGGGGCATTTGACACGAAGCGTGTGGAGTCCAAGACTGAATTGTGATTGCAGTATGCGCTGTATTGCACGTTAATTTAAAATGTCTGTGCACATTCTTTTGGAATTTAAAATACAAGTTTTATTATTGGGGCATTTGACCATCAATTTTCTTTCTATGTGGGGCATTTGAACAGTATTTTTTGCCTGGGGAGAGGGAATTTGACAGCAAAATACTGATAATTTATGCCCTGGGGGTGGGGATGTTAACAGTATAAATTGATCGGCACTTAATAATACTATAGAAACATTTTATCTAAATATTCTTATGTAAATGACTGTAAATAGTTGAATTTGAATCTTAGAAACATATTAACTAGGGGCCTAATTAAAAATCCATTATGGTTTCTGGTAGGTCTCTAGCCCAATAACTTTCTAAATATTTTAATATGTAATTAAATTAATACACATTTATGGTATACAGGGAATAAAAAAAAAATGTACTCACTGTTGGTGTATTCTGATGTTCAGTGTCATTTTTCTCATCATTTTCATTAGAAGACCAGTCGGAGAACTGGTTGTAATCAAACTCATCACGAAGGCAAAGGTTAAATGTAAGCTTCTTATAATCTTTGGAAATAGCCTCCTTATATTTCATCAGGGTGAATGTTTCTTCACTTCCTGGAACAAAATGCACCTCACTAAAATCAGGGTAGACTTGCACAATCGAATGACTGGTCAAAGTTATCAAAGTTACCATGTTTAATTTTTGCTTTCTCGATTAATTCATCTCTCTCGATATCATTCTTCACTTTCAGTATGTGAGTCTTATTTCGTCGTGTTTTGTAGAAACCATCATTAACATACCACTGTGAAGTACGCCGTCGATTCAGGCTTCGATTCAGCCGTCGATTCAGCCTTCGATTCAGCCGTCGATTCAGCGGGTAGCCATCCGTGTGAACCTTACTGCTGTTTGGGCAGACGATACGCTTCGACTTTATAAAAGTACTATTTTCTGTGGCGCTATTCTATATGATTTCTTTAAATTTAAATATGTTGTAGAGAATTTAATGCTCTTCCTAACGCTAGTAGTCGCTTAACTCGATCGTGCCTAAGGAAGATTCACGCGAACGTTAAACATGAACGGCGCTTCAAGTATCGAGCAACGGCGCTATAATTGGTATAGTGTATAATTTGTTGTTTCCGACAACTCAGATAAAATTACTATTTTCTCGGCGCTATTCTATACGATTTTTTTAAATTTACATAAATTTGTTATTTCCGACTAACTCATATAAAATTATTATTTTCTCGCGCGCTATTCTATACGATTATTTTAAATTTACATATGTTGCGCAGAATGTGATGGTCTTTCTAATGGTAGTAGTTTCTTGACTGGCGCTGGCCTAAGAAAGATTCAGGCGATCGTTAAACATGACGGTCTTTTGGTCTCGCTAATTGGTAGGCCGGAATTTGTCATTTCCGACTAACTCATATAAAATTACTATTTTCTCGCGCGCTATTCTATACGATTTTTTTTAATTTATATATGTTGCACAGAATTTAATGGTATTTCTAATGGTAGTAGTTCCTTGACTGGCGCGGGCTTAAGAAAGATTCATGCGATCGTTAAACATGATCGACTTTTCATGTTCTCGGGCAACGGCGCTAATTGGTAGGCCGGAATTTGTTATTTCGACTACTCATATAAAATTACTATTTTCTCGCGCGCTATTCTATACGATTTTTTTTAATTTACATATGTTGCACAGAATTTAATGGTATTTCTAATGGTAGTAGTTTCTTGACTGGCGCGGGCCTAAGAAAGATTCAGGCGATCGTTAAACATGACGGTCTTTTGGTCTCGCTAATTGGTAGGCCGGAATTTGTCATTTCCGACTAACTCATATAAAATTACTATTTCTCGGGCGCTATATATTCTATACGATTTTTTTAAATTTACATATGTTGCGCAGAATTTAATGGTATTTCTAATAGTAGTAGATTCTTGACTGGTGCGGGCCTAAGAAAGATTCCGGCGATCGCTAAACATGACGGTCTTTTGGTCTCGGGCAAGAGCGCTAATTGGTATATACCTGTAGTGGAATTTGTTATTTCGACTACTCATATAAAATTACTATTTTCTCGGGCGCTATTCTATACGATTTTTTTAAATTTATATATGTTGCACAGAATTTAATGGTATTTCTAATGGTAGTGTTCCTTGACTGGCGCGGGCTTAAGAAAGATTCATGCGAAAGTTTAGCGATGCTAAGTTTAGCGATGCTGGCTATGATCTACATTGTAGAGATTTCAAGACTCTAGAGTTTCCAGTGAGTAATGACAGTTACAGATTAGAACATCCCGGATGGCTTAATGATAATGTGGTGGACGCATACTTGTTATTACTATCGAAAACGTCGTCATTGAAGGGCATATACAGATGTATGGATTCAATTGTCATTTTTTTCCCTATTTACGCAGAATTGTTTTATCACAACGAAACGAAAAGAGTTTCTACAGAATAATATCAAGATTCCACCGTGACAAGATTTTTGAATCGTACGATTGTCTTGTGATCCCCATTAATTCCGCGAACAGCCAACATTGGTGCATTGTGTACATTGATGTTTGGACACGAACGATTTATTATTATGATCCAATGAATCGGGGTATACAAAATGCAACAGCGATCAAACTAATCAAATTTTATTTCAATCAGCTTTATGAATTCAGATCATACGAGGTAGATGTTGCATCAAGGCGTCTCGTTAGCGCATTCGACGTATCTTGGGAAAGTACATTTCCATCACAGAAAGATTACTCAAGCTGTGGTGTATATATACTAATGTACGTGAGTTCGAAACTAGCGTTACTAAATATCAACCCAGAGAGAGACAGCATATTAGAACTAAGGAGGACGATGGCAATGGAGTTGTTCAAAAATGAAACATATAAACCTTCGAAAGAAATTTCCCAAGTAGAGAAGGGCGTGCGAGAATGTAGCATACCTACTCGCTACAAACAGCAGCTAGGCCAAAGAGTGGTATTGCGATGCAAAGCTCGTGGAGCTCGTCTAAAAACGTTTAGGTGGGTATTTGACAGTAAAATTGTATCCTCGGAACATGCACGTACGTACAACTTTAAGTTAACCCGCGACACAATAGGAACGTATGTATGTCGAGTCACATTTGACGATGGTGATAGCGTGACATCATCAAATTGTGAAGTTGAATGTGTAATATCTACAGATCTTGCTAAAAACAAAAATGAAATTCTTAAGATCATGAAAGATAGAATGAAAAGTAATTTTTAGTGTGCATGTTATACGGTAGGCTACCATTGAACACAGTTATATGAAGTGTTGTACATAAACTAAAGTGTAAAAAACTCTAAATAGTTTTTGTCGGATTGCGCAACTGGCAGCGGGAATGACACAACGCAGCCTGAAAGGAAAATGACTTGCGCAACAGGTCGACACGTACTCGTGAACAGTCTACTTTTAAACCGGTTTCCACTGGCGACTTTTATCGCGTGAAGAGACGTTTTTCTTTTGGTTTTATGAGCTATCAGGTGGAAATAATTAGAAAACCATTCGAATCTATTCAATTTGTTGTAATGTTAACGTAGCTTTGCGCGAAAAAAAACGCGACTGGAAATCTGGCTTTATAAGAGTTGAGGCGCCGTTGCAGAGGAAGGGTATGACCTGGCGCGATTGTCTGGATTACGATTATTACAATCATCTTACAAACATGGCATAACCAAAAATAAGATGTTTGTAATATTTTTGAGTTTACATTTCTTCGAACAAAAAATATTAGAAGTTAACCAATATGTGCAAAATTTATACAGTATATTCGGCACGTGAAATATTCCGAAAACCGTAAACTACCAAATTTGTAATACAAATACAATAGACACTATTTTATTAAAATCGATCCACCGAATAAGCAATAATTGAAACTGATTACTTTTGACGAATTACAAATCAATATGCCAACGATTCATTCGTAAAAGAAACGAACAAAATATTGACGAATGTATGTAATCTTAAAATATCAGCGCCGTTGCAGCAGAAATCCGACGAATAGCGCGCGAGAAAATAGTAATTTTATATGAGTAAGTCGGAAATGACAAATTCCGACCTACCAATTAGCGAGACCAAAAGACCGTCATGTTTAACGATCGCCTGAATCTTTCTTAGGCCAGCGCCAGTCAAGAAACTACTACCATTAGAAATACCATTAAATTCTGCGCAACATATGTAAATTAAAAAAAATCGTATAGAATAGCGCGCGAGAAAATAGTAATTTTATATGAGTAGTCGAAATAACAAATTCCGGCCTACCAATTAGCGCCGTTGCCCGAGAACATGAAAAGTCGATCATGTTTAACGATCGCATGAATCTTTCTTAAGCCCGCGCCAGTCAAGGAACTACTACCATTAGAAATACCATTAAATTATGTGCAAGATATATAAATTTAAAAAAATCGTATAGAATAGCGCGCGAGAAAATAGTAATTTTATATGAGTAGTCGAAATAACAAATTCCGGCCTACCAATTAGCGCCGTTGCCCGAGAACATGAAAAGTCGATCATGTTTAACGATCGCACGAATCTTTCTTAAGCGTGCACCAGTCAAGGAACTACTACCATTAGAAAGACCATTAAATTCTGTGCAACATATATAAATTTAAAAAAATCGTATAGAATAGCGCCCGAGAAAATAGTAATTTTATCTGAGTTGTTGGAAATAACAAATTCCACTACAGGTATATACCAATTAGCGCTCTTGCCCGAGACCAAAAGCTGGTCATGTTTAACGTTCGCGTGAATCTTTCTTAGGCCTGGTCCAGTCATGTAACTACTACCGTTAGAAAGACCATTAAATTCTGTGCAACATATGTAAATTAAAAAAAAACGTATAGAATAGCGCCCGAGAAAATAGTAATTTTATCTGAGTTGTCGGAAACAACAAATTATACACTATACCAATTATAGCGCCGTTGCTCGATACTTGAAGCGCCGTTCATGTTTAACGTTCGCGTGAATCTTCGTTAGGCACGATCGAGTTAAGCGACTACTAACGTTAGGAAGAGCATTAAATTCTATACAAAATATTTAAATTTAAAGAAATCATATAGAATAGCGCCATAGAAAATAGTACTTTTATAAAGTCGAAGCGTATCGTCTGCCCAAACAGCAGTCAGGTTCACACGGATGGCTACCCGCTGAATCGACGGCTGAATCGAAGGCTGAATCGACGGCTGAATCGAAGGCTGAATCGACGGCGTACTTCACAGTGGTCATTAACATATGCCAAACCGACTTTGATTTCAACCTCTTTAATTGATTGTTTTGCCTTCGACTTCGTCTCCGCAGTGGATGCCTCATCTCCACGTTTCTTCTTTTTCTTAGGTTTAAAATCATTTTGTCTGCTAGCCTCTCGAAGACGATAAAACTGTCGAAAACTCAGGGTCGAAGACTCACTACGAGGCTGGCAACCAGTTGCGCTCGAGGTCCCACTCGATGTTGTTGCCGTACTTTGCGAAGTATCTGAACTGCTACATTCTCCTTCACGCTTATTACTTGCTATAACTTTTGAAATTTCTTCCCTAACAGTTTGTTGGATCGTATTTTTTATATCTTCTTTAAATTTTTCAGACATATTTGTATGTAAAAATTTTTACTTTCATTTCGCAGTGACTCTCCCCAGTCTCCAGTCTACGCTCATTAACCAGCGCGCGCACCGTTTTAAGGGTTTATGAAAGATATGCTGCACACTTTTAGTGAGTGTGTGTTCATTTTTGATATAATGCAATATTTTTAGTTTGAAGTAATGTTGTGCGCAAAATTGAAATGAAAGTGATAGCACAAAATAATTATTGTAGCATTTATTTTTGTTAAAAGTGCTGTCCCTTCTGGGCCACCGTAGGATTGAGCTTTCTATTGTATCTGATGAGCTGATTTTGAAGCGTTTTAACAAGTAATATATTTGAAAAATATCTTCTGGTCCTCTTTATAGTAAAATTATTTTATTTTGTCGATGGTAAGAGCACATAATCCAACAAAAAACCTCATAGGATCCTCAGTTGGTGGCTTAGTAATGGCGAACTTCCGGCTTTATTTTCTGAACAATAGTTGCTCGACCAGAGTTCTTTCGAGATATATATGAATACATGCGGCTAACATAATAGCAACACCGCGATACGTCATTGTGATTATGGTAATGTATACACGCTATCTGTCAAGTTGTAATCCCTAAGGGAATACACGTACTTAATTATAATATTTTTGAGATTCCTAATCACTCTTGGTTTATTCTCTTTGAGTTACTTGCTGCTCCTTTGCGCACTATATTTCAAGTTAGACCTCCCAAACGTAAGTAGAGAAGACATATCCAGCCGATGAAAGCTAAACCGTTTAAAAACATACGTGAGTGGAAACTATCGACAGATCGTTGTCTTACTTGTTGAAAGCTTATTTATTATACTAGGAGTTCTTATCAGAAGTGAAATGCTGCCTCTGGACTGACGCAGGTAGCGGGGACTACTTCATGTATGCCGATTTTTGTGTCCTGACACAAAATTTTGGTTAGGATTATAGTTGTTTTGGGGACAGGTTTACATGAAGTAACCAGCTTTAGGCATACATGAAGTACCTGCCCAGGTAGCAGTGGTTACCAGCAGAATGAAATTTTCTATAGCATATAGAAGATCAAATAAATAGACTGTAGAATCTCTACACCACATACAGTACTGCCTAGAAATAACCTAACACTGCGGTTGCGGTCATTTAGCGGTGAGGTTGCGGTGGATTAGCGGTGAGGTTGCGGTGGATTAGCGGTCAATTGGCGGTGAGGTTGCGGTGGATTAGCGGTGAGGTTGCGGTCGACAAAACCAACCGCATGAGAAAAACTACGTCGACTAAACACTTCGGGTTCCGACCTTGTCCGACTATTCAGTAACGCGCGTGTGTCAATAACAGTATGACAGTATGCCGTCCCATCCAAAATCATGTGTGTGTATTAGGCCCAAGATGGCGAGTATTTATGAGCTCTCTAGAAAATTTGTATTTTTCACCTTTTTACTTGTCTTATGTGGTAACCGCAAACATCCGTTTAGTCCTGTTCAATCTAACAAGGATTTCGCTGATTCTGTGAAACTTAGTATTGGCTTGGATATATCTACTGCTGTTAAAGCGTACTCGAAGCGAGATGTGGTGACCGCCATTAAATCAAAGTCAACCGTATCAACGACCATTCAGTGTCTTCGGGTAATTACTCTCACTCGGCAGCTTCTTGTGGTTAACTTGATTCTACTATGCAACGATATTTTCTACTAATCCTGGCCCTGTAGTAAATGGACAGATATGCTCTTCTTGCCTAAAAAGTATTAAACGAAATCAACCACGCTTACAGTGTTCGTTATGTCGCATGAGTTTTCATCTATATTGTTTAGATGAGAACTACGAACTGTCCAAGACATGCCGTTTATGTTCTACCCTGCCGAATGAATTGATCGATCCCTGCTCATACAGTGATGCTGGTTTCTCCCCTAAGCTTGCCGAAATCATAAAGCAACGTGGTTTGAGAATCATCCATCAAAATATTCGAAGCGTTATTCAAAAGATCGATGAACTGCGAAATATGGTAGTAAATGAGTTAAAATCAGAGATCCATATAATAGCCTTAACTGAAACATGGGTTAGTGAACAGATCTCGGATGGTGAAATTGAAATACCGGGCTACAATATGTTCAGAAAGGACAGAGATGGGAAAGGCGGCGGGGTACTCGTATTTGTGAAAAGTGATTTATCTGTAGTGAGAAGAAGTGATCTAGAGGATACAAGCGTGGAAGGTTTATGGCTTGAAATTATATTGCCTAAGTCGCGTGGGATTTTGCTTGGAACGTTTTATAGACCTCCCAACTCTTCGCGGTTTTACGATAAAGATTTTATGCCTAAGTTGGATAATATGTTGGACATTGCAGGGGTTCAAGATCAAGAAATGATTGTCTTAGGAGATTTTAACTGCAACTTTAATGTCAAGAAGGACAATATAGCAGAATGTAAACAGTTAAAATTAACTTTTAAAACGCACCACTTAACACAGCTCATTAAAGAGCCCACCAGAGTCACCATTGAATCAAGTACGCTGTTGGATTTAATAGCCTCAAATAACCCCCGGAATATTAGTAGATCAGGCGTCATCTCTCTGGGTTTGAGCGATCATGACTTGACTTATTGTGTCAGAAAATTGAATTGGAGAAGAGGACCAGCGCAATTAAAAACTTTTCGTAATTATGCAAAGTACAACCCAGACGAATTCTGTAAAGATTTAAAAGATGCTGACTGGGGTACTCAATTGAATTCCCATGAGAACGGAGAAGTTAATGATGTTGAACTTATGTGGGAGAAATTCAAAACCACATTTGTCATGGTTGCTGATCGCCATGCTCCGAGTATTACTAAACGTGTTCGTGGTATTGATAATTGTCAATGGATGACTGGCGAAATAAAATTTGATATTCGTCAACGCGAGTATCATCTCAAGAAGGCAAGAAAGTCAAAATGCAACGATCACTGGGCAAGTTATCGTTACTACAGAAATGGCGTGACCAGCAAAATTCGAAAGGCCAAAGCAACTTACAGCAGAAAACTTATTGAAGAAAATAAGCATGATCAGAAAGCATTTTGGAAAACTGTTAAAAAGATTCTGCCTGGTGAAACAAAGAACATTTCATCAGGTATTATGATTGACGATACATTTTCCACTGATAAATACAAAATTGCAAACGCTTTCAATAAATACTTTACTGGTGTTGTAGCTAAACTGAAAGGAACACTTGGGCCTATGTTAACACATGTGATCAACATGTCAGCCTCCTTCCCATCGCTGAAGCGTTTTCCTCAATTAAAATTTGATAAAGTGTCTGAACTTTTCATTTTCTCTCAACTTCGATCTCTTAAGAGTGGGAAAGCTGTGGGTTTGGATAATATCTCGCCTCGTCTCTTTAAAGATGCTGCGGACATCATCACTAATCCATTAACTCAGATTGTCAACGCATCTTTGAGTCAGGCCACGCTACCAGCGGACTGGAAAGCAGCGAGAGTAATACCCTTGTACAAGGCCGGCAAGGCAAATCAAGTAGGTAACTACCGCCCCATTTCCATCTTACCTGTGATCTCCAAGCTGATCGAGAGAGCGGTTCAAGTACAGCTCGTCAAGCACTTAAGTGAGCATAATATTTTGAGCCCTTTTCAGTGTGGATTTAGAAAGGCACACTCCACTGAAACTGCTGCTATCTCACTAACAGATACAATCAAGCGTAATATTGATCAAGGAATGTTAACCGGAGCTGTTTTTATCGATCTGAGTAAAGCGTTCGATACGGTTGATCATATTCTTCTCCTACAAAAACTACGCTACTATGGTATTGAAAATTTAGAACTTGAGTGGTTCGAAGATTATCTGTCAAACCGGAAGCAGGTCGTTGGCTACCAAAATGTTATGTCTGATTTTCAGTCAGTCACATCTGGCGTACCGCAGGGTTCTATTCTTGGACCTTTGCTGTTCATATTACTAGTAAACGATTTGCCCTCTACGGTAGCTCACTGTAATTTGTTAATGTATGCTGACGACACGGTTCTTTACTACTCAGCTAAGGATGTTAACGTCATTGAGAAAAAAATGAATGAGGATCTTGGTTTAATTGGAAACTGGCTTAGAAAAAACTCCTTGTTTATTAACAAAGAAAAAACTGAATGCTTACTGTTTGGAACTCCAGGAAAATTATCGAATATTGAAAGCTTTCACGTTAGTATAAATGATTATGTTATCAAGCGTGTGTCGAAATTTAAGTATCTCGGTATATATCTTGACGAATGTCTTAGTTGGAAAGATCACATAAAGTCTATTGTGTCGAAGGCTGGTAAAAGGATAGGGATGTTACGACGATTGAGATATAATTTAACCACTCACAGTGCAAATGTTGTATACACCTCGTTTATTCGTCCGGTTTTGGAATATGGTGATACCGTGTGGACTTGTTGTGGGAAAGGAAATGCTCAAGAGTTAGAAAGATTACAAAATCGTGCTGCGAGGACTGTAACCAAATGTAGCAATAGCGATTTAGCTCTGTCCAATCTAAAGTGGGCTAATCTCGAATGTAGACGCGAACGTCATGTTTTTAAACTTGTTAACAAGTCTTTGAGAGGCCAGTGTCCTCAGTTCTTAAAAAATTATTTTACTTTTAATAAAGACATTGTGCGGCGAGTAACTAGGCAGAGTAACTTGTTACACTTGCCAAAAGTCAGAACAGAAACTGCAAAGCGTTCTTTTTATTATTATGGATGCATTGTTTATAATAAACTTAGTTCTTCCAATTAGGACAATTACAGTGGAACTTTTAACGTTTAGTTTTTTTTTTGTTTTTTTTTTAACTTGTTAAATAGCTTAGTAGTGTATATGTATATACTTTTAAATTTTAGGGCTCCCATTGATAACAGTAATTTTTATTACTGATGGGGCTACCCTATGGAAATAAAAGATTTCATTCATTCATCAAATATTACTCTCGGTGTAAAAAGTAGAGTGCTGTGTAAACAGCGGACTTTTGATTTGTGAAACCAACCAGTGAGTTTGTGATTAAACAGTGATCGGCGTTTGGAATATGGTTTGGAGTTGTAGTTTGGAGTTGTAGTTTGTGGCAAATGCCACCACCAATGTCCAAAATCACGATCTGTCGGTTTCAGTTTACTTTCAGACGATTAGAAGTTCCGCATTGTGTCATTCTTTTCTCGGCCGTGATCAGTTTTAAATTTGGAACTAAGCATATAAATGTCGAATGCCAACGAACTTCCGAACGCGCGTTTAAAACCCCGTGACGTTTGGAACGAACCGGTCGGTTTCGCTAAACCTAGAGTCAGTTCGTCACGCACATAAAGTCAGTTCGCCACACACATAAAGTCAGTTCGCTACACACATAAACGGAAAGCGGAATATATACCACCGAAAGCGCGTTGGCGATTCCGATGGACGGCATCTCTGAATCACACTTATTGTGTATTATTAATATATATTATGTATTATTACTTATTGTTGTATAGCAGCTATTTCAACAAAACCGCGTTAAAATTAGCTTGGCAAAAGACTGAGAGCATTAATGGCAGCGCGCATTGGCGATGGACGGCAGGCATGCATCTGAGTCATCGCTTAGATTCCATCTAAGATTTATAACGCTGTTGCACTGTCATTATTTTTCTTTTAAACGCGTGCTTCGGATGTTTCGGAGTAACTTCGCACAGCAAAAAATCTGAAATTATTGTTATTAAAATCGACTTTAGCGGTTTGGCCCCATTTGCCACAACCTATTAAACTATCACAAACAACCAAACGCTTGAAGGACATTTTAGCCATAATCACAATTCCCCTGTCAATGCACTATACTATATGCACACCATTCGCGTTTTTCCATTCGAAATACTGAAAAGTGCACGTTTAATAGTGCCAGTGTCAAATCCACCGGAATTTGATTATTATTCTGTGCCAGCGAGGTGTCACACCGTTCTTATTCATAGCACACATGTATAATATCATAAAAGAATGCTAAGGTTTCCGTAAAGAAGGTACCCAAGGAAAACGAAAGGGACGTCTAAAGCATCGCCTGAAGGTATTAAAGTCTTAATAATTATTGGTTGAATATATGTAAATCCTCCTGTTGATATGCTTATAAATTCAGATGGCCGGCTGTCGGTAAAATATACGAACCAAATACGAATGTAAACAAAAAGCCGCTTTAACGAAATAATATATTGACCTGCGCGCTGCGCTTAGGTGATTTATTCGTTACAAGAATATTTGTTATGCCTCATGCGATAATATTTTGATATTAATATTAATCAGCATGGTTGAACCTAATGTTCGGCACATGAGAAGTTCGACGTTTGAAACGGTTCGTTGTTCAGTTTGCTAGTGATATTGCCAGTGATATATGCACGTGCATATTGTTCGATTTGAACACTAGTCTCGTCCGTAAAAAATGACGTCCTCGAACGCGTCTTTTACCGCTAAGGCATTCAAACAGAACAAGAGCCTCTTTATTTTGTTTGGCTCTCGAACAAACTGGCAATAACGCGAATTTTCATGCCTCCGTGAGACATCAACGGCGCATTCGTCCACCAGTTTGATATATATTTTCAGCAGATGTTAATTCGTCATTCGCTTTCATTGTTTCCTCGATGAACTTCAAGTGTTACTTTTTCAAAAGCGGTTTGCTTCAACTACGTGGCGCATCTCGTAGATTCCCACCATTTCGTCGATACCGAGAAAGATATAAAATTTAAAGCCGATCTCGATGTTTGAATTCAAGGATGTCCGCGATTTTTGTTATCGGAACTGATGAAGACCAAAGCGAAACAATTCGTTCCCTGGCGTATTGCGATAATTTCTCCATTGTTTACGAAACGATGGAGTGAAACTTATGGTATGATGCGGTTTTCTCAAATGGCCAAAGGACGCCAAACTTCGGAAAATCTACTCGTTCCGGAACGTGTCGTATAATTTCCGACGTGACAACCGCGCTTGCTTACGAAAGGTTAAACCTAGGTTAGACCGAGGTTAGACCGAGGTGAGACCTAGGTGCCACCTAGGATCAACCTAGGTGAGATTTAGGTTGACCCTAGGTTGCACCGAGGTTCAACCTAGGTTCGACCTAGGTTTTCGTTAGGTTACTTCTAGGCAGTACTGTATCAAGGCGATCATATAGCCTTGTAATATTTATAAAACAACATACAGAAATCATATGGCGCATTTATACTAACATCTAATTCGAACAACGTTTACTCAGAAGAGCAAGCCTCGCGAAGTTATAAATTTTCCATGATCAAGATAGAATTTGCCATTTGTAATATTTGCTGGTGGTCGTTCGGTCATATTTCAAATCGAACAAACGAACGGGAATAGGCGTTATTAACTCGGAGTTAATTTTTCAGTGGTCAGTCTAGAGGAAAACAATGTGCTTTCATGAGTTTATCGGCTGTGTTAACAGCACAATATAACCCAAGTCTTCTTTGGCTTGTGTATGTAAAAGTACGCAGCAGAACGTACGTATGCATATACCGCAACTTGAACGGTTTTTATTGAAGTAAATTAAAAGCTAATATATTGTAAGCAATGATAGTATTAAATTTGGACAATCTAAATGTAAACAATGTCGAACTGCGAACTATGTTGAACCGTGTAGCTTTGTTTCAATAGAAACTAATGTAACATCCACTTTAACATGTATAACTTTGGAAATACAGCAGCTACAGCCTGTAAAAGTACTTTTCGAAGCGCTCAGTGGAAACCCCGCGCTTGACGAATATGACATATCACGAATATCAAGGCATGTTCGATATTGCGCTTTTTTAAAAAAACTAAGAAGGTAGCACAATAACGTTTACGTATATTGTAGACAGATAAATTATCTTTGTTTTAAGGTATAAGAGAGCTTGTAGGGTTGATTATTTGTCAAGAAAACGTTCGACGTATTTGGGTTAAATTACGATGCTGTTTTTGAAGATGGCGGCCAAATTATATTTTTGCATATATATATAATAAGGCGCTCCTCTTCGAACGTTTTGTTGAGAAAAAGTAAACTTCACAAGGTTTATTGCACGAGTTCTACGAATTCTCACGAGTTGGAATTGCTCCACTCGAGCACTGGAATATATTGTCCTGTTAAACACAGCCGATAAACTCATGAAAGCATATTTGTTTTCCTCTATTGCCTTGATGAATACTTCCACAAGCAAACAAAGACATGATAAATTAATATAAACTGGTTATTTTTACCTTTATAAAACTCAGAAGGACGCAATTTTATAAAGTAGAAGGCAACTGGCTGCTACTTCTCACACCCCCCGGAAATGGACAGACCGAACTAATCGAAATTTGCTCGACCATCATAGCTCGGCAAAGAGACTGAGCACGAGTAACCCGGAATAGTGTGCTGCCTCCCTGGGCCTTACACGTTTCCCGCGCGGGCATTAATTAGAACGTATTTTTAGGCAATGGGAATACTTTTTTTGAAACCATTCGAACGATTTTTAAATTACTTAGAATGTATTTATATTAGGCCGTTGTGAAAACCGTTGTGGAACGGCGGAATATCACGGAATATGCCGGAATATCACGGAATATGCCGGAATATCACGGAATTATCGTGAATAATATAATGAATCCTTGACAAGCAGTATTCTCGTTCATTGCTTTTGGCTAATTCTTGCCTCGTGTGTAATATGGACAATTCTAATCATGGTAAGTGAAGAAAAGCACAAAACAAACCTTTCTTCGTCTAAATATGACACGTTCTAGATAATTAGATTTAAATGTTTATGCTTGAATAGGTTTTGCGAAATATGTGTAAGTTGCTGGTTTATTTCAAGTACCTGCAACGTAATTTTAATGCCTTTTGAACTAATTTGGTGGCAGGTACTTCATGTATGCCTAAAGCTGGTTACTTCATGTAAGCCTGTCCCCAACACAACTATAATCCTAACCAAAATTTTGTGTCGAGACACAAAAATGGGCATACATAAAGTAGTCCCCAATTTGGTTGCTAAATACACACAACTTGTTCCCCAGAGCCTGCGGTTCTTTTGGCCAGTGGCAAGACTCTAATGCGTACCTGATGCGTATCTAGGATTTGAAGTTTAGACGATACAGAGATGGCATATATAGCCTGTGTACAGCCTGAATATACACCTGTGTAACACTGTGAAAATTCTCACGATAGCTTGTCGACCCCCACTGAGCTACTCAGATCTGAGTAGTAGATTTTCAGTGGTTTAATTCTCATATCATTTATAATTGTTTATTTGATTAGATTCTTTGATCTCACAAGAATTCCCAGAGAACCAATTGTAGCTGGAATAAGACAAGAGTTGTGATTTGGACAATCAAAATCTACTTCTTAGATCTGAGAAGCTCAGCGGGGGGTCGACAAGCTATCGTGCGAATTTTCACGGACTGTATTACAGGTGTATGAGGCTGTACACAGGCTAAGATGGCAGAGTACCAGCCAGAACTTACAGGAGTCAGTGTTCTCTTCAAACTTCGTCCTGTGTTACCACATTTTTCTCTATTTTGTCCACGCACTTTGTAAAAAAAATTACTATGACAGCAGATTTGCCAAACTAGCAAAGTTGACCATGATAAATTTTCTGCGTGGATTTTGATTAGATTCCCAATTCCGTAATATTCCGTGATATTCCGGCATATTCCGCCGTTCCGGGTTTTCACAACGGCCATTTATATTAGTCGAAATTCTTTTTTCGAATATGGCACTGTTTAATAATTATTTAGAACGCATATATTAACTTAGAACGAAGTTAATTTTTCCGCATTCATACAATTATTGGGAAATAAGCGAAGCGAGGGTGTTAATAAAGGTTTTATGGCAAGTATCCATTTCTCTCCGAAAGTTTATAACTATATTTATACAATAACCTGTTTACTATATGCGCATTCTCATTGGTGTTAGCCATGCATGATCTACATGTACATGGTTGTCCAATACTGTCGCATGTATACGAGTCGTTAATTTCGTGAGTTATGTTAAACGAGCCATATATTTACACGAATTGTAATAGTGTATTTGACGAATGGTAACGACTCGTACGATTCGTACGGTATAAAACGAGTCATTGAAGAGAACGAACGAATGGTGAATGAGTTAGTGTGTGCACCTGCAGTGAGGTAGGCCACGAAAGTCGTATACGTACGATTCGTACGACTAGAATGGTTTTTACGATTCGTTTGAGAGAACGGCTCTTACTTCGTGTACCGGACACAGAAATTTGCATGAATAAAATGTTAGTTAGCACTATAGAACTAACTGCCTCCTCTTTAAAAAATCCCATTTATTTTATCTACGATAGGTTTAATGCATGAATTGGACAATTCCAGGACAAAAATAAACGATATTTTTTAAAGAACGAGGCAGGTCTACACAGTGCTAAATTTCTGTGTCCGGTAGACGAAGTAAGAGCCGAGAGAACGGACGAATGGTAAATGACCGTTGCACTCTGTGCAACTATGGTTGGCAACCACGAATTCACGAAAGTCGTGCGATTCGTACCATTCGTACGGTTTTTACGATTCGTTCGAGAGAACGAACGAATGGTGAACGACTTAGACTCTGTGCACCTAAGGTAGGGACGCACGAATGTCGTACGATTTGTATACCACTCGAACTGTATTTATTTGTTTGAGAGAACGAACAGTAAATGACTTGCACATGAGTGTGTAATTAGGGTTGGCAAGTACGAATTCACGAAATTCGTGCGATTTATATACCATTCATACACGTGTGTACGATTCGTTTGAGAGAACGAACGAATGGTGAACGACTTAAGTCTCTGTGCACCTGGTAGGCACCCACGAATGTCGTGCGATTCTTAGATACACAGTTACAGTTACAGTTGTATACTCCAGAAACTGCTAGCCGTTGTGAGTCGCTGCACCGCTCCAGCGCTGAAATTCGTTTTTTCTCATCATTATTCTGCAAAGTGGGCTCTTATCGAGACCTGTCCATTTTTCGAGTTTGTTCCAGCGATCTCGTGCATATTTGCGTTGGTTTTTGGCGAACAGCATTTGTTTCTGTGGCATATAGTTTTCCATGCGCACAATGTGTCCAAGCCATCGTAGTGTTTGCTAATTACGAATAAATACATCTAGGCGCCCAGCATTAGTTATCCCGGTATATATCTGCGTTGTTGTATGCCGCGCCACGTAGTTGAAGAAAACCGCTTTTGAAAAAGGAACACTTGAAGTTCATCGAGGAAACAATAAAAGCGAATGACGAATTAACATCTGCTGAAAATAAATATCAAACTGGTGGATGAATGCGCAGTTGATGTCTAACAATCCGCAATAATTCGTCGAGTCAGACGCGAGCATCATGGTTGGAGGCATGAAAATTCGCGTTGTTGTCAGTAGTTGTTCGAGAGCCAAACAAAATAAAGAGGCTCTTGTTCTGTTTAAACGCAGCACGCAGGTCAATATATTATTCTCGTCAAACCGGCTTTTTGTTTACATTCGTATTTGGTTCGTATTTTACCGACAGCCGGCCATCTGAATTTATAAGCATATCAACAGGAGGATTTATATACACGCTACTAAGCGATTTAAAATTCTACAATCAACCAATAATTATTAAAACTTTAATACCTTCAGGGGATGCTTTGGACATCCCTTTCGTTTTCCTTGGGTACCTTCTATACTGAAACCTTGGCATTGTTTTATGCCGGAGTTATACATGTAGTGCTTTGAATAAGAACGGTGTGACACCTTGCGCGCACAGAATAATAATCAAATTCCGGTGGATTTGACACTGGCACTATTAAACGTGCACTTTTCAGTATTTCACATAAATTGTCAGTTCGCTACACACATTAAGTCAGTTCGCAACAACTCATCATTTATTAAAAAACAATCAACTTGATTTGTTTAATACGTATTTACTAAACAGATCACCTCAATGACAATGCAAGAGCTTTATAAATCTTAGATTGAATCTAAGCGATGACTCACGCCATTAATGCTCTCGAACAATACCTACATGTATTCAAATACTAGTAATTTGTAAGGTAAGTTAAGGTAAGATAAACTTTATTTAAAATCACACGCTAGCCCCGTCAACTAAAAGCTGGTTTCCACAAGGGGCGTGTGGATTACATTATTTAAACTAACAAGGCGCTATAATGGCTGCCATCTTAAATTTTAAGGTCCTAAGTTTCTTAGTATTTCATGTTTTACTTCTACAAATTTCACTTGGAAAATACATTATTTCCGTGTCTAAAAGGCCTATTAAGAAGAATATACATGGATTGTATGTGGATGGATTGTCTGTGGGAACTTTTGTGGGTTTTCTACTACCGTGTGTCAAAATTCATCGGACTGGCTTGACATCAAATGTTTTCATTTCCTTCGCTTTTGTGAAGTTTCGTAAACGTGAGTCTACCTCTTTGGTTCTCCCTTCGAAGCCATTTGTCATGGATCTGACAATATGTATGGATATTCTGTCTAATCCAGGACCTGGATTGTTTTATCGTTTGGGAGAAGCTTCAAACCAAGAACAACATCATTTAATCTCACGCTCGAGTGACACGACACATAAATATTCAAGATCAAAATTGTTCTCACTTAGGAAATGTGTTAAATCATATTATCCTTACCAAATTATTTCCAATCTAAAACAGCATCAACTTGTTCGGAATCGTGGTTGCAGAAGTGGTCAACGTTTAAGAACAGCGAGACAAATGCAACCCATTCAAGTTCTTAGTCGTCCGAGGTTGGTCAGAGCACATCATCATGATTGCTCTCATAACTCTTTCAATTATGTAAAACCTTGTGTATTGCAATCATCGCATACTTCCAGAAGACCTAATGATCTACCGAATCTTCTTACACTGAATGCTCGGTCTATTATTGATAAAGTTGATGATCTCCAGTGTATTAATGGCGAATCTGAGAACCAGGTGATTTGCATCACTGAGTCTTGGCTGACCGAAGCAATTCCAGATGAAGTTGTTAGTCTAACGGATTATGATATTGTGTGGCGTGATAGAGACATCAGGAGAGGCGGAGGAGTCTCTGTATACATTCATAGGAGCTTACCTTAATAATAATAATAATAATATTATTATTTTTTCCTTACCGAATTCGTCATGATATATCATCGAAGGAGTTTGAATGTGTTTGGTTGACTATTTATCCTAGAATTCATCCAAGATCAATTTCTCGTATTGTGGTCGCTTGCATTTATTTACCACCTAACTTGGACCAAGGGAAAATTGAACTTGTTTATGACTATTTATCATCATCTTGCGATAAACTCATCACCGAAAGCCCTGATTCTGGACTTATTATCACCGGTGATTTCAACCCTACAAATAATGGTTTTCATTCTAAAATACTCTATTCCCATTGTAATTTGAAGCAGATAGTTCGCTCGCCAACAAGAAATGATGCTATTCTCGATTTAATCTTTACTAACATGAAAGCCTTTTATGACAAACCTACAATTCTCGCTCCCTTGAAGACAAGTGATCATGCCATTGTGAGGTGGAAAAGTTTGGACAGTGACCATATTGCGAGAATGCCGAGGAGAAAAGTTAAAGTGCGCCCGATCAAACCATCTAACTTAACTTCTTTTAAACAATGGCTTTGGAATTGGAAATGGGAAAGTGTCTATGCTGCATTAACTCTTGACGAGAAAGTTGATAAATTTGCGAAGACATTGGAGGAAGCTATAGATTTATTTTTTCCAAGTAAATCTGTGAAATTCTGTAATGATAAACCTTTCATGACAGGACGAATTAAGTATCTTATTTCAAAACGTGACCAAGCTTATGCTAAGAAGAAGGAAGAATCCTACAAGTATTATCGGAATAAGGTCACTTATGAAATTAAAAAAGCGAAAATAAGCTTTTATGAAACTAAGATTAAACCATTGAATACACGAAATCCTCGCTTGTGGTGGAAAAATGTTAAGAACTTATGTAAATTGAATAAAGGTACCACCTTAGTAGTATAGAACATGGCGGTGCGAGGCCACTTTTCCAAAAGTCAGATCCTTAAAAAAGGGGCGTGGCCAAAAGTATGGAAAGTGGCGGTACGAGGACAGTTTTCCAAAAGTCAGATCCATTTCAAGGTCAAGTTTCAAGGTCAAGTTCTTGGAATTATTTTTTGAGATAATTCCAAGAATTCCTTAAAAAGGGGCGTGGCTGAGATGCCTTAAAAAGGGCGTGGCTGAGATCTGGTGTCGAATGGTCTCACCAACATTGGGAGACAATATCTAAATCAGTCCATAGAGGCCTTCGTTTACTCTACACTTGGTGCACAAGCAAGAACACGTGTGTCAGTCGTTGGTGATTCTGCAGGCAGTCTAGAGACCCAACAAGAGTTCCGAAAGTTGGTGGAGGATAGTGTTATAAACTACGACGTGTCAACATGGATTCTCAACATGAACAAGTAACAAAATCGCTGGGTACAACAACCTATTGAAGACTGCTACACAGAGTATGAAGTTTGGGGTAAATAGTGGGTTAAACTACACAGAAACGACGGAGGTTAAGAAAGTACACCAAGAAGGTGGAGAGCATCTGGAGACACTTGATAAGCCAAAGGTGACGCATCGTCTGACGACACCAAACGTGGCACACCAGGAAGAGCACCTAGAGACACTTGACAAACCACCAAAGGTGACACCAGGTGACAACACGACAGAGTTGGGGCTAGTTCTAGTGGTTTCGGCTGTGTCTGGCTATTTAGTAAGCAAATATATGTTATAACATAATGAGTCTAAGTTATGGATTTGAGGACAGAGACTACGAGAGCGACAAAATATTAAGAAGAGCGAAGAGACATCTAGACAGTTACCCTAAGTTAAGCGTTAGCGGTGGGAGGATGTCTGGAGATATAGATATGGCGTTCAGGGCACTCAAAAACATAGCAGATCCAGAAGATGATTTGGATGCTGTCAGTAAAAAAGTATTGGAGTCCGTATACTTATCGCAATACTTTAAAACGCAGTCCTATAACGTTCTATTTGATTTTAACGTCACGAAGCATGCTGTGAGTTCGGTGGAATACCACAATGGAACAAATAAAGTGAAAACCATTAGAGATAAAACGAACATGTTAGTACAATACGATCCATCGTATGGTCCTATTATTGGTGTTAACAATGGTCATAGCTTCCTATCCCCCGAGCTAACTCCAATTCCATTTGAAGCTGGAGTGCATTTTAACTGTCCACGTATGCAATACTGTGACATATCCGTTTTTATGGTAGTGAGGTTAGTCACGAGGGTTTCTACGAGAGATTGGGAGGCGATTATCTCAAACGATGATGGATCGTGGGACAAATACATAGGGTACAAAGGAGGTGAGAATGATAAATTATCATATGGTGGTGGCGCTCCAGCAAGGGAGTACACGTGTACAATCCCAAATAACATCGACACCACCAAGAGACACATGATATCAATACATTGGCGGATGGGTAACTCCTACGTTAAGGTGAACAACATAAGATCAACAGACTCAGACTTCACAGCTAATTACGAAGAGATAGGGTCTCCTTACGTAACTATCTTTGGAGTGCATCGACCAAAAATACCACTCGCACCCTATAAGTACCCGTCTTTGATAGAGTTCTACGGTGTGAGGATTGTCTCTGGCTACATGACGAGCCGAGACATAATATTAGTTGGTAGAGATATGATGAAGGAATATGATGTGAGTTAAGATATATGAGGAAGAAGTCAGTTGTTGTTTTCAATCACATATCAAAGGATATGTCAGAGGAAGAGACGCTAGAGCTCAAACGCTTGTACGCGTACTACCACAAACTAGAAGCCTGTTACAAATGGAAATACAAGAGGTTGAAGAAAATTAAACTATCGTTAAACATGACTAGCATAGGGTTAACGACAGTAGGAATTGTAGCTGGATCGGTAACCGCTAACCCTCTAATCATTGCTTGTATTAGTGGTCCTGGTGTGATCATCCAAGGCTACTTGGCTAAATCCAATCTGACGAGTAGAGTGGAGCATTGCAAGTTCGCACACACTAGCTACAAAAAGATACTGACACAACTAAGATCGTATCTTAGAGGTCTTCCTTATAATGAGTCAACGTTTCTCTCAGACGTTAAAGTGTTGGACGATATTGTGACTGACTTATGCCCACCAATCAATGGAATGGTGAAAAGGTACAATAAAGTATATGAGACACAAGGGGGCGTCGAATCACGCCCCCCTTCAAACACGGGTCTACACGTAAGAACCAGTGGTGTGTCAGTCGACAAGTTCCAAGAGTAGGTGCTCAGAAGTATCACCAATTAGTAGTTTGTTCTGACCAACCCCCCAAAACGGGGGGTTGGTCAGATCGTGTGTTTGTGCTAAGCAAATTATTGTTTTTTAGGCCCCTTCGTTTCGACGCCCCCTTTGAATTCACAACCACACACAGTCTATATATCAGAACCAGGAGTATTAAGCAATTATTTTTTAAGAATAGCTGACCCCCTAAAACGGGGTGTCAGCTTTTCTCAAAAATAACTGCTACTTTGAAGACTACAATTAAGATGTCCTAATAGCATGCAAATAGTAGTAAAATATTAAGACACTACATGTGACCCCCTACTGATAGTATGTTTGTGATCGATAGAAGGGTCACTTTGACCAAGGTCCCGAAATGGGACCTTGGTCAGATCACGCGTTTACGCTATTAAGTGGTTACTTTCTTAAGATGACTACTATTTAAGCAAAAAAATAAAACATGTGGTATAGTATAGGTGATGAGTATCACTAAAATATTTAGAAATAACGACATGTCAGTCACTGCTGTAAAAGATGGAGACAATATTTGGTTCTATGGAAAAGAGGTAGCCGAGATCTTAGGATATAAGAGACCAGGTAAGGCTATAACAGACCATGTGGCAGACGACGAGAAAATAAAGGTCCAAATATCAACACCCCAAAACGGGGTGTTGGTCAAAAGTATGGCTTGGCAAATAAACGAGCCAGGTGTGTACAGACTAATATTTTCGTCTAAATTAGAGTCAGCCAAGAAGTTTAAAAAATGGGTATTCACAGAAGTCTTACCGTCTATTAGAAAGACAGGTCAGTACACGCAATGCAACCAGTTATATCGATAATGAACGAGACAGACTTGCATTATGACATTGTGAAATATATTAGAGAGTACCACCCAACAATAGTCATCCCAGGGTTGGGTGAGTACCAAGACACATCTGCTAAAAGAATAGATGGATGGAAGAAGGGTTACAGTGGTGGACAACCAGATTTGATAGTTCCGCAACTACACAAGAGATATAATGGGTTTGCTATAGAGTTCAAAACACCGAAAGGTAATGGGGTTATTAGGAATAACCAGATGAGGGTATTAAGGAGACTAAGATCACAAGGGTACAACACACTGCTATCCTCAGACCAACATGAGATAATACATTTCATAGAGACATATATGAGAGACTCCAGAGTTCTGTGTGAGTACTGTAATAGAAGATTTAAGAGTGAAACCACACTGTCTAATCACCAAAGATACTTTCATCGAATACTCTATCTGTGAGACGACCTGTGAGATGACTGTGAGGTGGTCTGTGACGAGATATCACGTATAATATAGATGACTGACAACGAGTCCGTACCTATTATAACGTCGACAACAAAGGCCAAAGACCCTAAGAGAGTAGAGGCAGGCAAACGGTTGGCTGCTATATCTAAAGCTGCGAAAGAGAGGAAGATGAGAGAGAGAGTGACAAGTGAGGACGATAGTTTTAACTACGGATACATCATAGGCACTATAGGAGTGGTAATAGCCGCTGGTTCACTGTATTACACGATGAGGCAAGACAAACAAGTAGTGACCGAAGAGCCTAAGACCGTTGTTATAAAACCATCACGTAAACTCGACAGTCTCGATTAAAACATATCGTATAATATATGGCATCAATAGACAGAAAAGAACTGATGAACGAGCTATACGACGCAGCCCTTGTGACTGCTGGAGCCGTAGCCGTATCCATGGCATCAAAGAAAGTACTAAAAGAACCGTTAGGCACTCCAGAATCAGTGAAGGGCACCCTCAAGTTAGCGACTGCTGTAGGCGTTTCAACGCTACTCGTTAAGTGGGCGCAGAGCAAGAAATACCTACCTATTGACCCGTTCTCAAAATAATCTAACGTAATACATAATGGCTAGTGTGATAGCGGGTGGTTTGTTCAACGCTATAGCATTCGCAGGAGCTGGATTCATATTCAGCAAGCTAAACCACACCGGCTACGACACAGAGATAAAGAGACACAACAAAGCATTGGAAAGTCTTGCAAGAGCGAAAGAAAAGTTCTACGAGAACGAGATTCGTCAGAGAGACAAAGTTCAGGAATTAAGACAACAGTTGTCAGATGCTAATGCAGACATAAACGACACGAACCACGCTCTGGATCAACTAAGACAAGTACTGACGATACAGTATGATGGGAAGACATTTAGTAAAGAGCCTGAGTTGTCAGACTACTACAAACCTTCAGATGAGATGAAAGAGTATCAAATGGTATTCGTTGGAGTTGTTGGGCTACCTTTAGGTTACTTAATATATAGAGTATTATATAAATGAGCGCTAAAACTTTGAAGGAGATGGCTATGGAATTTGATAAAAAGCGTAACTTGACAGAGACACTCTCTTACCAAACTCGTCAGATAGAAGAGTTGGAACAACTACTATCAGATGCTCTAAAACAGGTCACAACAATAAAGTGTGAGTGGGAGACACTAACCGACAACCACAAAGTTACTACACTATAGTCTAAAGATATATATAGTATAGTAACTTAGATGGTTGACGAACGTACAATGAGAATGTTCTATGCTGGGTATACATTGGATGAGATTGAGAACGGAAGTAACGACGCAACGCCAAAAAAGTGGTACGACACCACATACTGTTACGAGTGTAGTAACCACAGAACCCAAATCGAAGATGGTGTATTTAGTTGTAACAAGTGTGGAGAGACTACCTATGGACGTGTGAGGAACTTTGTACCTAACATTTGGATGTACAAGAAATCGGCTCATAGTTACAGTAAGTGGTTAGAAAGAATGTTGACTAGTAAAAGACTAGTTAACGAGAGTGACATACCAACAGTTGTCAGTGATTTTGTAAAAATACTATGGTCTCTTAAAAGAAACAAGTTGATTGTCAAGAATATATCGAAATATATTTTCTATGTCATAAGAATATGCTCTAGAAGAGTTATAGAGTTGAGAGGTAGTCTTAACGACCTCAAACCTGGTAAGGTCAAGGTGCGATTCGAGTATAACCTGTATAGTGTAGTATACAAGGATCTAGGTTGGGACGGGAGAGGAGATCCATACTACAACGAGTGGATCAGAAAAGGCCTAGAGAAATAAAACATATAGTATTATATAATGGGAAGACCTAGAATTTACCAAACTAAAGAAGAAGCTTTAAGAGCAGCCAGAGCGCAAACTAAAGAGTGGATGAACACTCACAAATGGGTGTGTGAGACATGCGATAGGCCATACCATGTGACCTCTAAATATAAACACCTAAAGACCAAAAAGCATTTGAGAAATTTGGAAGCGTGATTAAATTGTAAAACGACTCTTTTTTAGGAAAGGGTCTAAAGAAATAAAACATATCCTATAGTATATAGACATAACATGTCAAGTAGGATGGAAAAAACGACACGTCCTAAAAATGACCTAGAGACTAGTCGACATAACATGTCAAGTAGGATGGAAAAAACGACACGTCCTAAAAATGACCTAGAGACTAGTCGACACAACATGTCAAGTAGGATGGAAAAAACGACACGTCCTAAAAATGACGCTTCCACGGTAAAGACCAAAAGTGGTCTCCACCGACAAAACCTAACATCACTTTTAGACACACCAACACCACAACCAACAAAACGTCTACTAAAACCAACACCATACAAACGCAGAACGAGGCCAACACCACCACCACGACCAAATCGCCCACAACCTGGGTATAGACAAAAACTAAACGAGTGGTACGATTGGCTAGTCGAACACACACCAGAGTCAATACGAAAGCCAGTCTCGCAAGCCTACAACATGGCGAAAGACAAAATCACTAGCCTATACAAAAAAGCAGCGCAAAAACGTCCTACAAGAGCGCCACCACAAGTACCGACAGATGTCGAACCTTTCTCACCATCAGCACACACTAATAGGAGCGAGCTCCCTACAGTCACACAAGGGAGAGTAGCATTAAAAGGATACACTAGATCGTACAACGTTAAAGTGATAGACAAAAAGGATCCACTATCACAACTCAACGAAACTAGAGTAGCTGTGGTTCTAACTCTAAGGAAAGACCTAAGACAACTAAGAGGTATAAAATACAACGAGACACTAAAAGTGACTCTAGAGAAACAATTAGATGGAGATAGAACGACGTTTAAAACTGCGTTCTTCAATAGTGTCACTAAAATAGTAATTAATAATAACAGCATGTACGAAACCACAGGACAGTCAAGCGAAGAGATAGTGAATCGTATAGCTGTATGGCTATCAGAAGGGTCTGGGTGGACTATATACAACATAGACGACCACTACATAAACGTAGTGGTGTACAAGCCTCTAAAAGGATCCAGCTATATCGAACTACCGTTGGAATTGAGGAACTCATTGAAGGGTCTAATCAACATAAAGAACAATGACGACAAGTGTTTCATGTGGTGTCACATACTACACAAGAACCCAGTACGCAAGCGCCCAGAGAGAGTGTCAAAACATAAGAAAAACATCAAGACTGTAAACTATGAAGGAGTCAACTTCCCAGTATCAGAGAAACACTACAACAAAATAGAAAAACTGAACAAAATAAACATAAACGTGTTTAGGTATGAGGACAAGCAGCCATTCCCCATCTACATCTCTAAGGAGAGCAACAAGGACTGTATGGATCTACTGCTAATAACAGAAGACGAGAAACAACACTACGTGTACATTAAGGACTTCAATAGGTTTATGTACAATCAGTCAAAACATGAGCACAAAAAGAACTTCTGTAGGTACTGTCTCCAATGTTTCAGCACAGTCGACATACTAAATAACCACATAGAGAATTGCATAGTGATTAACGGAAAGCAGGCAATCAAGATGCCAAAAAAAGGAGACAACATTCTAAAGTACAAAAACTTTCACAAACAACTAGAGGTACCATTCGTAATATACGCTGACTTTGAGGCTATTACGGAGAAAATCGACACAGCAACGCCCTCTAAAGACAAGTCGTACACTAACGCATACCAGAAACACACAGACTGTGGATATGGGTACAAGGTAGTCTGCTGCTATGACAACAAGCAGGGGCGTACCGTACGGGGGGTGTGGGGGGGTGTGACACCCCCCCACTTTTCACTGAATTGGTCGGTAAAACGCGGAGTCGGTCGGTAAAGCCTGGCATCGTCGGTAAAACCGATTGGTCAGACCGGAAGTTGGGAAAACCTTGTAATAGTTAAGGCTGTCGGTAAACTGTTCGTCATATTAGATGGTTGGTAAAATTCGATTTAATTGCATGGGTTAATGTTAAATTAATATTCCTGAGCTTACAAACCTCCCTTTTCCCGATTTCCGATCCAACCTAGTACCCAGGTACTTTTCTCCAAAGCAGCGCCGAGACAAGGCAATGGAAGAAAATCTGCGCCCACGCATAGGCGTAGCAACCGGGGGACTGAAGGCCCCCAAAATTTTAAATGGGGGGCTGAGCCCCCAAAAATCAGGACAAGCGTTGCTAAATTTAATGTTTTTTTTCTCAATTGTATTAGTACGACTATAGAGGCTAGGAGAGAAGCTACTTAAGAGTTAAGGTAATCTACCTACGGGGTTCATCTACACGAGATTTTACAAACGGTATAACCTGAAGTGTTAGCCAACCCCTAAACCCTTGCCACGCGAGTGTTAGATTGAATCCCAGACCCTTCTGTCAGTACTAGGCGCAAAAATGGCGTCACGGTAAGAGGCAGCAGGCAACTCTTGGATTCATTTGAACTATGATCGCTGCAGAATTAGATGAAAAAGTTTGCTCAAATTGCTGCAAATTGTCTTTCCGAGCTTCTAGATTTCAAAAATTTCCGGGGAAGGACCCCCGCACCCCCCTAAAAATGCGGTCACTGATTACCTACTTGTCGACTTCAGCCCAGCCCCCCCCCTCCCCCCCCCCCCCCCAACTTTAAATCCGCTCCTACGCCTCGGCGCCCACGTGTTCGTCGGTAAAACTAAGACGATACACCCCCCCATCCAAAATGGTCACGGTACGCCACTGACAACAAGTACAGCAAGCCTGTAGAGATGTACCGCGGTAAGAACGCAGTTAGAAGATTTATGAGTAAAATGGTGCAAGAAGTCAAGTACTGCGAAAAGACAAAGAAGGAACACTTCAACAAGGACATGGTCATGACTTCCGCTGATAAGACTAACTTTAAGAAGGCTACCAGATGCCACATCTGTGACAAGGAGTACGTAAGTGGAGACGTAAGAGTTAGAGACCATTGCCACGCCACTGGCAAATACAGAGGCTCGGCACACAAGCTGTGCAACAGAAACTACAGACTGACTGACAAGATACATGTCATCTTTCACAACCTAAGGGGTTACGACAGTCACTTCATCATGCAGGAGATTAGTGGACTAGGGTTGAGCATCAACGTCATACCAAACAATATGGAGAAGTACATGGCTTTCATGTTAGGTAAACATCTAGTGTTTCTAGATAGTTTCCAATTCATGAGCTCTAGTCTAGACAATCTAGTTAGTAACCTACCAAAAGACTGTTTCAAGTACACGTCTGAGGTGTACACTGAAGGGTTAGAGTTAGTGTCACGTAAAGGCGTGTACCCATACGACCATATGGATAGCTTCGCTAGATTTGACGAGACTAAGTTACCTCCTCAAGAAGCGTTCTACAGCATTCTAAATGATGAGCACGTGTCAGATGCAGACTACAAGCACGCGCAAAACGTATGGAAAACGTTCAACATTAGGAGCATGGGTGAGTACCACGACCTGTACCTAAAATCTGACGTGCTGCTATTAGCCGACGTGTTCGAAAACTTCAGAGTGACATGCAAACAACACTATCGACTAGACCCATGTCACTATTTCACGTCCCCAGGACTATCATGGGACGCCGCTTTGAAGATGACTAGGATTGAATTAGAGTTGATGACCGATGTCGACATGTTCCAGTTTGTCGAAAAAGGGATGCGAGGTGGTGTCTCCTGCATAACGCACAGACATGGGGAAGCCAATAACAAGTACATGAAAGGATATGATAGTAGCAAACCGTCGAAATACATAGCGTACCTAGACGCAAACAACCTTTATGGTTGGGCTATGAGCCAGTACCTGCCAACTGGAGGGTTCAAGTGGGTCAAAGAATTTGACATCGACAGTCTCGACAAATACAGTGACGACTCAGACAAAGGGTTGATACTTGAGGTTGACCTTAAGTATCCAGAGGGACTGCACGACCTTCACAACGACTATCCCTTAGCCCCCTGAGAAGATGAGAGTGAGTAGAGACATGCTGTCACCATATTGTAAGAGGATAGCAGACAAATTCGGAGTATCTACAGGTAAGGTTACTAAGCTGGTGCCCAACCTACACGACAAATTGAAGTATGTAGTTCACTACCGAAACCTGCAACTATACATGTCGTTGGGTATGACAGTCAGCAAGGTTCATAGGGTGTTACATTTTGATCAGTCTCCATGGCTGAAGAAATACATCGACTTCAACACAGTCAAGAGAACGGCAGCCAAGAATGACTTTGAGAAGGACTTCTTCAAGCTGATGAACAACTCAGTCTTTGGGAAGACCATGGAAAATCTGAGGAAGAGGGTGTGCGTCAAGCTGATAACTAGTGTTGGGCAACTAGAAAAGTTAATGTCAAAGACAACGATCGTGAGTTGGAAAATATTTAACGAAAATCTGGTGGCAATACACAAGATCAAAGAGACGCTAACGCTGAATAGACCAGCTTACGTGGGTATGTGCATACTCGACCTATCGAAGACACTAATGTACGACTTTCACTACAACCACATAAAGAAGAAACACGAGGCTAAGCTACTATTCACAGACACTGATAGTCTCATGTATGAGATCAAGACGAAGGACGTGTACAAGGACATGTTCGAGAGCAAAGAATTGTTTGACTTTAGTGGTTATGACAAGACGTCACCATACTTCAACGCCGCGAACAAGAAAGTGATTGGTAAGATGAAAGACGAGACATCAGGAGTCCCAATAGTTGAGTTCATTGGATTGAGGGCGAAAATGTACAGCTACATTAAGGAAACAGGAGGTGGCGGCAAGACCGCAAAAGGGGTGAAGAAAAGTGTCATCAGAAAGAACATAAGACATGACGACTACAAAGACACCCTAGCGAGTAGCAAACAAATGTCTCACACAATGAAAACCATTAGAAGTAAAAACCACCAATTAGGAAGTTATGAGATTAACAAAATATCACTAAGTTGTTTCGACGACAAAAGACACATTTTAAAAGATGGAATATCTAGCTATGCTTATGGACACTACAAAATAAACTAAAACACACCCAAACAATATGTCACAAAAATTGAATCAACAAAAGATAAATTTATAATTTAAGCAATTTAAACAACTTTCAAATTTAACTAATTTAAGACCAACACGTAGACCCCACACGGCTGAGCCATGGCAGTCACAAACTTAACCACACACAAAGAACATGGGGTACCAACACACCTTTCCAAACTGTGTAGATTCCTAATGGATCTGACTTTTGGAAAACCATCCTTGTATCGCCGTGTTCTACACTACTCTTCAGGTCTCCAGCGCTCACACACGGTAATGATCGCTGGATCCCTGAATAGTAGCGTGGAACGTGTGGAATCAGTGGAGGAAAAGATAACGAGACTCAACAAAGAGTTGTTGTGGGTCTGTCAGATTAGAGAGCTCAAACGACAACTCTTCGCTAAGAGTAGTGTAGAACGTGAGGAACTAGACGAAAGGTTTAAACACACCGCATTGGGAAAAAGGATGACCAGTCGTAAAAGAGAGTTACGGCTTCTCAGTCGTCTCAAATAGCTCAAAAAACGACACAACACACTTATCCAAATCATGTAGATTCCAAATGGATCTGACTTTTGGAAAAATGTCCTGGTACCGCAAAATGGATCGACCATGCCCTTTTTAAGGCATCTCGGCCACGCCCTTTTTAAGACGTCTCGACCATGCCCTTTTTAAGACGTCTCGACCATGCCCTTTTTAAGGCATCTCGGCCACGCCCTTTTTAAGACGTCTCGACCATGCCCTTTTTAAGGCATCTCGGCCACGCCCTTTTTAAGGCATCTCAGCCACGCCCCTTTTTAAGGAATTCTTGGAATTATCTCAAAAAATAATTCCAAGAACTTGACCTTGAAACTTGACCTTGAAATGGATCTGACTTTTGGAAAACTGTCCTCGTACCGCCACTTTCCATACTTTTGGCCACGCCCCTTTTTTAAGGTTCTGACTTTTGGAAAAGTGGCCTCGCACCGCCATGTTCTATACTACTCACCTTTTCCCTATTGAACAAAGAGACACAAGAACCACTTACTCAGTCCCAAATGGCGGAGTCAATTAACTCTTTCTTTGTTAACCTAACATCAGATTATCCTATAATTGGACAAGAATGGTTAAATTGTGGTAAAGATCTTGCACTTCCTGAAGTAACAGTAGAATCTGTCATCCAACGTCTTAAGGATATCAACCCTAATAAAGCAACTGGCCCTTTTGATCCGCCTCTAAAAATAATAAAAAACGTTGCTGAATTGATAGGTCCAATACTATGTGATATTATCAACTTTTCTTTTTATGTCAAATAATTTCCAGGCATTTGGAAAATATTTGACATCTGTCCTATTCCTAAGATTATACCTCCACCATCTGAGGAAGATTTAAGACCAATTGCATTAACCAGCATCTTCTCTAGGATACAAGATGTTCAATCTAGCATAACTCCAGCACAATATGGTGGCCTAACTGGTTCATCTACAACTATGGCATTGCTTAATTTATTACATAATTGGTGTCAAGCACTGGAAAGACCCCAAATTGTTGTTAGAGTGCTATTACTTGATTTTACCAAGGCATTTGACTTGATCAATCTTGATCAATCATAATAAGCTACTTGAAGATATGCAAAGGATGGGCATACGGGAAGCTCTTCTGCCTTGGATAGCATCTTATTTAAAAGGTCGAAAGCAAAGAACTAAAATTGGCAATATAACATCTGACCTAAAAGATATGAATGGTGGAGTTCCTCAAGGAAGCAAAATAGGCCCACTAGCGTTTGTTATTAAAATAAATGGCTTGGTAGAAGCGTGTCAACATATTAACGACACCGAAGAGGATATGGTCATTATCTATATGGATGACAGTACTCTATCAGAATCTCTTAATACATCATCTCATGTATCAGGTGATCAAATTGGGTCAATGCCAGTGAAATTACAGTCTGTGATTGAATGGTCCAAGAACCAGGACATGGTATTAAATGGCAAAAAGTGCAAGGAAATGTTAATTGATTTCAGGAAGAAAAAAAACGACATCCCCCAATTATCTATTGATGAAAAAACAACCGACCGTGTTTGCTCGTTTAATTATTGGGTTTGTGGCTTGACAATAATTTAAAATGGGAAACTAACACTATGGCTATAATTAAGAAATGTCGAAAAAGATTCTATTTCTTAAAACTCCTAAAGAACTATGCTGCCCCAAAGAAAGATCTGATATCATTCTATAAGTCGGTAATCAGACCCATTCTGGAATATGGAGATGTTTTGGAGTATGATAGTGTACTACAGTTAACTAACCTCTCTACGCTGGAACAAAGGAGGAAAGAACATTGTATTAAACTTGTAAAAAAATTATCGAAACAAGATCATAAACTTAATTATTTGCTTCCCCCAAAGAAATCTGAAGTAACAAGAAGGAATACTAGGTCCAATAAGGAATGTTTTTATAATAATTTTACTAGAACTAATAGATTTAAGAATAGTCCTATTCCATATGCTATAAACTTATTTAATTCAAGTAATGAAAAGTCATAACATAATTTTTGTAGTATGCATAGTAATTTAACATTCTGTTATTGTATGCATTTTGTAAACCAGTTTAATAATAACAAATAATAATAATTATTTGTTCAAATATATACATTTACTAATTAAAAAATGAATTATTTACTAATTAAAAATAGATGCTAGTTCTACATATACAAATCGATAATAATATATCAAATTAAAAGGTCTGTACCACAGTATTAAACATTGTGAGCGTCGATTCCATTTTTGAATATTGGTAATGAATTTGATTCACGCAAATCTGCGGGTAGAGAATTCCACAGTTTAGCTCCATCCCTAAAACAAAAACTTTTCTTAAGATTTTCAGTTCTAGGTAAAGGCAGCTGCAGAGAGGTAGAGGAGCCCCTAAGGTCATGATCTGTGATGTTTCTTTTACATATAAAAAGATCAGCAAGGAAACTCGGAGCCAAATTGTTTAGAACTTTATACATTTGATTTGCTTTTGATTTGGCTCGTTGAATTTCAAGAGTTTCCCACCCTTTTATCGCTTCTATACCAAGAGTTTCGTTACTCATATTCATGACTACTCGTGCAACTCTATTCTGAAGTTTTTGCAATCTATTTAAAAGATTCGCACCAAGGGTATCCCATACCTCACTACAGTAGTTAAAGTGGGGTCTAATTAAAGCATTATAGATAGAGATCAAAGTTTCCCTATCAACGAAATCACGGATTCGTCGTATAGCTCCTATGAAGTAACTTTTTTAGCTACATTCTCAATATGTTTGTTCCAAGATATATTCTCATCAATTTCAACCCCAAGGATATTGTCTTGGTCGATTTTGACAGATGGTTGAGTAACAAGGCTATTTAATTTATAATGTGAACCAATCAGAAGAAATTCTGTTTTTGCAAAATTAAGACTCAATTTATTAGCCAAAAGCCATTCTTTTACACACATAATATCACCATTCATGGCCGACTCGACTTCCTCTATAGTTTCACCAGCTGCAGTAAGATTAGTATCATCGGAAAATAACCGAGGAGTAACTTGTTTAAGACATTCCGGTAAATCATTTATATATAAGAGGAAGAAGAGCAGGCCAAGAATGGAGCCATGTGGAATACCGCGCCTTAGTGGAGTACTGTGTCTTTAACGCAAAATCTTTCAAGTAGATTGTAGCCCACGCGAAAACTATTCATTCATTCATTCATAATAATCACAAACTCACTGGTTGGTTTCAAATCAAAAGTCCCCTCTACTTTTTACACCGAGAGTAATATTTGATTTTGGCGGACGGCAACTGTCATATACTGTTATTGACACACGCGCGTTACTGAATAGGCGGACAAGGTCGGAACCCGAAATGTTTAGTCGGGTTTTTCTGATGCAGTTGGTTTTGTCGACCGCAACCTCACCGCTAATCCACCGCAACCTCGCCGCGAATTGACCGCTAATCCACCGCAACCTCACCGCTAAATGACCGCAGCCGCAGTGTTAGGTTATTTCTAGGCAGTACTGTAACGCGTAGTCCCATTCTTGGCCGGCACTCATACGATGATTGTAAGCTGCTATGGATTCTCTTTTTTCACGCGCGGGTGGTGTATTCGTCCGTCGGTGTCCAATGGTATTCAAAGGTTTTTTTTTCAAAGAGAGACATCAAAAGCTGGCAAATGAAACCGCGGAGAAGAAGGAAATTCGGTTAGCGAAGAGGAGGGAAGCCTACAAGAAGAGGTCTGAAAAAAGTAAGGGAAAGAGAAGAGAATATCTTAAGGAGAGGAGGCAGCGAGAAGGTAGAGAAGAGCGAGAAAGTAGACTGCAAGGCTTAAGACGAAAGTCTCAGGAACGGCTAGATTCAGAAAGCTCACAAGAACGTACTGAAAGGTTGGCGGTTCTACGACAAAATACAAACGCACGAATTGAGTCAGAGACGCCAGAACAACGAGAAAGAAGGTTGGTAAGTGTGAGAGTAAATTTAGCACAGAGAATTGAAAACGAGACTGTGCCAGAACGAGAGGAAAGGCTCGATGTTGCGAGAGAAAGTGCAAGAGAGAGAAGGGCGAATCACGTGTCTTTTCAGGAAGAGCATGTTGACAGTCGCGACGAGTATCTGCACCAAGGGGGATGGGAGGATACAGAGAATCCCTTACACGAGCAAGAATGGGTTAGAAACGAAATGGGTAGTTTCCATTCTAGCCAAGAACAGCTGCTGCATCGCCAGTGTACTGTGTGCAAAGAAACCTGGCCAACCAAGCAGAATTTAAGTAAAGATCCTGCAAGGTATGTATGTAATCGATGCACGAGAGATAAGAAATCACCGAAATTGTACAGTGCAGAGAATGACATGGACCCAGGTATTGTTCCCCTACAGTTAGAAGGGTTACCCCAGACAGAGGAAATGCTAATTGCAAGGGTGTGCCCTATTATGAGTGTTTATAGGAGACATGGTGGTCAGAGGGGGTACAAGGGACATGTTCTTAATTTACCCCAAGATATTCAAAGTTTTTTGAATAGTTTGCCTTCAAGAGCATCAGATTTACCTGTTTTGGTGGTGAGAAGACATGGCGTTGAAAATACGCATCGAGATTTTACTGTTCGTAAACATCGAGTGCTTGAAGCTGTGTTATGGTTAGTCACCAACAATCCCTACTTCAAAGGTGTAGAAGTTGACGGCGAGGCACTAAATTGTTTACCAGAGAATGGTATTCCTAATGGCCTCAGGTTTGTTATTGATACAGAAGTATCTCCTCATGAAGATGAGGATGAAGGGCCACCTCAGGATCATGCAGTAGATAATGATGTTGTTGAAGAATCGCCAGTGTACTGTGTGCAAAGAAACCTGGCCAACCAAGCAGAATTTAAGTAAAGATCCTGCAAGGTATGTATGTAATCGATGCACGAGAGATAAGAAATCACCGAAATTGTACAGTGCAGAGAATGACATGGACCCAGCTATTGTTCCCCTACAGTTAGAAGGGTTAACCCAGACAGAGGAAATGCTAATTGCAAGGGTGTGCCCTATTATGAGTGTTTATAGGAGACATAGTGGTCAGAGGGGGTACAAGGGACATGTTCTTAATTTACCCCAAGATATTCAAAGTTTTTTGAATAGTTTGCCTTCAAGAGCATCAGATTTACCTGTTTTGGTGGTGAGAAGACATGGCGTTGAAAATACGCATCGAGATTTTACTGTTCGTAAACATCGAGTGCTTGAAGCTGTGTTATGGTTAGTCACCAACAATCCCTATTTAAAGGTGTAGAAGTTGACGGTGAGGCACTAAATTGTTTACCAGAGAATGGTATTCCTAATGGCCTCAGGTTTGTTATTGATACAGAAGTATCTCCTCATGAAGATGAGGATGAAGGGCCACCTCAGGATCATGCAGTAGATAATGATGTTGTTGAAGAATCTGTTTTAGGGGGAGACAGGACATCATTCATTCCTCAGCGTCAAAGGCAGAGGAAGGATCAAGACGCAATTCGTGAGACAGTGAATGATGAAGCTGACCCAATAGACTGGCCAACTAATGATGGTCTTGCTACGATGGCATTTCCTACACTGTTCCCATTTGGGAGAGGTGACCCAACCACACGGGCAAGATAACATGGTGTGACTCTGGCAGAAGCATTTAAGCATTTGGTTGAGTTTGCTGAAAGATTACCAAATGGTAAGTACAGGTGGAGATTTGCTTCTCACCCAAGGTTCCCCTATTGGGCATTAGATATGAAGCAAAGGCATAAGCTTTTGTCTCAATCAAATGTATATTTGCACCAGCATCCAGCAGATGCCAACATGACCCTAGAAGAGCTAAGAGAGATGGTCAATTCAATGAGTGGTAAGCAAATGGTGAACCGACTTCAACGGTATGTGTCGAAAGTGCAACGCACTAACTCGTACTGGTATCAGCGTTTACAGGAATTGTTAACGTTGATAGAGCAGAAAGGCTGTCCTACCTTTTTCTTTACTTTTAGTGCAGCAGATAGCTACTGGCCAGAGTTGCAAAGACTTTTGCAGAATGAGGAAGATGCTACGCGGTCAGAACGAGCTCAAGCAGTCATTGACAATCCACATTTGACTGATTGGTTTTTTAAAGCGACACTCCGGCCAAAATACAAATGCAGTTCATATGAAAGATCTTACTGACTTTAGTTTATTTGCAAAGTTTCAGCATTCCTATCAATTTAGTTGCGAAGATATTGCTAGTTGAAGTTGAAAATTTGTGGATTTTGACGCCATATTGGTTTTGAAAATATGACGTCATTGAGTGATTCTTTATCGTCAGTGGAGTTGTTTTGATGGCGATCACATAGTGATAGTTATTGTGAATGGTCTTTGGACGAAAATTAGTCGAAATAAACTATTTAGTTCATCATGCAGGAAAGTAGAGGAGCTTCTTAGGCATAATACGAGATCACGTCACTCAGTGACGTCATATTTGAGAAACAAAATGGCGTCGAAATTGGACAAACTCTCCAACTTCAACTAGCCACATCTTCTTAACTAAATTGATAGGAATGCTGAAACTTTGGAAATAATCTAAAGTCAGTAAGATCTTTCATATGAACTACATTTGTATTTGGGCCGGAGTGCCCCTTTAAGCAGCGTCTCGATGACTTTATCAGGCATTGGTTGCATGGTGTGTTGGATGCAGACTGGCATTGGTTTCGATATGAATATCAAGCCAGGGGGAAGTATTCATGCGCACGGTTGTGCAAAGTTAAAGAACGACCCAGACATTCCAACATTGAGAGGAAAAGCTGCTAAGGCATGGAGTTTACTTGAAACTGAGTCTGACATGGAAGATTTTGAATTTTTTTTCCAGCCTGTTATTTATGATGGCAAAGAATCAGAGAGACGGGTGTTAAGGTAAGAACTGGCTGGGATAATACAAGAAACAAATCTTTTATGGCATTAAAAAATAACAGATATTTTGTTCCTGTTTTGTTCTAGGTATATTGATTGGCTTGTAACAACCTTTAATGAGGAGTTGCCTGATGAACAATGGAGAATTCCTGAGCCACATCCATCGGCTGTTAGACCAAGTGCAGTTGATGATGCAGATTCAGACTACAAAAGGTTAGTGAACAGTGTTGAGAGGCATACCAGATGCAGTTCTGCCTACTGCTTGAAACAGAAAAAATGTGGTGTACCTGCAGAATGTATATTTGGTTTCCCAAAGGGTTTAGAAGAAGAAACCCATTTTAACTATGAATTGTTACCGCATTGTAAGATAGGAGCAAAATTAGTTACAAAGAGAAATGACCATAGGTTAAATTCTCATAACAGGGTGATGATTGAGAATTGGAGAGCTAATGTTGATTTACAGGTCATAGTTGACAAGAATGCATGTGGACGGTACATGGCAAAGTATGCAGCAAAGGGCGAACCACGCTCAAAGCAAGCATCAGATATTTTGGGCTCCTGTGTGTCAAGGTTACAGGATAATGATAAGGTATCTTCGGCAATCAAGAAAGCCATAATCCAAGTCGCTGGAGATCGAGATATGGCAGCGCAAGAAACAGCACATATGCTTCTAAGCCTGCCTTTGATAGGGTGTACTTATAGTTTTGTTACTATTTCTTTAGATAATAGTAGGAAGGTTGTCATTGACAATGAGAACCAAAGTGATGAAGTGTTGCAAAAATTGACCATTGAAGAGTATGGTATGCGTTTAACTGCCAACAGTAAGTGTCAAGGGTTGTCTCAGTTGAATTTGATGCAATATGTGTCACAGTACACAAAATATCGTTCACAGGTAAGGAAACGATCAGTTCCCTATATTGTACGGATATTCTCAAAGGTCTCGGGAAACCCTCACGGTCCCGATTTTGGCAGATATTGCAAATATCAGCTAATCAAATTCAAGCCTTGGGAGGGTGAACCATCAAATGGCAGAAAGTGATGAAATGTTTATTAATACTTATCACCTATTTTTGCATACTGACTTTGTTGAAGAGAATGTCATAGGTCATTGTGAAGAAATGTCAAATATGTTTGAACGACAATCAGATCAGGATGAAGAAGGTGCAGAAGATAGTGATAATGATGACACCAATGAAAGTGATGATGATGGAACAAACAATGAGCAATGTGAAGAAACTGATGATTGGATGTTGCTTTGCAGGTTGAATCAGCATTGTGAGCAATCTGGTGACCTGCTGTTGGAGAATGGAACTGACTGGTTTGAGGGAGCAAGGTCAGTGCCAATGGAGCTGTTAAGGGAATGGCTAGGGTGGATTTCCAAGCAGAGGAAAGATGCAGAGGAACGAGGAAGATAACCCATTGCTGCGCAACCACAGAATGGTCATCCTGCCATTGATCCAGGAACTTTGAATGAGAAGCAGCGACTGGCTTATGATATTGTAACATCCCATACTCAAAGTGTTGAGACATCTGAACCAGTTTGTATGATTGTCTGTAGAACTGCAGGGACAGGTAAGACATAACTAATAAATGCTTTGAAACAAGTGCTTGGAGAGAAATGCTTAGTAACAGCAACTACAGGCACAGCAGCATTTAGTATAAATGGCCAGACGTTGCATTCTGCAGCACAACTTCCAATTCATGACCATAGAGAGCTTCAGGGTGAGTCCTTACAGCGTCTACAGTTAAAATAAGAAGGTTAGACTTAACTTATTGTTGATGAAATGTCAATGATTGGTCACAAGATGTTGTCTTGGCTAGACAATAGATTACGTGCTGGTACGGGGAATCAAAATAAGCCATTTGGTGGGATTTCAGTGATTCTCCTTGGTGACTTTGGTCAGTTGCCACCAGTCTGTGATCGAGCATTATATGTTTCTGGGAATGGGTCGATTATTAGTGATCATGGGCATAGTCTCTATCGTTTGTTTAACACTGTTGTTATTCTTGATGATATTATGCGATAGGCTGGCAGCAATCCTGAAGCGATAGCATTCAGAAGTTTGCTACTGAGGATGAGAAAGTTACGGAGGAAGATTGGCGTCTTCTCCTTCAACATTCACCCAATAATGTTGACATGGTTGAATTTAATACAGCAATTAGATTGTACTTTGATAAGAAGAGTGTGGCTGAGTACAACTATGAAAAGCTGAAAAGTACTGGACAACCAGTAGCAAAGATTCAGGCAAAGCAATCTGGCCATGGTACCTCCGCAGCAAAATCAGATGAAGCTGGAGGTTTAGATGCAGTCATGTTTCTTTCAAAGAATGCAGAGGTCATGCTAACATCCAACCTTTGGGCAGACGTTGGTCTATGTAATGGCTCATTTGGAGTGGTTGAGCAGTTTTGGTATGCGGAGGCTGCAGGATCTCCAAGTTTACCAATTGCAGTGTTGGTACATTTCCCTGGCTACAAAGGACCATAATTTATCAATGCTTGTGAGAAATGCCTACCAGTGCCACCAAAGGTATTTGAATGGATGGTTGATGGCAAGTACTTGTCACGAGAGCAAATTCCTTTGAGATTAAGGTATGCAATGACCATCCACAAGTTGCAGGGACAGACTTTACCAAAAGTTGTCGTTGTCCTGGGTAAAGGTGAGAAAGTGGCTGGATGTACATTTGTAGCTACATCAAGGGTAAGATCTATTAATGATATTGTGTTTGAGCCAATGACATTTGATCGTTTGAGAGCAATTGGCAGAAACAAAAATATGCAAAAGAGAATTGAGGAAGAGCAGAGGCTTGTGTTGCTATCAGAGCAAACCCTACAAAAATATAGTCACGAGTAATATGTTGTGAAATATTATTGGCTAAAGTTGCCAAAAGAGTCTGTGGAAACAGTATATTCCAGATGACGAGTGCGACAAGGTAAACTGGCCGGGTGCAGACATGTATAGTACATGTATATACTGCACGACATTGAATCCCCTAGCTACAGGTCACATTTTTAAAATGTGTTTTGGAGGGGTGCCGCAGGACACATTTTTACAAATGTGTTTATGACGGATTGATTTGCCTGGTACTGGACACTTTTGTGTTTTCGAGTTGGCGCACTGGGTGAATTGATTGCGTTTGCTTTGAATTTGCTTTCGAGTTATTTGCCTGTCGCTGGATGCAATCTAATTGTGTTTTCGAGTGAGGCGTCACTGGGTGACTACGGTTTGTTTTGAATTTGCTTTCGAGTCAATCTTGCTGTCGCTGGATACAATCTAATTCACTGTGTTTTCGAGCGAGCGTCCTCAAGTGCAGAGACTTTTTGAGTCTACTTTAGAGGGATAAAAGGTATAGACATTTTAGTCACACGTGTGCTATGTCTGTACTTTAGAGAAGCACATTTCAGATGTGCTTGAGAGGTGACATGAAAAAGGCCGGCCAGTTGATAATAAAATTCATTTCATAGCTATCAAACTACAAAAAAGAAATTTACAACATTGAAATGTACAAGGTATTATTTTCCTATGCACGCATTGCTTGCAGCAATATGAACTTTTGGTCATTGTTAAATATAATTTTTTTTTATTGTTTTTTTTCTATAGATAACAAATTTGTAGCAATTAAAATACTCTTCATAACTGTATACATGCAGATTAATGACAAAATTGGATTTTTATCACAACAAAATTAGGTACGTACAGTACAACAATTAAGGACAAACCGTTAATCCAATACTAAGAAATTGTTTAGTACCGGTATCTACTGTAAATATCCCCATATGTAGGAAGTGTAATGATCACAACTAGTTCATTTATTTAGACTGCTTATTCCAACATAAGATACATGTATATACACTATGTACACTTAGCTAATACACGAGGTCCTATCACGTGTATTGATCACGTGTCACAACGTTGCAACCCTCCCTTGTTTTAGATAATAAAATTACTGTATTATGTATGAGTTCAATGTTCAACAAAACTAATATTGCTAACAATAATATCAACCATAGTATCTACCTAGTGTTCAGAGTTCAGTTACGTATTAAATTTTAACTTTGTTCTTTCAAAATGTTAATGAATGTTAACAAATGTTCTGACCGTATCTTTCTGCTGGTCTCCTATCTCTCAGTGGGTATCTTCTTTCTGGCATAAGATCCTCACCACTAGAATTGTTCATTTCATTCAAAGTATCATCCCTGAAGTAATCTTGTTCATCATCTGCATCACAACTCACCTCTCCTGCTTCTTCTTTTTGTGGTGGTACTTTCTTAAAAAAGGAAATGTTTCTTGTGATAACATGTCCTGGACGAGATGCTGTTATCATTGTTCCTTTTGTGTGAGTGACACAATAAGGCTTTGGATTAAATCTTGTTGACAATTTATTCTTCTTCTTTTGGCGTACCAAGACTGTATCGCCAATCTGAATTTCCACTTCTTTTGCATTAGCCTGTTTGTCTGCATTTTCCTTCATCTTCCTCTTTGCTTTTCCATCATTTTCTCGAACTTGTTGATCTAGTATGGTGTCTTGCTTGTTAACTTTACTTGGTAATTTTGTTCTGATTTCACGATTAAATAGAAGTTCAGCAGGTGAAAACTTTGTAGTACTGTGCGGTGTAGCTCGATAATTCAACAAAAACCAATATAGTTCCTTCTTCCAATTCTTTCTTTCAGCATGGGCTGCACGAATAGCTTTTCCCATCGGTTTCATGAAGTTTTCCGCCTCTGAGTTTGCTTGTGGCCATAAAGGTGTTATGCGTTGATGTTTGATGCCATTTTCACTCATGAACCGTCTGATTTCATCACTGTTGAAGGGGGGTCCATTGTCACTTTTGATTACATTTGGTATTCCATGGGTCGCAAAGATTCTTTCCAGTCTTGGAATTGTTGCTGCTGCAGATGTTGAATGTAGAATTTCTACTTCCGGAAACCGCGAATAAGCATCAATGGCTACTAAGATATACTCTCCGGTTGGGAATGGCCCACAGAAATCCAAATGAACTGTATGCCATGGCGCTGGTGGAAGTTCATTCATCTTTAAAGGTGCAGGTGGATTTGTTGTACTGTTGGCTTGGCATGGTAAACAATCACCAATCATTGCTTTGACATCTTTATCGATTCCAGGGAACCATATCTTTTCCCGAATCAACTGCTTTGTTTTGACTAGGCCCTGATGACCCTCATGAGCAATTGAAATAGCTCTTTTGCGAAGTGAAGAAGGCATAAACAATTCGAGCTCCTCGAAGGATTATATTCATCTCTTCGTTAATGGTTAGTTCATCACGAACTTTTGCAAATAGTTTTAGTTCATGAATATCTGCTCCTTCTGCTTTCTGTGTTTCGTTGATTGAAATCCATGATTGCTGATGAATAATTTCTGCGAGTCGCTGTAATGTTTTATCATTCTTGGTAGCTTCTTGTATTTCTTGTAAGGTCATTGCTTTTGGGACTGCGTGTGTTGTGAGGAAATTTACATAATTCTCCGCTGAAACTTCATGCTTGATTTCCGGTTCTTCACAAGTATGTCGTGACAGGAAGTCAGATGGATTTTCGTTCCCTTTGGTGTAAACAACATCAAAGTTGAAGTCCTGAATTCTCAAGTTCCAACGTTCAATACGAGCAGGCGGTTTGGACTTCGGATTTCCCAAGATCATTTCGATCGGCTTGCAATCAGTGCGCAAGGTAAACTTGCCGCCATATAAATAGAGATGTAGCCTTTCCATAGCCCAGACAATGGCCAGCGCCTCGCGTTCAGTTTGTGAATATTTTCTTTCCACTGTTGATAATGATCGGCTAACATACGCAACAATTTTGCGATCGTTGTTTCCTGGTGTTGTCTGCGAAAGTATTGCTGAAAGTCCCCAAGGTGAGGCATCTGTGGTCAACTCCGTCTGTTTTGTTTGGTCAAAATAAGCCATAACTTTATCACTGGTTAAAGCAGATTTGATGTTGTCAAACGCTCTTTGTTCTTGTCGCGTCCAGCGGAAGTAGGCATTCTTTGTCGTTAATTTTCGTAGAGGTTCGCTGATGTCGCTAAAATTTTGGATGAATTTAGCACAATACGTTGCCATTCCCAGGAAACTACGAACGTCCTTCACAGAACGTGGTGGCAAAGCATTATTGATGGCAGAAACTTTCGCAGGATCGGCTGAAATTCCTTCTGAGGAAAACACCATACCAAAGAATGTCAGTTTGTTTTGACTGAACTGACATTTTTGTTTGTTTAAGGTCAGACCAACATCGTTGAAAACGTTCACAAACCGCGTTAAGGGCGATGTCGTGGTCTTTCTGCGTTTGGCCATACACAATGACATCATCACTGATATTAATAACACCAGGGATATCGTGAATCTGATCATGGATTATATTCTGGAACAGTTCACTGGCAGAATTAGTTCCAAAATTAAGACGCGTATATCTCCGTAAACCTTTGTGCGTTGCGAAGGTTGTAATATATCGGCTTTCTTTTGCTAAAGACAACTGATGATATCCGGAGCGCAAGTCCAGTTTTGAAAATACTTTGGCACCATTCATGGCGTGTATAAGATCATCAACAGTTGGGCTTGGATGGCGTTCTCTTTGAATAGCGCAGTTTGGCATTCTCATGTCAATACATAAACGTACAGTTCCATCACTTTTCGGAATAACAACTAGGGGTGAAATCCACGGTGTGGGCCCTTCGACTTTCTCGATTATCCCTTGGTTTTCCAAATCTTTAAGAGCAGCAGAAACTTTCTTACGCAGATGGAAAGGTATTCGCCGTGCGCGTTGAGCGACTGGAGTGACAGTGTCATCAATGTGCAGTTTGACTTCGACATTCTTTAGTTTTCCAATTCCTTTGTAAATATCTGGAAATTTCTGAGCAATTTCATCTGGCGAAGAAGGATGCTGGTTGACGTTGTTGACATTCAATTTTATGAGATTTAATTCTGCAGCGGTCTCGTAACTAAGCAACGAGCCATAGTTTCCTTTCACAACATGAATAGACGCAGAAGTGATTCTTTTCTTTGACTCGATGGTAGTTATAAATTTCCCCAATACTGGTAAATGCTGTTTTGAACCATACGCAAACAGTTTTGTACGTGTTCGTTGCAAAGAGACTGGTTTTGGCTTGTTGATGTGAGCAAAAGTAGTCTCGTCAATAATGTTGATTGACGCACCAGTGTCTATGATCATTTTAATGTTTACATTGTTGATTTTGACTTTTGCTGAAGGCATTTTGTTGGATGTTGTTGATTCTTTGCATGTATACAAATGTTCATCTTCGCTGGTGCTGGACTCAGAATATGTGTCTTCAGGTGCAATTTGTTGAACTTTCTGTTTCTTGTGTTTGGCGTTGTTCTGTCGTTCATGCCCCGGTTGTTGAGAAGGTTGCTTTGGAGTTTCTGCGTTGCTTCGACAAACTCGGGCGTAATGGTTTAACCTTTGGCATTTGCGACATGTTTGTCCTTTGGCAGGGCAAGGTGATTCAAGGTGAGGCCAAGATAGTCCACAATTTCGGCATTGTTGCGATTTTCTTGGCGGACTTACAAAATTTGCTTCGTTGGTAATTGTGGTCGATGCTAAACGTTCTTCGATACCTTTGGCCTGTTGTTCACTGCTTTCTAGAGCTCTTGCTTTCGACAGTAAGGCTTTGATGGTCAGTTTGTCCTCTCGTAACGCAAATCTCCTGAGATGCTTCGATCTACAGTTCTGTATGATGGCAGATTTCAATTCTTGATCTAAATCATGAAATTCGCAATGGGCAGCTAACTTCCGAAGTCTAGTTGCAAATTGATCAGTCGTCTCTCCAATATTTTGTTGAGCTTGACGGAACTGAAAGATCTCGAAATCGACATTTTTCTTTGGAGAAAAGTACTCGTTAAGCTTCTCGATTGCTGTCTGGTAGTTGTTCTCTTCGCCTGTTGGAAGTGTTTCAAAAATCTCTTGTGTTGCTTCTCCTGCTTGGTAAAGCAGTAATGCTCTTTTCTGCGCATCATCTTTCACGTTTACAGCTACTAAATATGTCTCGAAACGACGCTTCCATGTTTTCCATCGCTGACTTAACGATGTCGGGTCAGAAATCGGATCAAACGGAGGAAGAGGAGATACATCGATTTTCCCCGCAGTTGCCATTCTCAAACATTAAACATCAATTGATAATATTACACGTTCTCCAGATTTTCTCGTCGCCATATGTAATGATCACAACTAGTTCATTTATTTAGACTGCTTATTCCAACATAAGATACATGTATATACACTATGTACACTTAGCTAATACACGAGGTCCTATCACGTGTATTGATCACGTGTCACAACGTTGCAGGAAGTAATGCTGGTTCTTCGGGTAATGAGAGTTTGAATACACAACTTACTGTAATATGTATAATTTAAAGCAATAAATAGGATGCTGTAATTAGGAATTAAATTTCAAAACTATCTCTTTCAATTTCAGTTTCAAGAAAATACTGTAGACATGTTGAAGCAGCAATTGATAATCCCTAGGAAAGACCCCCAGTATTGATGCAGGAGAACAGATTGTTGTAAGTTCATGCAGTTTAATAATTATACAAATTGTACACTGACTGAAACAGTACATGTACCAGTATTGTCAACTAATGCTGCTCCATTTTACATTTGTTACAGAAGTAATGGCTGGCTGTATTGAGATTCATTTATCTTGGTCCAACAATCACCATGTCCTAGCTGTACATTTACAGTAAAAAAATTAAACAATTGTTTTAACTTGAAAAGTGATAGTTTATTTTCTTTAAAAAGACTGTAAGCTAAGGCATATAAATTGTACACGTATTCCTTTTATTTTTTATTTGCAGGCATGATTACAATATTTGTTGCATTTTACTGTACTGATTGATGCATATGGCAAAGTTCAATGTAGAAAATAATCAAAATAGTTCTATGACAGGTAGAGTATACTGTACAGTAAAAAGGGAGGGGTGTACAGTATGAGACATATTGTCATTTACGATTCAAAACATAAAGGTATGTCAAAACATAAAGGTATATCAAAACATAAAAACAATAGATACATGTCATAAATAAGTGTATACAGTATATGTTATTAGTTTATGATTGAGTTGGTTCTCTTTGATGTACCATGGGCTTTATCTAGCTTTATCTAGCGCCGGCCGAAGGCCGAAGGCCTGAGGGCGAGGGTGCTAATATCGACCGGCGTTTAGTCCCTTATCACGTGAGATGCATGCACGTGAGATATATATATATATATATATATATATATATATATATATATATATATATATATATATATATATGATCAACCGTCCTCATGCGGCATCGGAAAATTTGGCCCTGGATTATCAGCTGATTTCAAGCCGAAACCGTAGTGTTGAAGGACAAGATAATCAAAGACAGACACAAGTAAAAGGTAAAAGGACTATTATAATTATGTACATTGTGATTGTCACTGACTCACCGGTCTGTGTTGAGCAATTAATTTGCCTTTTCTGCATAGTTTTTTTGGTTAGGGTTAGCAATTTGGTTGGGATTAGGGTTAGGTTTAGGATTTTGGTGATATTTACCTGCATTTCGTTGAATTCTAAGAGACTATAGCGTCGTACGGCTACCGTACGAATAGCCATTACCTTCAGTTCAGTGCTTCACTTTATCGTTTATTGAACTTTTTGACTTGACTCGCTAATTTTAATGTAATTTAAATAATTGTACACTGTATTGTGTATTTGCTCCAAGCTCCGAAATCTAATAGACACATTTTGAAATACTTAACAGAGAGATTTGGGAAAATTTGAAGGTGTGTAATGTTTTGAATTTTCAAAACATATATGTATAATATTTTGACAGTTGGAATTAAATCCATGCAGTTTAAAATATATACCATTTGTTCTTTATAATACTGCAGAATAGTAAGTGGTAGTACAAATTTTGGAATTGCATGTGCAGTATGTTTATTATTTGATTAAAATTATAAATACTATATATGCTTGATAATTAGCCTATATATACAGTAGTTTAGGGTGAAAAAACATGCATACTATTGCTGTGTTTATATGACCTGGGCCTGCAGTCCTACAATTTTGTAGCAATAAACAAGCATTACTATGTATAGTTGTCAATGTTAATACTAATTAATAAATACACTGCTGCAGTGAATGAGGGAGAGCTCGGGGGGAAACAGACGATACAGTACATGGATGATTGTCAAGCAAGCTCATATCCTCAGAAAAATTATTCTCTTTCCCGGACAGGGATAACTTTCTGATTTCCAGTGAGGTGCTCTGACCATTGAGCTACCAAGACTCAGCTATGGTGAGTGAACGTTACATTGATGTACTGATTCTATTGATATAACAGCAGTGTATATATTAACACACTCAATCATTAGTCATTACTGAAATATATAGTATTAACTGCTGTGCATAGGCAGTACATATATCATTAGAACCAGTGCATCATTGTAACCTCTCTCCATCTGAATCTCGATGGCTCAATGGTTAGAGGCGTCACTGCAGGCAATAAGAAGGTTATAATTTTTTCAACCAGGAATATTATGTTTCTGACGATATGATCTTGACGCCCATGTTTTGTATACTGGCATGTATTCCATATAATATAATCTGTGTTTACAGTTCTCCATCCATTATGGAACATGTTAGACATACAAATTTTTTCATAACGATACTTAGCTGGCCTAGTGGGTCACAACTTATTCTGTCAATGTAAAATACAGTTTATTATTATTATGTTCACATTGGGTATGTTGACACTACATGTGTGTTAGCTAGATCATTGTCGACAAGCAGACTAGGCATGGCATTCTGAATATAGGTTATAATATATATACAGTATGTGTATTATGCACGGTGATATAATTTAGATACTATAGTACACAATGTCATATATATGCTTTGTTACATGGCAATTAATATGGTATCTGCAATCTGCATTGGGCATTATTATTAGTAGTATTAATAATAATAATAATAATAATAATAATAATACAATAATATTTATACAGGATAGCCCCTTCAATGCTAACACTGGTATCAATATATGGGGTCTTGTTTTCTAACAAATTACAGTTGTTACAAATGTACAGTACAATGTTACAAAAACTAATTTTAACTCAAAAGTTGTATATTCTTCACATATTGTCAATTAAGGCAATAGATAATAGTGCTATAACATGTATGAACAGATTAATTGAAACATGGAAAATAGCTCTTTACTGGTAGATATGATGTTAAAATGCCATAGAATTTCCTAACTAGCATTACACAATGTAACTTGCTTCTAATACAAGAGGTACAAAACTTGGGATTTCTATTAACCAATCAATTTCAATTCCCGACTTGAGGAAAGATCAGTTTCCCTGACATACATAGAGACCTCTGATTATGACCATCAATATTTAGTTATCCATATTCCTGCCAGCTCCACATCACAGTAGTCCAATGTGGGTAGAATTATCAACTTACTGTATATAATCTATCCACACCAACAATTGGAGTAGAATCCCTAATACGTCTTGGTAAATCTAATTTGAATGGACCCCTATACATTTGTACTATATGCATGCAATCCGTAGACATTTGAACGAATTTGATTTTTTTAAAGGACACTCATTGTATGATAGAGATGCACTTTCTTCCTTCAACAGCCTTTGGTGTCTATATACAAAATACTGCATTGATTATTTCGTGAGTCATCAATATTGTGATAAAAGTAATTTCTTTCTTAGTGATTGATGGTAGAAACAGCACTATTCTGTTGCTGCACTCAAAAATTTAAAAATGCCAAAATGCCCGGGTCTTGCAAGAGGCCCGGCCACATCGCCACCGTCAATCACTTGTGATTGGTGTATTCTGCAGACCCATGAAATGTTGCAACCATTATGCGTATTGCGTACCTACCAGTAACACAAAGTACCGGCCGTTCATCTCAACACTTTCTCCAATTCCGCTGGCTAAAAGCATTTATTATACATTCAAAATTCATTCTCGTTTCCTATTGGTCAATTCCAGTGAATTCTTAATCTCTGGCAGGTGCGACCTCATTTCTCTTGAATACTGTGAATTATTGCACGAAGGTGTCCAAAACAAAAATTATTTAACGCTGATGACGTCACTAGGACCAAGCGTGCAAAAATTACAAATTAAAAAATGCCTGTAATAGATTTGTTTGTATATTTTTAGTAAGACTATCTTGAACAATGTATAATAAAACAATTATTGGATTCGGCTTATGCATGAGATTAAGAGTTATCCAGACCTCGGTCAAAGTTATCTGCTTTGGCAGGTAACATTGACCTCGGTCTGGATAATTCTTGATATCATGATGCTCAACCTCATCCAATAATTGTATATTATGCTGTACTGTTACTACCATACAATAACATTATAAAGGTATATGAGGTGTCTAAAAAGATATATTGCAATTAATGGATCATCATACATCTCATGGACATTTATGGGAGGGGTACAATGCATGTCAGTCCTGGGGCCCGAGTTTTGCTCTCGCTGGCCTTGATGAATCATCAATAGTGTGAGACAAGTGCTGTAATTTATTTCTTAGTGATTTATGGTAGAAACGGCAGTAAACTTCCCCATTATTCTGTTCAGTCAGGTGCCAGGTACTGCACCCCAAAAAAGTTTACGCTATTTAGTTTGATGTCCTATGGAAGAATTAAATTCAAACAACACAAACTCTCAGAGATATTGTCCACTGCAAATTTATTCAGTTTTGCAAATAAATGGGCTAATACCTAATTCAAGTAAAGGAACTACAGTACTGTATTACGTACAGTAGTAAATTAGCAACTACGCTATAAAAGTTTCAAACAGTATAAGCGGGCGAGGGGTGTTGCGTATAACGTATTTCTAGTTAGATAAGAAATGAAGGAAAAAACTAGGGAAATCTTTGTCCAAGGTGGATAAAATGGACAAAACTTTGTTGGAAAACCTCCTCAATCAAGAACTAAATCAGTTAGATCCCTCGAATGTCGGGCTTTGTGCTATATAAAGCCCTCAGACGCTGCGCATCCTCGGGTCTTTATATAGCATAAAGCCCTCCTTCTCGAGATCTAACTCTTACATTATATAAGGACATATACCTAATTTGTACAGAATTAAATTACAATTATACCATTTCTTTCAATTTCAGGAAAATACATATTAAACAGTAATAAATTGCATCCATACCACAGATGTGATTGTCTAGCATTGATTGACAGTATATAACGATGTAGATTTGTAAGTACATGCAGTGTAAATGAATAATTATTAAATTGTACATTGATTCATGCAGTATTCCCTGCTGATGATGGTTCATTTCAATTATTAAGTACAGAATTAATGATGGCTGTATTGAAATTCAGTTTTCCTGATTATGTCTTGTACATTCAGTGTCAATAAACAATTGTTTTACCTTTATAGCTAGCCAATTAGTATACTGTATTAATATTTAAACAAAAAAGGTTAGAATTATTTGGTTTCTTTTTTTATTTGCAGCGTTAGTAATTATACAGTAATTGTTTCTTCCATTTTACATGATGGCAAAGTTAAATTCAGGAAACAACCCAAACAGTGACACAATGACAGGTGATACACAGTAGCATATGCTTAAAATAATGTTATTAAAAGGCTTTTTACTGGACTGTCAATGAAGAAAATATACTTGGAAGACATTGAATTTTGTATGGCATATTTCATTTCTAATAATTTTTTTACATATATTGCAGGTTGAAACACACAACATACTCTGAAAATTTGAACAATACACTGGTGAGAAAAAACCATAGTGATAAAATATTCTACTTTTAAATTTGTTCTGATATACAATTTTTGTTTTCTCCAGGTTTTGAACCCTTGCAAATCTGAATGCAAATCACTTTAATATATCTCATGGTATAACACTTCATATTCTCATTACAGGGATCAAGGGATGCCTGACTGCCAGTTGAGCTAATATAGATAAGAAAATTATATGCTTAATTAGCCTTTAGAAGAATGTACAGTTAAAGTAAGCATTTTAATTATTACATAATTTCGTTCATTACCATTGCAATACTGTAATTTATAAACACTTACAGAATTTGCTTCAACAGGTATGAACAACGGTTTCAAGCCGAGGTGGATATAAAAGATACTGTAACAGAAAATGCATTAAATTCTCATTGCCAAGATAGATTTTGAGCCATTGTTTCATGGGTGTTAAAGCAAAATCAGTAAGGGTCTATTATGGCACTTATACAAGATCGCATAAAGTGCTTTCATTAGACGTTGTTTGGGCGTAATGTTTTCTTTCAAAACCAAAGCTATAACCTGGAAATACTGTAACAATTAAAGTATCAATTGGAAATACCTGTATAGTTTCTATTTTACTCTGATATATAGCAAACACTGAAATATCTTTCATTCTTTTGTTTTCTTATGTAGCAAATTTGTTTTCATTCAAACACTGATATGGATAACTATCACCTACGTTCTTCGATCACAAAATAACATCTCAATGCTGCTCAAAAATATTACCAAGGAACAAAAACATTCGAATTATTGAACTTTAATATCATAATTTAAATTTTGTCATATTATTACTTATTTCTTTATTTTGCACATAAACATTTAATAAAATGTATTATTATATAAAGAAAAGTACAGTTGAATCTTGATGAATTGAACTCTCCAAAAAATAATCATTAAGTACCAATGCCAAAAAAAACAGTGCAAGAAACTAAGGGAAAGATAAAAAAACTGATTTCAGTTTGAAAATATAATTTGCGGTTACGAGTCCACGTTCATCAAGATTTAAATGTGCATTGGAAAATTACGAAAATTAATAATTAATTATAGAATACCTATATTCACTTGTGTGATTTGAACTTGCAAATGTTTACAATCTGGAGAAAATTTGTAAACTGGTAATTTTATTTGTGCCTATAAATTCTTGATTAATTCCCATGAATATTTCTCTATCCGTTTGGTAATCGTATTTAATCTTAAAGCTCCTTCAAGTACAAATAACATTTGTAGGTTAGAGTCAAAATTCATAGTCTTGCCTGTTCTTGGTTTACCCAGCTGTGTATGGTGCAATACATCTTGAAAATAGAAACTGTGTCCATTCAATACTCCAATTCAACAGTGCTTCACTATACCATTCTTCAACATCATCCACCGTAAACGTTTTTCAAATAGAAATAATCTATTAGCATAAATTAATCGAGCCAAATAGTGAAGGAAATGGTGTTTTGGTTCGAATACTTCGCAAGTTTCGCGTCGCGTGATGTAAATTTGTATCACGTGATACACTTGCGTGTCACGCGAGTAACTCGCGAGCTCTCTTCAAAAATGGTAAACACGCGTTGCAAACAACAGAATTCTAACTGTTACTTCATATACGCTTTTTATACATGATTCACATTTCTCTACATAGCACAGAGCGCTAGGACGGGCGAGGGGTTTGTTGCGTACACGTATTTCTAGTTATGAATGAATGAATAGTTTTCGCGTGCGCTACAATTTCCTTCAAAGATTTTGCGTTAAAGACACAGTCGGCGTTTGGAATATGGTTTGAAGTTGTAGTTTGTGGCAAGTGCAGCACCACCAAGGTCCCGAGTCACGATCTGTCGGTTTCAGTTTATTTTCAGACTGAGATAATCGAAATGTACGATTATTTGCCAACATAAAACCGCTGGAACATCTGCGATAAACATTATTCGTCTGGCTCAAAGCCGAATTTAATCATCATTATTGAGGGCATTTCGACACATATTTGGTGCACTGCGGACAAATCATGTGAAACGACAATATTTATAATGTAATACCGCAGCGAAATTACTAGCTCAAAAGCAAGTAGTGCTTGAATATTACAGACCATGTTGGCCTTGAACAACTTCCGATGGAACATTTTAAAATGGCAACACGAGTAAAGAGATTTCCCGAATAATGTTCATTTTGCCTATCTAAACCTTGTTGACATATGGCCATATTTTTAAAGTAAATGTGCCTACTGCGCCTGCGTGTCCAAAATTTCTCGCCATGCCTTATCGGAATACTTTCTCCTAAATATCCATTGCGGTATTCAGTCATGAAGTTGGACAATATTAGGGACATTAAGATCTACGACGGCAACTAGGACGGCGATCGTTGTTCAAACAAAATAATCTTTATGCGAAACAAAAAGAATGAATACATTTTATTCCCAAGAGTAAAATCTCAACGCCGTGCTCATTCTGTTTACAACGCCACTGAGAACATTTTCACGTTTTTAGGAGGACGGTAACTCGTGGAGAGATGCGAGCTGTTTCTTAAGACTGACTTAAACCCCCTATACTACACTCGTTTTAGAAATATTGAAGTGTTTTGGAGATCAAGTTGTCAAGACAAGACAAGACAAGTTGTCAAAACAAGTTGTCAAGACAAGTTGTCAAGACAAGTTGTCAAGACAAGTTGTCAAGACAAGTTGTCAAGACAAGTTGTCAAGACAAGTCAAGACAAGTTGAAAAGACAAGTTGTCAAGACAAGTTGTCAAGACAAGTTGTCAAGACAAGTTGTCAAGACAAGTTGTCAAGACAAGTTGTCAAGACAAGTTGTCAAGACAAGTTGTCAAGACAAGTTGTCAAGACAAGTTGTCAAGTCAAGTTGTCAAGACAAGTTGTCAAGACAAGTTGTCAAGACAAGTTGTCAAAACAAGTTGTCAAGACAAGTTGTCAAGACAAGTTGTCAAGACAAGTTGTCAAGACAAGTTGTCAAGACAAGTTGTCAAGACAAGTTGTCAAGACAAGTTGTCAAGACAAGTTGTCAAGACAAGTTGTCAAGACAAGTTGTCAAGACAAGTTGTCAAGACAAGTTGTCAAGACAAGTTGTCAAGACAAGTTGTCAAGACAAGTTGTCAAGACAAGTTGTCAAGACAAGTTGTCAAGACAAGTTGTCAAGACAAGTTGTCAAGACAAGTTGTCAAGACAAGTTGTCAAGACAAGTTGTCAAGACAAGTTGTCAAGACAAGTTGTCAAGACAAGTTGTCAAGACAACTTGTCAAGAAAAGTTGTCAAGACAAGTTGTCAAGACAAGTGGTCAAGACAAGTGGTCAAGACAAGTGGTCAAGACAAGTTGTCAAGACAAGATGTCAAGACAAGTTGTCAAGACAAGTTGTCAAGACAAGTTGTCAAGACAAGTTGTCAAGACAAGTGGTCAAGACAAGTTGTCAAGACAAGATGTCAAGACAAGTTGTCAAGACAAGTTGTCAAGACAAGTTGTCAAGACAAGTTGTCAAGACAAGTTGTCAAGACAAGTTGTCAAGACAAGTTGTCAAGACAAGTTGTCAAGACAAGTTGTCAAGACAAGTTGTCAAGACAAGTTGTCAAGACAAGTTGTCAAGACAAGTTGTCAAGACAAGTTGTCAAGACAAGTTGTCAAGACAAGTTGTCAAGACAAGTTGTCAAGACAAGTTGTCAAGACAAGTCAAGACAAGTTGTCAAGACAAGTTGTCAAGACAAGTTGTCAAGACAAGTTGTCAAGACAAGTTGTCAAGACAAGTTGTCAAGACAAGTTGTCAAGACAAGTCAAGACAAGTTGTCAAGACAAGTTGTCAAGACAAGTTGTCAAGACAAGTTGTCAAGACAAGTTGTCAAGACAAGTTGTCAAGACAAGTTGTCAAGACAAGTTGTCAAGACAAGTTGTCAAGACAAGTTGTCAAGACAAGTTGTCAAGACAAGTTGTCAAGACAAGTTGTCAAGACAAGTTGTCAAGACAAGTTGTCAAGACAAGTTGTCAAGACAAGTTGTCAAGACAAGTTGTCAAGACAAGTTGTCAAGACAAGTTGTCAAGACAAGTTGTCAAGACAAGTTGTCAAGACAAGTTGTCAAGACAAGTTGTCAAGACAAGTTGTCAAGACAAGTTGTCAAGACAAGTTGTCAAGACAAGTTGTCAAGACAAGTTGTCAAGACAAGTTGTCAAGACAAGTTGTCAAGACAAGTTGTCAAGACAAGTTGTCAAGACAAGTTGTCAAGACAAGTTGTCAAGACAAGTTGTCAAGACAAGTTGTCAAGACAACTTGTCAAGAAAAGTTGTCAAGACAAGTTGTCAAGACAAGTGGTCAAGACAAGTGGTCAAGACAAGTGGTCAAGACAAGTTGTCAAGACAAGATGTCAAGACAAGTTGTCAAGACAAGTTGTCAAGACAAGTTGTCAAGACAAGTTGTCAAGACAAGTGGTCAAGACAAGTTGTCAAGACAAGATGTCAAGACAAGTTGTCAAGACAAGTTGTCAAGACAAGTTGTCAAGACAAGTTGTCAAGACAAGTTGTCAAGACAAGTTGTCAAGACAAGTTGTCAAGACAAGTTGTCAAGACAAGTTGTCAAGACAAGTTGTCAAGACAAGTTGTCAAGACAAGTTGTCAAGACAAGTTGTCAAGACAAGTTGTCAAGACAAGTTGTCAAGACAAGTTGTCAAGACAAGTTGTCAAGACAAGTTGTCAAGACAAGTCAAGACAAGTTGTCAAGACAAGTTGTCAAGACAAGTTGTCAAGACAAGTTGTCAAGACAAGTTGTCAAGACAAGTTGTCAAGACAAGTTGTCAAGACAAGTCAAGACAAGTTGTCAAGACAAGTTGTCAAGACAAGTTGTCAAGACAAGTTGTCAAGACAAGTTGTCAAGACAAGTTGTCAAGACAAGTTGTCAAGACAAGTTGTCAAGACAAGTTGTCAAGACAAGTTGTCAAGACAAGTTGTCAAGACAAGTTGTCAAGACAAGTTGTCAAGACAAGTTGTCAAGACAAGTTGTCAAGACAAGTTGTCAAGACAAGTTGTCAAGACAAGTTGTCAAGACAAGTTGTCAAGACAAGTTGTCAAGACAAGTTGTCAAGACAAGTTGTCAAGACAAGTTGTCAAGACAAGTTGTCAAAACAAGTTGTCAAGACAAGTTGTCAAGACAAGTTGTCAAGACAAGTTGTCAAGACAAGTTGTCAAGACAAGTTGTCAAGACAAGTTGTCAAGACAAGTTGTCAAGACAAGTTGTCAAGACAAGTTGTCAAGACAAGTTGTCAAGACAAGTTGTCAAGACAAGTTGTCAAGACAAGTTGTCAAGACAAGTTGTCAAGACAAGTTGTCAAGACAAGTTGTCAAGACAAGTTGTCAAGACAAGTTGTCAAGACAAGTTGTCAAGACAAGTTGTCAAGAAAAGTTGTCAAGACAAGTTGTCAAGACAAGTGGTCAAGACAAGTGGTCAAGACAAGTGGTCAAGACAAGTTGTCAAGACAAGATGTCAAGACAAGTTGTCAAGACAAGTTGTCAAGACAAGTTGTCAAGACAAGTTGTCAAGACAAGTTGTCAAGACAAGTTGTCAAGACAAGTTGTCAAGACAAGTTGTCAAGACAAGTTGTCAAGACAAGTTGTCAAGACAAGTTGTCAAGACAAGTTGTCAAGACAAGTTGTCAAGACAAGTTGTCAAGACAAGTTGTCAAGACAAGTTGTCAAGACAAGTTGTCAAGACAAGTTGTCAAGACAAGTTGTCAAGACAAGTTGTCAAGACAAGTTGTCAAGACAAGTTGTCAAGACAAGTTGTCAAGACAAGTTGTCAAGACAAGTTGTCAAGACAAGTTGCAAGACAAGTTGTCAAGACAAGTTGTCAAGACAAGTTGTCAAGACAAGTTGTCAAGACAAGTTGTCAAGACAAGTTGTCAAGACAAGTTGTCAAGACAAGTTGTCAAGACAAGTTGTCAAGACAAGTTGTCAAGACAAGTTGTCAAGACAAGTTGTCAAGACAAGTTGTCAAGACAAGTTGTCAAGACAAGTTGTCAAGACAAGTTGTCAAGACAAGTTGTCAAGACAAGTTGTCAAGACAAGTTGTCAAGACAAGTTGTCAAGACAAGTTGTCAAGACAAGTTGTCAAGACAAGTTGTCAAGACAAGTTGTCAAGACAAGTTGTCAAGACAAGTTGTCAAGACAAGTTGTCAAGACAAGTTGTCAAGACAAGTTGTCAAGACAAGTTGTCAAGACAAGTTGTCAAGACAAGTTGTCAAGACAAGTTGTCAAGACAAGTTGTCAAGACAAGTTGTCAAGACAAGTTGTCAAGACAAGTTGTCAAGACAAGTTGTCAAGACAAGTTGTCAAGACAAGTTGTCAAGATAAGTTGTCAAGACAAGTTGTCAAGACAAGTTGTCAAGACAAGTTGTCAAGACAAGTTGTCAAGACAAGTTGTCAAGACAAGTTGTCAAGACAAGTTGTCAAGACAAGTTGTCAAGACAAGTTGTCAAGACAAGTTGTCAAGACAAGATGTCAAGACAAGTTGTCAAGACAAGTTGTCAAGACAAGTTGTCAAGACAAGTTGTCAAGACAAGTTGTCAAGACAAGTTGTCAAGACAAGTTGTCAAGACAAGTTGTCAAGACAAGTTGTCAAGACAAGTTGTCAAGACAAGTTGTCAAGACAAGTTGTCAAGACAAGTTGTCAAGACAAGTTGTCAAGACAAGTTGTCAAGACAAGTTGTCAAGACAAGTTGTCAAGACAAGTTGTCAAGACAAGTTGTCAAGACAAGTTGTCAAGACAAGTTGTCAAGACAAGTTGTCAAGACAAGTTGTCAAGACAAGTTGTCAAGACAAGTTGTCAAGACAAGTTGTCAAGACAAGTTGTCAAGACAAGTTGTCAAGACAAGTTGTCAAGACAAGTTGTCAAGACAAGTTGTCAAGACAAGTTGTCAAGACAAGTTGTCAAGACAAGTTGTCAAGACAAGTTGTCAAGACAAGTTGTCAAGACAAGTTGTCAAGACAAGACAAGACAAGACAACTTCTCAAGACAAGACAAGAAAAGACAACTTCTCAAGACAAGACAACTTCCCACGACAACACAAGACGAGACAATACAAGACAAGACAACTTGTCAAGACAAGACAAGACAACTTGTCAAGACAAGACAAGACAACACAACACAACTTGTCAAGACAAGACTAGATAAGACAAGATAAAACAACTTGTCAAGACAAGACAACTTCTCAAGAGTCTAGGACTAGACTAGACAACACAAGACAAGAGAAGACGAGACAAGACAAGACAAGACAAGATAACTTGTTAAGACAAGACAAGACAACACAAGACACGGCAACTTGTCAAGACAAGACAAGACAAGACAAGACAAGAAAGACAAGACAAGACAAGACAAGACAACTTGTCAAGACAAGACAAGTTGTCAAGACAAGACAAGACAATTTGTCAAGACAAGACAAGACAAGTTGTCAAGACAAAACAAGACAAGACAAGACAAGACAAGACAAGACAAGACAAGACAAGACAAGACAAGCCAAGACAAGACAAGACAAAACAAGAAAACTTGTCAAGACAAGACAACTTGTCAAGACAAGACAACTTGTCAAGACAAGACAACTTGTTAAGACAAGACAACTTGTCAAGATAGACAAGACAAGACAACTTGTCAAGACAAGACAACTTGTCAAGACAGAAAAGACAAGACAAGACAACTTGTCAAGATAAGACAACTTTTCAAGACAAGACAATAGAAGACAACTTCTCAAGACAAGACAAGACAAGACAAGACTAGACTACAATCGTAGAATAATTACATTGGGACACAGCGTATGTAAGATGACTTTTATGCGCACGCTCATTATCTTTCAAATATGCCCTCCCCTCACCCCTCCGATCAATGTCGTGAGCGAAATTTGGTTTGCCAGCACTCGGAAAAGTTCGTTGTAAATCAAGATTGATTGGTGGGGGGTGGGGAGCTAGGGAGGAAACCGTGTGATTTATCTCACGGTACTAAAATAATGAAAACGAAGCTATTTGGTGTTTCAGTGTCCCAATTAATTATTCTCTGATTGTCTGAAATGTGCGCATGATAGAAATAGCAATACAAACCTAACATTATTATTGAATTCACAGTCTATGAAGGTCAGCGGTACTGTTGATGACTATGGATGACTATTAGTATCATATAACGACAGTACTCCACTACAGTGCTCCACTAAAATAGGTCTATCTTTGAGAGAAATTAGTCTTCTTTAGACAAATTTTCTGTTGCAGTGATAGATATTTACTTAATCTCTCATGTACTTGCTAAACTACAGTTATTCAAACTGTTTTACCAAGATAAATAACAGTACTCCACCAAAATCGTGATAATAATTTAAGAAATAATCTAATTATAATTTTATTTATGCCGCAGATGGAGTACTGTTAAAAATTCGAGTTAAATTAGGTATTTCGCGATCTAAATGTTACTAACATATAGAACTTTATGTGTACTATAGCAGTGATAGAAACAGTTGTTATTAAGAGAGCGTTATTGTGGAATAATAGCCCGTAAACAGATGGAGTACTGTGACTGAGCCACTAAGATTGCACAGCTAATTATAAACGCAGTGTTCACATTTACTTGTCATTTGATACGCATGCAAAATAAACACAAGTTCGCTCTTTGAAATGTTCAAATAATTTGTTTTCAATTCTCACGTCTAATGCTTGTAGCTCTAAACATCTTTTTAACAAAGAAAAACGTTTTCCGTAGCGTGTTCGTCTGGCGAGCGAGTAGACAGACGGTGTAATTCAGCGCTAATTTCATTCAGCTTTCGTGTAATTATAAGAGTATTAATGTATAGTCCGCCAATCGAAAAATAACTTTCGTCTTCAATTTAATAAAGAATTTTTGTTATTGTTTTACTTATTTTATTTTGTTATGTTGATTTATCAGTTTTTTAATATTTTCGTGCTTCGTAATTTCAATTCAATCCTATTAAATATTTTCAGACAATCGTAGAATAATTACATTGGGACACAGCGTATGTAAGATGACATTTATGCGCACGCTCATTATCTTTCAAATATGCCCTCCCCTCACCCCTCCGATCAATGTTGTGAGCGAAATTTGGTTTGCCAGCACTCGGAAAAGTTCGTTGTAAATCAACATTGATTGGTGGGGGGTGGGGAGGGAGGAAACCGTGTGATTTATCTCACGGTACTAAAATAATGAAAACGAAGCTATTTGGTGTTTCAGTGTCCCAATTAATTATTCTCTGATTGTCTGAAATGTGCGCATGATAGAAATAGCAATACAAACCTAACATTATTATTGAATTCACAGTCTATGAAGGTCAGCGGTACTGTTGATGACTATGGATGACTATTAGTATCATATAACGACAGTACTCCACTACAGTGCTCCACTAAAATAGGTCTATCTTTGAGAGAAATTAGTCTTCTTTAGACAAATTTTCTGTTGCAGTGATAGATATTTACTTAATCTCTCATGTACTTGCTAAACTACAGTTATTCAAACTGTTTTACCAAGATAAATAACAGTACTCCACCAAAATCGTGATAATAATTTAAGAAATAATCTAATTATAATTTTATTTATGCCGCAGATGGAGTACTGTTAAAAATTCGAGTTAAATTAGGTATTTGGCGATCTAAATGTTACTAACATATAGAACTTTATGTGTACTATAGCAGTGATAGAAACAGTTGTTATTAAGAGAGCGTTATTGTGGAATAATAGCCCGTAAACAGATGGAGTACTGTGACTGAGCCACTAAGATTGCACAGCTAATTATAAACGCAGTGTTCACATTTACTTGTCATTTGATACGCATGCAAAATAAACACAAGTTCGCTCTTTGAAATGTTCAAATAATTTGTTTTCAATTCTCACGTCTAATGCTTGTAGCTCTAAACATATTTTTAACAAAGAAAAACGTTTTCCGTAGCGTGTTCGTCTGGCGAGCGAGTAGACAGACGGTGTAATTCAGCGCTAATTTCATTCAGCTTTCGTGTAATTATAAGAGTATTAATGTATAGTCCGCCAATCGAAAAATAACTTTCGTCTTCAATTTAATAAAGAATTTTTGTTATTGTTTTACTTATTTTATTTTGTTATGTTGATTTATCAGTTTTTTAATATTTTCGTGCTTCGTAATTTCAATTCAATCCTATTAAATATTTTCAGACAATCGTAGAATAATTACATTGGGACACAGCGTATGTAAGATGACTTTTATGCGCACGCTCATTATCTTTCAAATATGCCCTCCCCTCACCCCTCCGATCAATGTTTGTGAGCGAAATTTGGTTTGCCAGCACTCGGAAAAAGTTCGTTGTAAATCAACATTGATTGGTGGGGGGTGGGGAGGGAGGAAACCGTGTGATTTATCTCACGGTACTAAAATAATGAAAACGAAGCTATTTGGTGTTTCAGTGTCCCAATTAATTATTCTCTGATTGTCTGAAATGTGCGCATGATAGAAATAGCAATACAAACCTAACATTATTATTGAATTCACAGTCTATGAAGGTCAGCGGTACTGTTGATGACTATGGATGACTATTAGTATCATATAACGACAGTACTCCACTACAGTGCTCCACTAAAATAGGTCTATCTTTGAGAGAAATTAGTCTTCTTTAGACAAATTTTCTGTTGCAGTGATAGATATTTACTTAATCTCTCATGTACTTGCTAAACTACAGTTATTCAAACTGTTTTACCAAGATAAATAACAGTACTCCACCAAAATCGTGATAATAATTTAAGAAATAATCTAATTATAATTGTATTTATGCCGCAGATGGAGTACTGTTAAAAATTCGAGTTAAATTAGGTATTTGGCGATCTAAATGTTACTAACATATAGAACTTTATGTGTACTATAGCAGTGATAGAAACAGTTGTTATTAAGAGAGCGTTATTGTGGAATAATAGCCCGTAAACAGATGGAGTACTGTGACTGAGCCACTAAGATTGCACAGCTAATTATAAACGCAGTGTTCACATTTACTTGTCATTTGATACGCATGCAAAATAAACACAAGTTCGCTCTTTGAAATGTTCAAATAATTTGTTTTCAATTCTCACGTCTAATGCTTGTAGCTCTAAACATATTTTTAACAAAGAAAAACGTTTTCCGTAGCGTGTTCGTCTGGCGAGCGAGTAGACAGACGGTGTAATTCAGCGCTAATTTCATTCAGCTTTCGTGTAATTATAAGAGTATTAATGTAGGCCTATAGTCCGCCAATCGAAAAATAACTTTCGTCTTCAATTTAATAAAGAATTTTTGTTATTGTTTTACTTATTTTATTTTGTTATGTTGATTTATCAGTTTTTTAATATTTTCGTGCTTCGTAATTTCAATTCAATCCTATTAAATATTTTCAGACAATCGTAGAATAATTACATTGGGACACAGCGTATGTAAGATGACTTTTATGCGCACGCTCATTATCTTTCAAATATGCCCTCCCCTCACCCCTCCGATCAATGTTGTGAGCGAAATTTGGTTTGCCAGCACTCGGAAAAGTTCGTTGTAAATCAACATTGATTGGTGGGGGGTGGGGAGGGAGGAAACCGTGTGATTTATCTCACGGTACTAAAATAATGAAAACGAAGCTATTTGGTGTTTCAGTGTCCCAATTAATTATTCTCTGATTGTCTGAAATGTGCGCATGATAGAAATAGCAATACAAACCTAACATTATTATTGAATTCACAGTCTATGAAGGTCAGCGGTACTGTTGATGACTATGGATGACTATTAGTATCATATAACGACAGTACTCCACTACAGTGCTCCACTAAAATAGGTCTATCTTTGAGAGAAATTAGTCTTCTTTAGACAAATTTTCTGTTGCAGTGATAGATATTTACTTAATCTCTCATGTACTTGCTAAACTACAGTTATTCAAACTGTTTTACCAAGATAAATAACAGTACTCCACCAAAATCGTGATAATAATTTAATAAATAATCTAATTATAATTTTATTTATGCCGCAGATGGAGTACTGTTAAAAATTCGAGTTAAATTAGGTATTTGGCGATCTAAATGTTACTAACATATAGAACTTTATGTGTACTATAGCAGTGATAGAAACAGTTGTTATTAAGAGAGCGTTATTGTGGAATAATACACAGGACGAAATTTTAAATTTAAGTACCTTTAAGGTGACCTTAAATCTTCTTAAAGTCAATCATTTAACTTTAAGTGGTATTTAAGGGCATTTAAGCGCTTAAATACCTATTAATGCTTCACTAAAGTTCCTTAAATGGTTCGCTAAGTGTCGTAAAGTTAGGCCTTAAATCTGCCCTAAATGGTTCGCTAATGGGTCTTTAGTTAAGCTTTAATTTAACTTAAATCTTAAATTTCGTCCTGTGATAGCCCGTAAACAGATGGAGTACTGTGACTGAGCCACTAAGATTGCACAGCTAATTATAAACGCAGTGTTCACATTTACTTGTCATTTGATACGCATGCAAAATAAACACAAGTTCGCTCTTTGAAATGTTCAAATAATTTGTTTTCAATTCTCACGTCTAATGCTTGTAGCTCTAAACATCTTTTTAACAAAGAAAAACGTTTTCCGTAGCGTGTTCGTCTGGCGAGCGAGTAGACAGACGGTGTAATTCAGCGCTAATTTCATTCAGCTTTCGTGTAATTATAAGAGTATTAATGTATAGTCCGCCAATCGAAAAATAACTTTCGTCTTCAATTTAATAAAGAATTTTTGTTATTGTTTTACTTATTTTATTTTGTTATGTTGATTTATCAGTTTTTTAATATTTTCGTGCTTCGTAATTTCAATTCAATCCTATTAAATATTTTCAGACAATCGTAGAATAATTACATTGGGACACAGCGTATGTAAGATGACTTTTATGCGCACGCTCATTATCTTTCAAATATGCCCTCCCCTCACCCCTCCGATCAATGTTGTGAGCGAAATTTGGTTTGCCAGCACTCGGAAAAGTTCGTTGTAAATCAACATTGATTGGTGGGGGGTGGGGAGGGAGGAAACCGTGTGATTTATCTCACGGTACTAAAATAATGAAAACGAAGCTATTTGGTGTTTCAGTGTCCCAATTAATTATTCTCTGATTGTCTGAAATGTGCGCATGATAGAAATAGCAATACAAACCTAACATTATTATTGAATTCACAGTCTATGAAGGTCAGCGGTACTGTTGATGACTATGGATGACTATTAGTATCATATAACGACAGTACTCCACTACAGTGCTCCACTAAAATAGGTCTATCTTTGAGAGAAATTAGTCTTCTTTAGACAAATTTTCTGTTGCAGTGATAGATATTTACTTAATCTCTCATGTACTTGCTAAACTACAGTTATTCAAACTGTTTTACCAAGATAAATAACAGTACTCCACCAAAATCGTGATAATAATTTAAGAAATAATCTAATTATAATTTTATTTATGCCGCAGATGGAGTACTGTTAAAAATTCGAGTTAAATTAGGTATTTGGCGATCTAAATGTTACTAACATATAGAACTTTATGTGTACTATAGCAGTGATAGAAACAGTTGTTATTAAGAGAGCGTTATTGTGGAATAATAGCCCGTAAACAGATGGAGTACTGTGACTGAGCCACTAAGATTGCACAGCTAATTATAAACGCAGTGTTCACATTTACTTGTCATTTGATACGCATGCAAAATAAACACAAGTTCGCTCTTTGAAATGTTCAAATAATTTGTTTTCAATTCTCACGTCTAATGCTTGTAGCTCTAAACATCTTTTTAACAAAGAAAAACGTTTTCCGTAGCGTGTTCGTCTGGCGAGCGAGTAGACAGACGGTGTAATTCAGCGCTAATTTCATTCAGCTTTCGTGTAATTATAAGAGTATTAATGTATAGTCCGCCAATCGAAAAATAACTTTCGTCTTCAATTTAATAAAGAATTTTTGTTATTGTTTTACTTATTTTATTTTGTTATGTTGATTTATCAGTTTTTTAATATTTTCGTGCTTCGTAATTTCAATTCAATCCTATTAAATATTTTCAGACAATCGTAGAATAATTACATTGGGACACAGCGTATGTAAGATGACTTTTATGCGCACGCTCATTATCTTTCAAATATGCCCTCCCCTCACCCCTCCGATCAATGTTGTGAGCGAAATTTGGTTTGCCAGCACTCGGAAAAGTTCGTTGTAAATCAACATTGATTGGTGGGGGGTGGGGAGGGAGGAAACCGTGTGATTTATCTCACGGTACTAAAATAATGAAAACGAAGCTATTTGGTGTTTCAGTGTCCCAATTAATTATTCTCTGATTGTCTGAAATGTGCGCATGATAGAAATAGCAATACAAACCTAACATTATTATTGAATTCACAGTCTATGAAGGTCAGCGGTACTGTTGATGACTATGGATGACTATTAGTATCATATAACGACAGTACTCCACTACAGTGCTCCACTAAAATAGGTCTATCTTTGAGAGAAATTAGTCTTCTTTAGACAAATTTTCTGTTGCAGTGATAGATATTTACTTAATCTCTCATGTACTTGCTAAACTACAGTTATTCAAACTGTTTTACCAAGATAAATAACAGTACTCCACCAAAATCGTGATAATAATTTAAGAAATAATCTAATTATAATTTTATTTATGCCGCAGATGGAGTACTGTTAAAAATTCGAGTTAAATTAGGTATTTGGCGATCTAAATGTTACTAACATATAGAACTTTATGTGTACTATAGCAGTGATAGAAACAGTTGTTATTAAGAGAGCGTTATTGTGGAATAATAGCCCGTAAACAGATGGAGTACTGTGACTGAGCCACTAAGATTGCACAGCTAATTATAAACGCAGTGTTCACATTTACTTGTCATTTGATACGCATGCAAAATAAACACAAGTTCGCTCTTTGAAATGTTCAAATAATTTGTTTTCAATTCTCACGTCTAATGCTTGTAGCTCTAAACATATTTTTAACAAAGAAAAACGTTTTCCGTAGCGTGTTCGTCTGGCGAGCGAGTAGACAGACGGTGTAATTCAGCGCTAATTTCATTCAGCTTTCGTGTAATTATAAGAGTATTAATGTATAGTCCGCCAATCGAAAAATAACTTTCGTCTTCAATTTAATAAAGAATTTTTGTTATTGTTTTACTTATTTTATTTTGTTATGTTGATTTATCAGTTTTTTAATATTTTCGTGCTTCGTAATTTCAATTCAATCCTATTAAATATTTTCAGACAATCGTAGAATAATTACATTGGGACACAGCGTATGTAAGATGACTTTTATGCGCACGCTCATTATCTTTCAAATATGCCCTCCCCTCACCCCTCCGATCAATGTTGTGAGCGAAATTTGGTTTGCCAGCACTCGGAAAAGTTCGTTGTAAATCAACATTGATTGGTGGGGGGTGGGGAGGGAGGAAACCGTGTGATTTATCTCACGGTACTAAAATAATGAAAACGAAGCTATTTGGTGTTTCAGTGTCCCAATTAATTATTCTCTGATTGTCTGAAATGTGCGCATGATAGAAATAGCAATACAAACCTAACATTATTATTGAATTCACAGTCTATGAAGGTCAGCGGTACTGTTGATGACTATGGATGACTATTAGTATCATATAACGACAGTACTCCACTACAGTGCTCCACTAAAATAGGTCTATCTTTGAGAGAAATTAGTCTTCTTTAGACAAATTTTCTGTTGCAGTGATAGATATTTACTTAATCTCTCATGTACTTGCTAAACTACAGTTATTCAAACTGTTTTACCAAGATAAATAACAGTACTCCACCAAAATCGTGATAATAATTTAAGAAATAATCTAATTATAATTTTATTTATGCCGCAGATGGAGTACTGTTAAAAATTCGAGTTAAATTAGGTATTTGGCGATCTAAATGTTACTAACATATAGAACTTTATGTGTACTATAGCAGTGATAGAAACAGTTGTTATTAAGAGAGCGTTATTGTGGAATAATAGCCCGTAAACAGATGGAGTACTGTGACTGAGCCACTAAGATTGCACAGCTAATTATAAACGCAGTGTTCACATTTACTTGTCATTTGATACGCATGCAAAATAAACACAAGTTCGCTCTTTGAAATGTTCAAATAATTTGTTTTCAATTCTCACGTCTAATGCTTGTAGCTCTAAACATATTTTTAACAAAGAAAAACGTTTTCCGTAGCGTGTTCGTCTGGCGAGCGAGTAGACAGACGGTGTAATTCAGCGCTAATTTCATTCAGCTTTCGTGTAATTATAAGAGTATTAATGTATAGTCCGCCAATCGAAAAATAACTTTCGTCTTCAATTTAATAAAGAATTTTTGTTATTGTTTTACTTATTTTATTTTGTTATGTTGATTTATCAGTTTTTTAATATTTTCGTGCTTCGTAATTTCAATTCAATCCTATTAAATATTTTCAGACAATCGTAGAATAATTACATTGGGACACAGCGTATGTAAGATGACTTTTATGCGCACGCTCATTATCTTTCAAATATGCCCTCCCCTCACCCCTCCGATCAATGTTGTGAGCGAAATTTGGTTTGCCAGCACTCGGAAAAGTTCGTTGTAAATCAACATTGATTGGTGGGGGGTGGGGAGGGAGGAAACCGTGTGATGATTTATCTCACGGTACTAAAATAATGAAAACGAAGCTATTTGGTGTTTCAGTGTCCCAATTAATTATTCTCTGATTGTCTGAAATGTGCGCATGATAGAAATAGCAATACAAACCTAACATTATTATTGAATTCACAGTCTATGAAGGTCAGCGGTACTGTTGATGACTATGGATGACTATTAGTATCATATAACGACAGTACTCCACTACAGTGCTCCACTAAAATAGGTCTATCTTTGAGAGAAATTAGTCTTCTTTAGACAAATTTTCTGTTGCAGTGATAGATATTTACTTAATCTCTCATGTACTTGCTAAACTACAGTTATTCAAACTGTTTTTACCAAGATAAATAACAGTACTCCACCAAAATCGTGATAATAATTTAAGAAATAATCTAATTATAATTTTATTTATGCCGCAGATGGAGTACTGTTAAAAATTCGAGTTAAATTAGGTATTTGGCGATCTAAATGTTACTAACATATAGAACTTTATGTGTACTATAGCAGTGATAGAAACAGTTGTTATTAAGAGAGCGTTATTGTGGAATAATAGCCCGTAAACAGATGGAGTACTGTGACTGAGCCACTAAGATTGCACAGCTAATTATAAACGCAGTGTTCACATTTAATTGTCATTTGATACGCATGCAAAATAAACACAAGTTCGCTCTTTGAAATGTTCAAATAATTTGTTTTCAATTCTCACGTCTAATGCTTGTAGCTCTAAACATCTTTTTAACAAAGAAAAACGTTTTCCGTAGCGTGTTCGTCTGGCGAGCGAGTAGACAGACGGTGTAATTCAGCGCTAATTTCATTCAGCTTTCGTGTAATTATAAGAGTATTAATGTATAGTCCGCCAATCGAAAAATAACTTTCGTCTTCAATTTAATAAAGAATTTTTGTTATTGTTTTACTTATTTTATTTTGTTATGTTGATTTATCAGTTTTTTAATATTTTCGTGCTTCGTAATTTCAATTCAATCCTATTAAATATTTTCAGACAATCGTAGAATAATTACATTGGGACACAGCGTATGTAAGATGACTTTTATGCGCACGCTCATTATCTTTCAAATATGCCCTCCCCTCACCCCTCCGATCAATGTTGTGAGCGAAATTTGGTTTGCCAGCACTCGGAAAAGTTCGTTGTAAATCAACATTGATTGGTGGGGGGTGGGGAGGGAGGAAACCGTGTGATTTATCTCACGGTACTAAAATAATGAAAACGAAGCTATTTGGTGTTTCAGTGTCCCAATTAATTATTCTCTGATTGTCTGAAATGTGCGCATGATAGAAATAGCAATACAAACCTAACATTATTATTGAATTCACAGTCTATGAAGGTCAGCGGTACTGTTGATGACTATGGATGACTATTAGTATCATATAACGACAGTACTCCACTACAGTGCTCCACTAAAATAGGTCTATCTTTGAGAGAAATTAGTCTTCTTTAGACAAATTTTCTGTTGCAGTGATAGATATTTACTTAATCTCTCATGTACTTGCTAAACTACAGTTATTCAAACTGTTTTACCAAGATAAATAACAGTACTCCACCAAAATCGTGATAATAATTTAAGAAATAATCTAATTATAATTTTATTTATGCCGCAGATGGAGTACTGTTAAAAATTCGAGTTAAATTAGGTATTTGGCGATCTAAATGTTACTAACATATAGAACTTTATGTGTACTATAGCAGTGATAGAAACAGTTGTTATTAAGAGAGCGTTATTGTGGAATAATAGCCCGTAAACAGATGGAGTACTGTGACTGAGCCACTAAGATTGCACAGCTAATTATAAACGCAGTGTTCACATTTACTTGTCATTTGATACGCATGCAAAATAAACACAAGTTCGCTCTTTGAAATGTTCAAATAATTTGTTTTCAATTCTCACGTCTAATGCTTGTAGCTCTAAACATCTTTTTAACAAAGAAAAACGTTTTCCGTAGCGTGTTCGTCTGGCGAGCGAGTAGACAGACGGTGTAATTCAGCGCTAATTTCATTCAGCTTTCGTGTAATTATAAGAGTATTAATGTATAGTCCGCCAATCGAAAAATAACTTTCGTCTTCAATTTAATAAAGAATTTTTGTTATTGTTTTACTTATTTTATTTTGTTATGTTGATTTATCAGTTTTTTAATATTTTCGTGCTTCGTAATTTCAATTCAATCCTATTAAATATTTTCAGACAATCGTAGAATAATTACATTGGGACACAGCGTATGTAAGATGACTTTTATGCGCACGCTCATTATCTTTCAAATATGCCCTCCCCTCACCCCTCCGATCAATGTTGTGAGCGAAATTTGGTTTGCCAGCACTCGGAAAAGTTCGTTGTAAATCAACATTGATTGGTGGGGGGTGGGGAGGGAGGAAACCGTGTGATTTATCTCACGGTACTAAAATAATGAAAACGAAGCTATTTGGTGTTTCAGTGTCCCAATTAATTATTCTCTGATTGTCTGAAATGTGCGCATGATAGAAATAGCAATACAAACCTAACATTATTATTGAATTCACAGTCTATGAAGGTCAGCGGTACTGTTGATGACTATGGATGACTATTAGTATCATATAACGACAGTACTCCACTACAGTGCTCCACTAAAATAGGTCTATCTTTGAGAGAAATTAGTCTTCTTTAGACAAATTTTCTGTTGCAGTGATAGATATTTACTTAATCTCTCATGTACTTGCTAAACTACAGTTATTCAAACTGTTTTACCAAGATAAATAACAGTACTCCACCAAAATCGTGATAATAATTTAAGAAATAATCTAATTATAATTTTATTTATGCCGCAGATGGAGTACTGTTAAAAATTCGAGTTAAATTAGGTATTTGGCGATCTAAATGTTACTAACATATAGAACTTTATGTGTACTATAGCAGTGATAGAAACAGTTGTTATTAAGAGAGCGTTATTGTGGAATAATAGCCCGTAAACAGATGGAGTACTGTGACTGAGCCACTAAGATTGCACAGCTAATTATAAACGCAGTGTTCACATTTACTTGTCATTTGATACGCATGCAAAATAAACACAAGTTCGCTCTTTGAAATGTTCAAATAATTTGTTTTCAATTCTCACGTCTAATGCTTGTAGCTCTAAACATCTTTTTAAACAAAGAAAAACGTTTTCCGTAGCGTGTTCGTCTGGCGAGCGAGTAGACAGACGGTGTAATTCAGCGCTAATTTCATTCAGCTTTCGTGTAATTATAAGAGTATTAATGTATAGTCCGCCAATCGAAAAATAACTTTCGTCTTCAATTTAATAAAGAATTTTTGTTATTGTTTTACTTATTTTATTTTGTTATGTTGATTTATCAGTTTTTTAATATTTTCGTGCTTCGTAATTTCAATTCAATCCTATTAAATATTTTCAGACAATCGTAGAATAATTACATTGGGACACAGCGTATGTAAGATGACTTTTATGCGCACGCTCATTATCTTTCAAATATGCCCTCCCCTCACCCCTCCGATCAATGTTGTGAGCGAAATTTGGTTTGCCAGCACTCGGAAAAGTTCGTTGTAAATCAACATTGATTGGTGGGGGGTGGGGAGGGAGGAAACCGTGTGATTTATCTCACGGTACTAAAATAATGAAAACGAAGCTATTTGGTGTTTCAGTGTCCCAATTAATTATTCTCTGATTGTCTGAAATGTGCGCATGATAGAAATAGCAATACAAACCTAACATTATTATTGAATTCACAGTCTATGAAGGTCAGCGGTACTGTTGATGACTATGGATGACTATTAGTATCATATAACGACAGTACTCCACTACAGTGCTCCACTAAAATAGGTCTATCTTTGAGAGAAATTAGTCTTCTTTAGACAAATTTTCTGTTGCAGTGATAGATATTTACTTAATCTCTCATGTACTTGCTAAACTACAGTTATTCAAACTGTTTTACCAAGATAAATAACAGTACTCCACCAAAAATCGTGATAATAATTTAAGAAATAATCTAATTATAATTTTATTTATGCCGCAGATGGAGTACTGTTAAAAATTCGAGTTAAATTAGGTATTTGGCGATCTAAATGTTACTAACATATAGAACTTTATGTGTACTATAGCAGTGATAGAAACAGTTGTTATTAAGAGAGCGTTATTGTGGAATAATAGCCCGTAAACAGATGGAGTACTGTGACTGAGCCACTAAGATTGCACAGCTAATTATAAAACGCAGTGTTCACATTTACTTGTCATTTGATACGCATGCAAAATAAACACAAGTTCGCTCTTTGAAATGTTCAAATAATTTGTTTTCAATTCTCACGTCTAATGCTTGTAGCTCTAAACATCTTTTTAACAAAGAAAAACGTTTTCCGTAGCGTGTTCGTCTGGCGAGCGAGTAGACAGACGGTGTAATTCAGCGCTAATTTCATTCAGCTTTCGTGTAATTATAAGAGTATTAATGTATAGTCCGCCAATCGAAAAATAACTTTCGTCTTCAATTTAATAAAGAATTTTTGTTATTGTTTTACTTATTTTATTTTGTTATGTTGATTTATCAGTTTTTTAATATTTTCGTGCTTCGTAATTTCAATTCAATCCTATTAAATATTTTCAGACAATCGTAGAATAATTACATTGGGACACAGCGTATGTAAGATGACTTTTATGCGCACGCTCATTATCTTTCAAATATGCCCTCCCCTCACCCCTCCGATCAATGTTGTGAGCGAAATTTGGTTTGCCAGCACTCGGAAAAGTTCGTTGTAAATCAACATTGATTGGTGGGGGGTGGGGAGGGAGGAAACCGTGTGATTTATCTCACGGTACTAAAATAATGAAAACGAAGCTATTTGGTGTTTCAGTGTCCCAATTAATTATTCTCTGATTGTCTGAAATGTGCGCATGATAGAAATAGCAATACAAACCTAACATTATTATTGAATTCACAGTCTATGAAGGTCAGCGGTACTGTTGATGACTATGGATGACTATTAGTATCATATAACGACAGTACTCCACTACAGTGCTCCACTAAAATAGGTCTATCTTTGAGAGAAATTAGTCTTCTTTAGACAAATTTTCTGTTGCAGTGATAGATATTTACTTAATCTCTCATGTACTTGCTAAACTACAGTTATTCAAACTGTTTTACCAAGATAAATAACAGTACTCCACCAAAATCGTGATAATAATTTAAGAAATAATCTAATTATAATTTTATTTATGCCGCAGATGGAGTACTGTTAAAAATTCGAGTTAAATTAGGTATTTGGCGATCTAAATGTTACTAACATATAGAACTTTATGTGTACTATAGCAGTGATAGAAACAGTTGTTATTAAGAGAGCGTTATTGTGGAATAATAGCCCGTAAACAGATGGAGTACTGTGACTGAGCCACTAAGATTGCACAGCTAATTATAAACGCAGTGTTCACATTTACTTGTCATTTGATACGCATGCAAAATAAACACAAGTTCGCTCTTTGAAATGTTCAAATAATTTGTTTTCAATTCTCACGTCTAATGCTTGTAGCTCTAAACATATTTTTAACAAAGAAAAACGTTTTCCGTAGCGTGTTCGTCTGGCGAGCGAGTAGACAGACGGTGTAATTCAGCGCTAATTTCATTCAGCTTTCGTGTAATTATAAGAGTATTAATGTATAGTCCGCCAATCGAAAAATAACTTTCGTCTTCAATTTAATAAAGAATTTTTGTTATTGTTTTACTTATTTTATTTTGTTATGTTGATTTATCAGTTTTTTAATATTTTCGTGCTTCGTAATTTCAATTCAATCCTATTAAATATTTTCAGACAATCGTAGAATAATTACATTGGGACACAGCGTATGTAAGATGACTTTTATGCGCACGCTCATTATCTTTCAAATATGCCCTCCCCTCACCCCTCCGATCAATGTTGTGAGCGAAATTTGGTTTGCCAGCACTCGGAAAAGTTCGTTGTAAATCAACATTGATTGGTGGGGGGTGGGGAGGGAGGAAACCGTGTGATTTATCTCACGGTACTAAAATAATGAAAACGAAGCTATTTGGTGTTTCAGTGTCCCAATTAATTATTCTCTGATTGTCTGAAATGTGCGCATGATAGAAATAGCAATACAAACCTAACATTATTATTGAATTCACAGTCTATGAAGGTCAGCGGTACTGTTGATGACTATGGATGACTATTAGTATCATATAACGACAGTACTCCACTACAGTGCTCCACTAAAATAGGTCTATCTTTGAGAGAAATTAGTCTTCTTTAGACAAATTTTCTGTTGCAGTGATAGATATTTACTTAATCTCTCATGTACTTGCTAAACTACAGTTATTCAAACTGTTTTACCAAGATAAATAACAGTACTCCACCAAAATCGTGATAATAATTTAAGAAATAATCTAATTATAATTTTATTTATGCCGCAGATGGAGTACTGTTAAAAATTCGAGTTAAATTAGGTATTTGGCGATCTAAATGTTACTAACATATAGAACTTTATGTGTACTATAGCAGTGATAGAAACAGTTGTTATTAAGAGAGCGTTATTGTGGAATAATAGCCCGTAAACAGATGGAGTACTGTGACTGAGCCACTAAGATTGCACAGCTAATTATAAACGCAGTGTTCACATTTACTTGTCATTTGATACGCATGCAAAATAAACACAAGTTCGCTCTTTGAAATGTTCAAATAATTTGTTTTCAATTCTCACGTCTAATGCTTGTAGCTCTAAACATCTTTTTAACAAAGAAAAACGTTTTCCGTAGCGTGTTCGTCTGGCGAGCGAGTAGACAGACGGTGTAATTCAGCGCTAATTTCATTCAGCTTTCGTGTAATTATAAGAGTATTAATGTATAGTCCGCCAATCGAAAAATAACTTTCGTCTTCAATTTAATAAAGAATTTTTGTTATTGTTTTACTTATTTTATTTTGTTATGTTGATTTATCAGTTTTTTAATATTTTCGTGCTTCGTAATTTCAATTCAATCCTATTAAATATTTTCAGACAATCGTAGAATAATTACATTGGGACACAGCGTATGTAAGATGACTTTTATGCGCACGCTCATTATCTTTCAAATATGCCCTCCCCTCACCCCTCCGATCAATGTTGTGAGCGAAATTTGGTTTGCCAGCACTCGGAAAAGTTCGTTGTAAATCAACATTGATTGGTGGGGGGTGGGGAGGGAGGAAACCGTGTGATTTATCTCACGGTACTAAAATAATGAAAACGAAGCTATTTGGTGTTTCAGTGTCCCAATTAATTATTCTCTGATTGTCTGAAATGTGCGCATGATAGAAATAGCAATACAAACCTAACATTATTATTGAATTCACAGTCTATGAAGGTCAGCGGTACTGTTGATGACTATGGATGACTATTAGTATCATATAACGACAGTACTCCACTACAGTGCTCCACTAAAATAGGTCTATCTTTGAGAGAAATTAGTCTTCTTTAGACAAATTTTCTGTTGCAGTGATAGATATTTACTTAATCTCTCATGTACTTGCTAAACTACAGTTATTCAAACTGTTTTACCAAGATAAATAACAGTACTCCACCAAAATCGTGATAATAATTTAAGAAATAATCTAATTATAATTTTATTTATGCCGCAGATGGAGTACTGTTAAAAATTCGAGTTAAATTAGGTATTTGGCGATCTAAATGTTACTAACATATAGAACTTTATGTGTACTATAGCAGTGATAGAAACAGTTGTTATTAAGAGAGCGTTATTGTGGAATAATAGCCCGTAAACAGATGGAGTACTGTGACTGAGCCACTAAGATTGCACAGCTAATTATAAACGCAGTGTTCACATTTACTTGTCATTTGATACGCATGCAAAATAAACACAAGTTCGCTCTTTGAAATGTTCAAATAATTTGTTTTCAATTCTCACGTCTAATGCTTGTAGCTCTAAACATCTTTTTAACAAAGAAAAACGTTTTCCGTAGCGTGTTCGTCTGGCGAGCGAGTAGACAGACGGTGTAATTCAGCGCTAATTTCATTCAGCTTTCGTGTAATTATAAGAGTATTAATGTATAGTCCGCCAATCGAAAAATAACTTTCGTCTTCAATTTAATAAAGAATTTTTGTTATTGTTTTACTTATTTTATTTTGTTATGTTGATTTATCAGTTTTTTAATATTTTCGTGCTTCGTAATTTCAATTCAATCCTATTAAATATTTTCAGACAATCGTAGAATAATTACATTGGGACACAGCGTATGTAAGATGACTTTTATGCGCACGCTCATTATCTTTCAAATATGCCCTCCCCTCACCCCTCCGATCAATGTTGTGAGCGAAATTTGGTTTGCCAGCACTCGGAAAAGTTCGTTGTAAATCAACATTGATTGGTGGGGGGTGGGGAGGGAGGAAACCGTGTGATTTATCTCACGGTACTAAAATAATGAAAACGAAGCTATTTGGTGTTTCAGTGTCCCAATTAATTATTCTCTGATTGTCTGAAATGTGCGCATGATAGAAATAGCAATACAAACCTAACATTATTATTGAATTCACAGTCTATGAAGGTCAGCGGTACTGTTGATGACTATGGATGACTATTAGTATCATATAACGACAGTACTCCACTACCACTACAGTGCTCCACTAAAATAGGTCTATCTTTGAGAGAAATTAGTCTTCTTTAGACAAATTTTCTGTTGCAGTGATAGATATTTACTTAATCTCTCATGTACTTGCTAAACTACAGTTATTCAAACTGTTTTACCAAGATAAATAACAGTACTTCCACCAAAATCGTGATAATAATTTAAGAAATAATCTAATTATAATTTTATTTATGCCGCAGATGGAGTACTGTTAAAAATTCGAGTTAAATTAGGTATTTGGCGATCTAAATGTTACTAACATATAGAACTTTATGTGTACTATAGCAGTGATAGAAACAGTTGTTATTAAGAGAGCGTTATTGTGGAATAATAGCCCGTAAACAGATGGAGTACTGTGACTGAGCCACTAAGATTGCACAGCTAATTATAAACGCAGTGTTCACATTTACTTGTCATTTGATACGCATGCAAAATAAACACAAGTTCGCTCTTTGAAATGTTCAAATAATTTGTTTTCAATTCTCACGTCTAATGCTTGTAGCTCTAAACATCTTTTTAACAAAGAAAAACGTTTTCCGTAGCGTGTTCGTCTGGCGAGCGAGTAGACAGACGGTGTAATTCAGCGCTAATTTCATTCAGCTTTCGTGTAATTATAAGAGTATTAATGTATAGTCCGCCAATCGAAAAATAACTTTCGTCTTCAATTTAATAAAGAATTTTTGTTATTGTTTTACTTATTTTATTTTGTTATGTTGATTTATCAGTTTTTTAATATTTTCGTGCTTCGTAATTTCAATTCAATCCTATTAAATATTTTCAGACAATCGTAGAATAATTACATTGGGACACAGCGTATGTAAGATGACTTTTATGCGCACGCTCATTATCTTTCAAATATGCCCTCCCCTCACCCCTCCGATCAATGTTGTGAGCGAAATTTGGTTTGCCAGCACTCGGAAAAGTTCGTTGTAAATCAACATTGATTGGTGGGGGTGGGGAGGGAGGAAACCGTGTGATTTATCTCACGGTACTAAAATAATGAAAACGAAGCTATTTGGTGTTTCAGTGTCCCAATTAATTATTCTCTGATTGTCTGAAATGTGCGCATGATAGAAATAGCAATACAAACCTAACATTATTATTGAATTCACAGTCTATGAAGGTCAGCGGTACTGTTGATGACTATGGATGACTATTAGTATCATATAACGACAGTACTCCACTACAGTGCTCCACTAAAATAGGTCTATCTTTGAGAGAAATTAGTCTTCTTTAGACAAATTTTCTGTTGCAGTGATAGATATTTACTTAATCTCTCTCATGTACTTGCTAAACTACAGTTATTCAAACTGTTTTACCAAGATAAATAACAGTACTCCACCAAAATCGTGATAATAATTTAAGAATAATCTAATTATAATTTTATTTATGCCGCAGATGGAGTACTGTTAAAAATTCGAGTTAAATTAGGTATTTGGCGATCTAAATGTTACTAACATATAGAACTTTATGTGTACTATAGCAGTGATAGAAACAGTTGTTATTAAGAGAGCGTTATTGTGGAATAATAGCCCGTAAACAGATGGAGTACTGTGACTGAGCCACTAAGATTGCACAGCTAATTATAAACGCAGTGTTCACATTTAATTGTCATTTGATACGCATGCAAAATAAACACAAGTTCGCTCTTTGAAATGTTCAAATAATTTGTTTTCAATTCTCACGTCTAATGCTTGTAGCTCTAAACATCTTTTTAACAAAGAAAAACGTTTTCCGTAGCGTGTTCGTCTGGCGAGCGAGTAGACAGACGGTGTAATTCAGCGCTAATTTCATTCAGCTTTCGTGTAATTATAAGAGTATTAATGTATAGTCCGCCAATCGAAAAATAACTTTCGTCTTCAATTTAATAAAGAATTTTTGTTATTGTTTTACTTATTTTATTTTGTTATGTTGATTTATCAGTTTTTTAATATTTTCGTGCTTCGTAATTTCAATTCAATCCTATTAAATATTTTCAGACAATCGTAGAATAATTACATTGGGACACAGCGTATGTAAGATGACTTTTATGCGCACGCTCATTATCTTTCAAATATGCCCTCCCCTCACCCCTCCGATCAATGTTGTGAGCGAAATTTGGTTTGCCAGCACTCGGAAAAGTTCGTTGTAAATCAACATTGATTGGTGGGGGGTGGGGAGGGAGGAAACCGTGTGATTTATCTCACGGTACTAAAATAATGAAAACGAAGCTATTTGGTGTTTCAGTGTCCCAATTAATTATTCTCTGATTGTCTGAAATGTGCGCATGATAGAAATAGCAATACAAACCTAACATTATTATTGAATTCACAGTCTATGAAGGTCAGCGGTACTGTTGATGACTATGGATGACTATTAGTATCATATAACGACAGTACTCCACTACAGTGCTCCACTAAAATAGGTCTATCTTTGAGAGAAATTAGTCTTCTTTAGACAAATTTTCTGTTGCAGTGATAGATATTTACTTAATCTCTCATGTACTTGCTAAACTACAGTTATTCAAACTGTTTTACCAAGATAAATAACAGTACTCCACCAAAATCGTGATAATAATTTAAGAAATAATCTAATTATAATTTTATTTATGCCGCAGATGGAGTACTGTTAAAAAATTCGAGTTAAATTAGGTATTTGGCGATCTAAATGTTACTAACATATAGAACTTTATGTGTACTATAGCAGTGATAGAAACAGTTGTTATTAAGAGAGCGTTATTGTGGAATAATAGCCCGTAAACAGATGGAGTACTGTGACTGAGCCACTAAGATTGCACAGCTAATTATAAACGCAGTGTTCACATTTAATTGTCATTTGATACGCATGCAAAATAAACACAAGTTCGCTCTTTGAAATGTTCAAATAATTTGTTTTCAATTCTCACGTCTAATGCTTGTAGCTCTAAACATCTTTTTAACAAAGAAAAACGTTTTCCGTAGCGTGTTCGTCTGGCGAGCGAGTAGACAGACGGTGTAATTCAGCGCTAATTTCATTCAGCTTTCGTGTAATTATAAGAGTATTAATGTATAGTCCGCCAATCGAAAAATAACTTTCGTCTTCAATTTAATAAAGAATTTTTGTTATTGTTTTACTTATTTTATTTTGTTATGTTGATTTATCAGTTTTTTAATATTTTCGTGCTTCGTAATTTCAATTCAATCCTATTAAATATTTTCAGACAATCGTAGAATAATTACATTGGGACACAGCGTATGTAAGATGACTTTTATGCGCACGCTCATTATCTTTCAAATATGCCCTCCCCTCACCCCTCCGATCAATGTTGTGAGCGAAATTTGGTTTGCCAGCACTCGGAAAAGTTCGTTGTAAATCAACATTGATTGGTGGGGGGTGGGGAGGGAGGAAACCGTGTGATTTATCTCACGGTACTAAAATAATGAAAACGAAGCTATTTGGTGTTTCAGTGTCCCAATTAATTATTCTCTGATTGTCTGAAATGTGCGCATGATAGAAATAGCAATACAAACCTAACATTATTATTGAATTCACAGTCTATGAAGGTCAGCGGTACTGTTGATGACTATGGATGACTATTAGTATCATATAACGACAGTACTCCACTACAGTGCTCCACTAAAATAGGTCTATCTTTGAGAGAAATTAGTCTTCTTTAGACAAATTTTCTGTTGCAGTGATAGATATTTACTTAATCTCTCATGTACTTGCTAAACTACAGTTATTCAAACTGTTTTACCAAGATAAATAACAGTACTCCACCAAAATCGTGATAATAATTTAAGAAATAATCTAATTATAATTTTATTTATGCCGCAGATGGAGTACTGTTAAAAATTCGAGTTAAATTAGGTATTTGGCGATCTAAATGTTACTAACATATAGAACTTTATGTGTACTATAGCAGTGATAGAAACAGTTGTTATTAAGAGAGCGTTATTGTGGAATAATAGCCCGTAAACAGATGGAGTACTGTGACTGAGCCACTAAGATTGCACAGCTAATTATAAACGCAGTGTTCACATTTACTTGTCATTTGATACGCATGCAAAATAAACACAAGTTCGCTCTTTGAAATGTTCAAATAATTTGTTTTCAATTCTCACGTCTAATGCTTGTAGCTCTAAACATCTTTTTAACAAAGAAAAACGTTTTCCGTAGCGTGTTCGTCTGGCGAGCGAGTAGACAGACGGTGTAATTCAGCGCTAATTTCATTCAGCTTTCGTGTAATTATAAGAGTATTAAATGTATAGTCCGCCAATCGAAAAATAACTTTCGTCTTCAATTTAATAAAGAATTTTTGTTATTGTTTTACTTATTTTATTTTGTTATGTTGATTTATCAGTTTTTTAATATTTTCGTGCTTCGTAATTTCAATTCAATCCTATTAAATATTTTCAGACAATCGTAGAATAATTACATTGGGACACAGCGTATGTAAGATGACTTTTATGCGCACGCTCATTATCTTTCAAATATGCCCTCCCCTCACCCCTCCGATCAATGTTGTGAGCGAAATTTGGTTTGCCAGCACTCGGAAAAGTTCGTTGTAAATCAACATTGATTGGTGGGGGGTGGGGAGGGAGGAAACCGTGTGATTTATCTCACGGTACTAAAATAATGAAAACGAAGCTATTTGGTGTTTCAGTGTCCCAATTAATTATTCTCTGATTGTCTGAAATGTGCGCATGATAGAAATAGCAATACAAACCTAACATTATTATTGAATTCACAGTCTATGAAGGTCAGCGGTACTGTTGATGACTATGGATGACTATTAGTATCATATAACGACAGTACTCCACTACAGTGCTCCACTAAAATAGGTCTATCTTTGAGAGAAATTAGTCTTCTTTAGACAAATTTTCTGTTGCAGTGATAGATATTTACTTAATCTCTCATGTACTTGCTAAACTACAGTTATTCAAACTGTTTTACCAAGATAAATAACAGTACTACTCCACCAAAATCGTGATAATAATTTAAGAAATAATCTAATTATAATTTTATTTATGCCGCAGATGGAGTACTGTTAAAAATTCGAGTTAAATTAGGTATTTGGCGATCTAAATGTTACTAACATATAGAACTTTATGTGTACTATAGCAGTGATAGAAACAGTTGTTATTAAGAGAGCGTTATTGTGGAATAATAGCCCGTAAACAGATGGAGTACTGTGACTGAGCCACTAAGATTGCACAGCTAATTATAAACGCAGTGTTCACATTTACTTGTCATTTGATACGCATGCAAAATAAACACAAGTTCGCTCTTTGAAATGTTCAAATAATTTGTTTTCAATTCTCACGTCTAATGCTTGTAGCTCTAAACATCTTTTTAACAAAGAAAAACGTTTTCCGTAGCGTGTTCGTCTGGCGAGCGAGTAGACAGACGGTGTAATTCAGCGCTAATTTCATTCAGCTTTCGTGTAATTATAAGAGTATTAATGTATAGTCCGCCAATCGAAAAATAACTTTCGTCTTCAATTTAATAAAGAATTTTTGTTATTGTTTTACTTATTTTATTTTGTTATGTTGATTTATCAGTTTTTTAATATTTTCGTGCTTCGTAATTTCAATTCAATCCTATTAAATATTTTCAGACAATCGTAGAATAATTACATTGGGACACAGCGTATGTAAGATGACTTTTATGCGCACGCTCATTATCTTTCAAATATGCCCTCCCCCTCACCCCTCCGATCAATGTTGTGAGCGAAATTTGGTTTGCCAGCACTCGGAAAAGTTCGTTGTAAATCAACATTGATTGGTGGGGGGTGGGGAGGGAGGAAACCGTGTGATTTATCTCACGGTACTAAAATAATGAAAACGAAGCTATTTGGTGTTTCAGTGTCCCAATTAATTATTCTCTGATTGTCTGAAATGTGCGCATGATAGAAATAGCAATACAAACCTAACATTATTATTGAATTCACAGTCTATGAAGGTCAGCGGTACTGTTGATGACTATGGATGACTATTAGTATCATATAACGACAGTACTCCACTACAGTGCTCCACTAAAATAGGTCTATCTTTGAGAGAAATTAGTCTTCTTTAGACAAATTTTCTGTTGCAGTGATAGATATTTACTTAATCTCTCATGTACTTGCTAAACTACAGTTATTCAAACTGTTTTACCAAGATAAATAACAGTACTCCACCAAAATCGTGATAATAATTTAAGAAATAATCTAATTATAATTTTATTTATGCCGCAGATGGAGTACTGTTAAAAATTCGAGTTAAATTAGGTATTTGGCGATCTAAATGTTACTAACATATAGAACTTTATGTGTACTATAGCAGTGATAGAAACAGTTGTTATTAAGAGAGCGTTATTGTGGAATAATAGCCCGTAAACAGATGGAGTACTGTGACTGAGCCACTAAGATTGCACAGCTAATTATAAACGCAGTGTTCACATTTAATTGTCATTTGATACGCATGCAAAATAAACACAAGTTCGCTCTTTGAAATGTTCAAATAATTTGTTTTCAATTCTCACGTCTAATGCTTGTAGCTCTAAACATCTTTTTAACAAAGAAAAACGTTTTCCGTAGCGTGTTCGTCTGGCGAGCGAGTAGACAGACGGTGTAATTCAGCGCTAATTTCATTCAGCTTTCGTGTAATTATAAGAGTATTAATGTATAGTCCGCCAATCGAAAAATAACTTTCGTCTTCAATTTAATAAAGAATTTTTGTTATTGTTTTACTTATTTTATTTTGTTATGTTGATTTATCAGTTTTTTAATATTTTCGTGCTTCGTAATTTCAATTCAATCCTATTAAATATTTTCAGACAATCGTAGAATAATTACATTGGGACACAGCGTATGTAAGATGACTTTTATGCGCACGCTCATTATCTTTCAAATATGCCCTCCCCTCACCCCTCCGATCAATGTTGTGAGCGAAATTTGGTTTGCCAGCACTCGGAAAAGTTCGTTGTAAATCAACATTGATTGGTGGGGGGTGGGGAGGGAGGAAACCGTGTGATTTATCTCACGGTACTAAAATAATGAAAACGAAGCTATTTGGTGTTTCAGTGTCCCAATTAATTATTCTCTGATTGTCTGAAATGTGCGCATGATAGAAATAGCAATACAAACCTAACATTATTATTGAATTCACAGTCTATGAAGGTCAGCGGTACTGTTGATGACTATGGATGACTATTAGTATCATATAACGACAGTACTCCACTACAGTGCTCCACTAAAATAGGTCTATCTTTGAGAGAAATTAGTCTTCTTTAGACAAATTTTCTGTTGCAGTGATAGATATTTACTTAATCTCTCATGTACTTGCTAAACTACAGTTATTCAAACTGTTTTACCAAGATAAATAACAGTACTCCACCAAAATCGTGATAATAATTTAAGAAATAATCTAATTATAATTTTATTTATGCCGCAGATGGAGTACTGTTAAAAATTCGAGTTAAATTAGGTATTTGGCGATCTAAATGTTACTAACATATAGAACTTTATGTGTACTATAGCAGTGATAGAAACAGTTGTTATTAAGAGAGCGTTATTGTGGAATAATAGCCCGTAAACAGATGGAGTACTGTGACTGAGCCACTAAGATTGCACAGCTAATTATAAACGCAGTGTTCACATTTACTTGTCATTTGATACGCATGCAAAATAAACACAAGTTCGCTCTTTGAAATGTTCAAATAATTTGTTTTCAATTCTCACGTCTAATGCTTGTAGCTCTAAACATCTTTTTAACAAAGAAAAACGTTTTCCGTAGCGTGTTCGTCTGGCGAGCGAGTAGACAGACGGTGTAATTCAGCGCTAATTTCATTCAGCTTTCGTGTAATTATAAGAGTATTAATGTATAGTCCGCCAATCGAAAAATAACTTTCGTCTTCAATTTAATAAAGAATTTTTGTTATTGTTTTACTTATTTTATTTTGTTATGTTGATTTATCAGTTTTTTAATATTTTCGTGCTTCGTAATTTCAATTCAATCCTATTAAATATTTTCAGACAATCGTAGAATAATTACATTGGGACACAGCGTATGTAAGATGACTTTTATGCGCACGCTCATTATCTTTCAAATATGCCCTCCCCTCACCCCTCCGATCAATGTTGTGAGCGAAATTTGGTTTGCCAGCACTCGGAAAAGTTCGTTGTAAATCAACATTGATTGGTGGGGGGTGGGGAGGGAGGAAACCGTGTGATTTATCTCACGGTACTAAAATAATGAAAACGAAGCTATTTGGTGTTTCAGTGTCCCAATTAATTATTCTCTGATTGTCTGAAATGTGCGCATGATAGAAATAGCAATACAAACCTAACATTATTATTGAATTCACAGTCTATGAAGGTCAGCGGTACTGTTGATGACTATGGATGACTATTAGTATCATATAACGACAGTACTCCACTACAGTGCTCCACTAAAATAGGTCTATCTTTGAGAGAAATTAGTCTTCTTTAGACAAATTTTCTGTTGCAGTGATAGATATTTACTTAATCTCTCATGTACTTGCTAAACTACAGTTATTCAAACTGTTTTACCAAGATAAATAACAGTACTCCACCAAAATCGTGATAATAATTTAAGAAATAATCTAATTATAATTTTATTTATGCCGCAGATGGAGTACTGTTAAAAATTCGAGTTAAATTAGGTATTTGGCGATCTAAATGTTACTAACATATAGAACTTTATGTGTACTATAGCAGTGATAGAAACAGTTGTTATTAAGAGAGCGTTATTGTGGAATAATAGCCCGTAAACAGATGGAGTACTGTGACTGAGCCACTAAGATTGCACAGCTAATTATAAACGCAGTGTTCACATTTACTTGTCATTTGATACGCATGCAAAATAAACACAAGTTCGCTCTTTGAAATGTTCAAATAATTTGTTTTCAATTCTCACGTCTAATGCTTGTAGCTCTAAACATCTTTTTAACAAAGAAAAACGTTTTCCGTAGCGTGTTCGTCTGGCGAGCGAGTAGACAGACGGTGTAATTCAGCGCTAATTTCATTCAGCTTTCGTGTAATTATAAGAGTATTAATGTATAGTCCGCCAATCGAAAAATAACTTTCGTCTTCAATTTAATAAAGAATTTTTGTTATTGTTTTACTTATTTTATTTTGTTATGTTGATTTATCAGTTTTTTAATATTTTCGTGCTTCGTAATTTCAATTCAATCCTATTAAATATTTTCAGACAATCGTAGAATAATTACATTGGGACACAGCGTATGTAAGATGACTTTTATGCGCACGCTCATTATCTTTCAAATATGCCCTCCCCTCACCCCTCCGATCAATGTTGTGAGCGAAATTTGGTTTGCCAGCACTCGGAAAAGTTCGTTGTAAATCAACATTGATTGGTGGGGGGTGGGGAGGGAGGAAACCGTGTGATTTATCTCACGGTACTAAAATAATGAAAACGAAGCTATTTGGTGTTTCAGTGTCCCAATTAATTATTCTCTGATTGTCTGAAATGTGCGCATGATAGAAATAGCAATACAAACCTAACATTATTATTGAATTCACAGTCTATGAAGGTCAGCGGTACTGTTGATGACTATGGATGACTATTAGTATCATATAACGACAGTACTCCACTACAGTGCTCCACTAAAATAGGTCTATCTTTGAGAGAAATTAGTCTTCTTTAGACAAATTTTCTGTTGCAGTGATAGATATTTACTTAATCTCTCATGTACTTGCTAAACTACAGTTATTCAAACTGTTTTAACCAAGATAAATAACAGTACTCCACCAAAATCGTGATAATAATTTAAGAAATAATCTAATTATAATTTTATTTATGCCGCAGATGGAGTACTGTTAAAAATTCGAGTTAAATTAGGTATTTGGCGATCTAAATGTTACTAACATATAGAACTTTATGTGTACTATAGCAGTGATAGAAACAGTTGTTATTAAGAGAGCGTTATTGTGGAATAATAGCCCGTAAACAGATGGAGTACTGTGACTGAGCCACTAAGATTGCACAGCTAATTATAAACGCAGTGTTCACATTTACTTGTCATTTGATACGCATGCAAAATAAACACAAGTTCGCTCTTTGAAATGTTCAAATAATTTGTTTTCAATTCTCACGTCTAATGCTTGTAGCTCTAAACATCTTTTTAACAAAGAAAAACGTTTTCCGTAGCGTGTTCGTCTGGCGAGCGAGTAGACAGACGGTGTAATTCAGCGCTAATTTCATTCAGCTTTCGTGTAATTATAAGAGTATTAATGTATAGTCCGCCAATCGAAAAATAACTTTCGTCTTCAATTTAATAAAGAATTTTTGTTATTGTTTTACTTATTTTATTTTGTTATGTTGATTTATCAGTTTTTTAATATTTTCGTGCTTCGTAATTTCAATTCAATCCTATTAAATATTTTCAGACAATCGTAGAATAATTACATTGGGACACAGCGTATGTAAGATGACTTTTATGCGCACGCTCATTATCTTTCAAATATGCCCTCCCCTCACCCCTCCGATCAATGTTGTGAGCGAAATTTGGTTTGCCAGCACTCGGAAAAGTTCGTTGTAAATCAACATTGATTGGTGGGGGGTGGGGAGGGAGGAAACCGTGTGATTTATCTCACGGTACTAAAATAATGAAAACGAAGCTATTTGGTGTTTCAGTGTCCCAATTAATTATTCTCTGATTGTCTGAAATGTGCGCATGATAGAAATAGCAATACAAACCTAACATTATTATTGAATTCACAGTCTATGAAGGTCAGCGGTACTGTTGATGACTATGGATGACTATTAGTATCATATAACGACAGTACTCCACTACAGTGCTCCACTAAAATAGGTCTATCTTTGAGAGAAATTAGTCTTCTTTAGACAAATTTTCTGTTGCAGTGATAGATATTTACTTAATCTCTCATGTACTTGCTAAACTACAGTTATTCAAACTGTTTTACCAAGATAAATAACAGTACTCCACCAAAATCGTGATAATAATTTAAGAAATAATCTAATTATAATTTTATTTATGCCGCAGATGGAGTACTGTTAAAAATTCGAGTTAAATTAGGTATTTGGCGATCTAAATGTTACTAACATATAGAACTTTATGTGTACTATAGCAGTGATAGAAACAGTTGTTATTAAGAGAGCGTTATTGTGGAATAATAGCCCGTAAACAGATGGAGTACTGTGACTGAGCCACTAAGATTGCACAGCTAATTATAAACGCAGTGTTCACATTTACTTGTCATTTGATACGCATGCAAAATAAACACAAGTTCGCTCTTTGAAATGTTCAAATAATTTGTTTTCAATTCTCACGTCTAATGCTTGTAGCTCTAAACATCTTTTTAACAAAGAAAAACGTTTTCCGTAGCGTGTTCGTCTGGCGAGCGAGTAGACAGACGGTGTAATTCAGCGCTAATTTCATTCAGCTTTCGTGTAATTATAAGAGTATTAATGTATAGTCCGCCAATCGAAAAATAACTTTCGTCTTCAATTTAATAAAGAATTTTTGTTATTGTTTTACTTATTTTATTTTGTTATGTTGATTTATCAGTTTTTTAATATTTTCGTGCTTCGTAATTTCAATTCAATCCTAATTAAATATTTTCAGACAATCGTAGAATAATTACATTGGGACACAGCGTATGTAAGATGACTTTTATGCGCACGCTCATTATCTTTCAAATATGCCCTCCCCTCCCCTCACCCCTCCGATCAATGTTGTGAGCGAAATTTGGTTTGCCAGCACTCGGAAAAGTTCGTTGTAAATCAACATTGATTGGTGGGGGGTGGGGAGGGAGGAAACCGTGTGATTTATCTCACGGTACTAAAATAATGAAAACGAAGCTATTTGGTGTTTTCAGTGTCCCAATTAATTATTCTCTGATTGTCTGAAATGTGCGCATGATAGAAATAGCAATACAAACCTAACATTATTATTGAATTCACAGTCTATGAAGGTCAGCGGTACTGTTGATGACTATGGATGACTATTAGTATCATATAACGACAGTACTCCACTACAGTGCTCCACTAAAATAGGTCTATCTTTGAGAGAAATTAGTCTTCTTTAGACAAATTTTCTGTTGCAGTGATAGATATTTACTTAATCTCTCATGTACTTGCTAAACTACAGTTATTCAAACTGTTTTACCAAGATAAATAACAGTACTCCACCAAAATCGTGATAATAATTTAAGAAATAATCTAATTATAATTTTATTTATGCCGCAGATGGAGTACTGTTAAAAATTCGAGTTAAATTAGGTATTTGGCGATCTAAATGTTACTAACATATAGAACTTTATGTGTACTATAGCAGTGATAGAAACAGTTGTTATTAAGAGAGCGTTATTGTGGAATAATAGCCCGTAAACAGATGGAGTACTGTGACTGAGCCACTAAGATTGCACAGCTAATTATAAACGCAGTGTTCACATTTACTTGTCATTTGATACGCATGCAAAATAAACACAAGTTCGCTCTTTGAAATGTTCAAATAATTTGTTTTCAATTCTCACGTCTAATGCTTGTAGCTCTAAACATCTTTTTAACAAAGAAAAACGTTTTCCGTAGCGTGTTCGTCTGGCGAGCGAGTAGACAGACGGTGTAATTCAGCGCTAATTTCATTCAGCTTTCGTGTAATTATAAGAGTATTAATGTATAGTCCGCCAATCGAAAAATAACTTTCGTCTTCAATTTAATAAAGAATTTTTGTTATTGTTTTACTTATTTTATTTTGTTATGTTGATTTATCAGTTTTTTAATATTTTCGTGCTTCGTAATTTCAATTCAATCCTATTAAATATTTTCAGACAATCGTAGAATAATTACATTGGGACACAGCGTATGTAAGATGACTTTTATGCGCACGCTCATTATCTTTCAAATATGCCCTCCCCTCACCCCTCCGATCAATGTTGTGAGCGAAATTTGGTTTGCCAGCACTCGGAAAAGTTCGTTGTAAATCAACATTGATTGGTGGGGGGTGGGGAGGGAGGAAACCGTGTGATTTATCTCACGGTACTAAAATAATGAAAACGAAGCTATTTGGTGTTTCAGTGTCCCAATTAATTATTCTCTGATTGTCTGAAATGTGCGCATGATAGAAATAGCAATACAAACCTAACATTATTATTGAATTCACAGTCTATGAAGGTCAGCGGTACTGTTGATGACTATGGATGACTATTAGTATCATATAACGACAGTACTCCACTACAGTGCTCCACTAAAATAGGTCTATCTTTGAGAGAAATTAGTCTTCTTTAGACAAATTTTCTGTTGCAGTGATAGATATTTACTTAATCTCTCATGTACTTGCTAAACTATCAGTTATTCAAACTGTTTTACCAAGATAAATAACAGTACTCCACCAAAATCGTGATAATAATTTAAGAAATAATCTAATTATAATTTTATTTATGCCGCAGATGGAGTACTGTTAAAAATTCGAGTTAAATTAGGTATTTGGCGATCTAAATGTTACTAACATATAGAACTTTATGTGTACTATAGCAGTGATAGAAACAGTTGTTATTAAGAGAGCGTTATTGTGGAATAATAGCCCGTAAACAGATGGAGTACTGTGACTGAGCCACTAAGATTGCACAGCTAATTATAAACGCAGTGTTCACATTTACTTGTCATTTGATACGCATGCAAAATAAACACAAGTTCGCTCTTTGAAATGTTCAAATAATTTGTTTTCAATTCTCACGTCTAATGCTTGTAGCTCTAAACATCTTTTTAACAAAGAAAAACGTTTTCCGTAGCGTGTTCGTCTGGCGAGCGAGTAGACAGACGGTGTAATTCAGCGCTAATTTCATTCAGCTTTCGTGTAATTATAAGAGTATTAATGTATAGTCCGCCAATCGAAAAATAACTTTCGTCTTCAATTTAATAAAGAATTTTTGTTATTGTTTTACTTATTTTATTTTGTTATGTTGATTTATCAGTTTTTTAATATTTTCGTGCTTCGTAATTTCAATTCAATCCTATTAAATATTTTCAGACAATCGTAGAATAATTACATTGGGACACAGCGTATGTAAGATGACTTTTATGCGCACGCTCATTATCTTTCAAATATGCCCTCCCCTCACCCCTCCGATCAATGTTGTGAGCGAAATTTGGTTTGCCAGCACTCGGAAAAGTTCGTTGTAAATCAACATTGATTGGTGGGGGGTGGGGAGGGAGGAAACCGTGTGATTTATCTCACGGTACTAAAATAATGAAAACGAAGCTATTTGGTGTTTCAGTGTCCCAATTAATTATTCTCTGATTGTCTGAAATGTGCGCATGATAGAAATAGCAATACAAACCTAACATTATTATTGAATTCACAGTCTATGAAGGTCAGCGGTACTGTTGATGACTATGGATGACTATTAGTATCATATAACGACAGTACTCCACTACAGTGCTCCACTAAAATAGGTCTATCTTTGAGAGAAATTAGTCTTCTTTAGACAAATTTTCTGTTGCAGTGATAGATATTTACTTAATCTCTCATGTACTTGCTAAACTACAGTTATTCAAACTGTTTTACCAAGATAAATAACAGTACTCCACCAAAATCGTGATAATAATTTAAGAAATAATCTAATTATAATTTTATTTATGCCGCAGATGGAGTACTGTTAAAAATTCGAGTTAAATTAGGTATTTGGCGATCTAAATGTTACTAACATATAGAACTTTATGTGTACTATAGCAGTGATAGAAACAGTTGTTATTAAGAGAGCGTTATTGTGGAATAATAGCCCGTAAACAGATGGAGTACTGTGACTGAGCCACTAAGATTGCACAGCTAATTATAAACGCAGTGTTCACATTTACTTGTCATTTGATACGCATGCAAAATAAACACAAGTTCGCTCTTTGAAATGTTCAAATAATTTGTTTTCAATTCTCACGTCTAATGCTTGTAGCTCTAAACATCTTTTTAAACAAAGAAAAACGTTTTCCGTAGCGTGTTCGTCTGGCGAGCGAGTAGACAGACGGTGTAATTCAGCGCTAATTTCATTCAGCTTTCGTGTAATTATAAGAGTATTAATGTATAGTCCGCCAATCGAAAAATAACTTTCGTCTTCAATTTAATAAAGAATTTTTGTTATTGTTTTACTTATTTTATTTTGTTATGTTGATTTATCAGTTTTTTAATATTTTCGTGCTTCGTAATTTCAATTCAATCCTATTAAATATTTTCAGACAATCGTAGAATAATTACATTGGGACACAGCGTATGTAAGATGACTTTTATGCGCACGCTCATTATCTTTCAAATATGCCCTCCCCTCACCCCTCCGATCAATGTTGTGAGCGAAATTTGGTTTGCCAGCACTCGGAAAAGTTCGTTGTAAATCAACATTGATTGGTGGGGGGTGGGGAGGGAGGAAACCGTGTGATTTATCTCACGGTACTAAAATAATGAAAACGAAGCTATTTGGTGTTTCAGTGTCCCAATTAATTATTCTCTGATTGTCTGAAATGTGCGCATGATAGAAATAGCAATACAAACCTAACATTATTATTGAATTCACAGTCTATGAAGGTCAGCGGTACTGTTGATGACTATGGATGACTATTAGTATCATATAACGACAGTACTCCACTACAGTGCTCCACTAAAATAGGTCTATCTTTGAGAGAAATTAGTCTTCTTTAGACAAATTTTCTGTTGCAGTGATAGATATTTACTTAATCTCTCATGTACTTGCTAAACTACAGTTATTCAAACTGTTTTACCAAGATAAATAACAGTACTCCACCAAAATCGTGATAATAATTTAAGAAATAATCTAATTATAATTTTATTTATGCCGCAGATGGAGTACTGTTAAAAATTCGAGTTAAATTAGGTATTTGGCGATCTAAATGTTACTAACATATAGAACTTTATGTGTACTATAGCAGTGATAGAAACAGTTGTTATTAAGAGAGCGTTATTGTGGAATAATAGCCCGTAAACAGATGGAGTACTGTGACTGAGCCACTAAGATTGCACAGCTAATTATAAACGCAGTGTTCACATTTACTTGTCATTTGATACGCATGCAAAATAAACACAAGTTCGCTCTTTGAAATGTTCAAATAATTTGTTTTCAATTCTCACGTCTAATGCTTGTAGCTCTAAACATCTTTTTAACAAAGAAAAACGTTTTCCGTAGCGTGTTCGTCTGGCGAGCGAGTAGACAGACGGTGTAATTCAGCGCTAATTTCATTCAGCTTTCGTGTAATTATAAGAGTATTAATGTATAGTCCGCCAATCGAAAAATAACTTTCGTCTTCAATTTAATAAAGAATTTTTGTTATTGTTTTACTTATTTTATTTTGTTATGTTGATTTATCAGTTTTTTAATATTTTCGTGCTTCGTAATTTCAATTCAATCCTATTAAATATTTTCAGACAATCGTAGAATAATTACATTGGGACACAGCGTATGTAAGATGACTTTTATGCGCACGCTCATTATCTTTCAAATATGCCCTCCCCTCACCCCTCCGATCAATGTTGTGAGCGAAATTTGGTTTGCCAGCACTCGGAAAAGTTCGTTGTAAATCAACATTGATTGGTGGGGGGTGGGGAGGGAGGAAACCGTGTGATTTATCTCACGGTACTAAAATAATGAAAACGAAGCTATTTGGTGTTTCAGTGTCCCAATTAATTATTCTCTGATTGTCTGAAATGTGCGCATGATAGAAATAGCAATACAAACCTAACATTATTATTGAATTCACAGTCTATGAAGGTCAGCGGTACTGTTGATGACTATGGATGACTATTAGTATCATATAACGACAGTACTCCACTACAGTGCTCCACTAAAATAGGTCTATCTTTGAGAGAAATTAGTCTTCTTTAGACAAATTTTCTGTTGCAGTGATAGATATTTACTTAATCTCTCATGTACTTGCTAAACTACAGTTATTCAAACTGTTTTAACCAAGATAAATAACAGTACTCCACCAAAATCGTGATAATAATTTAAGAAATAATCTAATTATAATTTTATTTATGCCGCAGATGGAGTACTGTTAAAAATTCGAGTTAAATTAGGTATTTGGCGATCTAAATGTTACTAACATATAGAACTTTATGTGTACTATAGCAGTGATAGAAACAGTTGTTATTAAGAGAGCGTTATTGTGGAATAATAGCCCGTAAACAGATGGAGTACTGTGACTGAGCCACTAAGATTGCACAGCTAATTATAAACGCAGTGTTCACATTTACTTGTCATTTGATACGCATGCAAAATAAACACAAGTTCGCTCTTTGAAATGTTCAAATAATTTGTTTTCAATTCTCACGTCTAATGCTTGTAGCTCTAAACATCTTTTTAACAAAGAAAAACGTTTTCCGTAGCGTGTTCGTCTGGCGAGCGAGTAGACAGACGGTGTAATTCAGCGCTAATTTCATTCAGCTTTCGTGTAATTATAAGAGTATTAATGTATAGTCCGCCAATCGAAAAATAACTTTCGTCTTCAATTTAATAAAGAATTTTTGTTATTGTTTTACTTATTTTATTTTGTTATGTTGATTTATCAGTTTTTTAATATTTTCGTGCTTCGTAATTTCAATTCAATCCTATTAAATATTTTCAGACAATCGTAGAATAATTACATTGGGACACAGCGTATGTAAGATGACTTTTATGCGCACGCTCATTATCTTTCAAATATGCCCTCCCCTCACCCCTCCGATCAATGTTGTGAGCGAAATTTGGTTTGCCAGCACTCGGAAAAGTTCGTTGTAAATCAACATTGATTGGTGGGGGGTGGGGAGGGAGGAAACCGTGTGATTTATCTCACGGTACTAAAATAATGAAAACGAAGCTATTTGGTGTTTCAGTGTCCCAATTAATTATTCTCTGATTGTCTGAAATGTGCGCATGATAGAAATAGCAATACAAACCTAACATTATTATTGAATTCACAGTCTATGAAGGTCAGCGGTACTGTTGATGACTATGGATGACTATTAGTATCATATAACGACAGTACTCCACTACAGTGCTCCACTAAAATAGGTCTATCTTTGAGAGAAATTAGTCTTCTTTAGACAAATTTTCTGTTGCAGTGATAGATATTTACTTAATCTCTCATGTACTTGCTAAACTACAGTTATTCAAACTGTTTTACCAAGATAAATAACAGTACTCCACCAAAATCGTGATAATAATTTAAGAAATAATCTAATTATAATTTTATTTATGCCGCAGATGGAGTACTGTTAAAAATTCGAGTTAAATTAGGTATTTGGCGATCTAAATGTTACTAACATATAGAACTTTATGTGTACTATAGCAGTGATAGAAACAGTTGTTATTAAGAGAGCGTTATTGTGGAATAATAGCCCGTAAACAGATGGAGTACTGTGACTGAGCCACTAAGATTGCACAGCTAATTATAAACGCAGTGTTCACATTTACTTGTCATTTGATACGCATGCAAAATAAACACAAGTTCGCTCTTTGAAATGTTCAAATAATTTGTTTTCAATTCTCACGTCTAATGCTTGTAGCTCTAAACATCTTTTTAACAAAGAAAAACGTTTTCCGTAGCGTGTTCGTCTGGCGAGCGAGTAGACAGACGGTGTAATTCAGCGCTAATTTCATTCAGCTTTCGTGTAATTATAAGAGTATTAATGTATAGTCCGCCAATCGAAAAATAACTTTCGTCTTCAATTTAATAAAGAATTTTTGTTATTGTTTTACTTATTTTATTTTGTTATGTTGATTTATCAGTTTTTTAATATTTTCGTGCTTCGTAATTTCAATTCAATCCTATTAAATATTTTCAGACAATCGTAGAATAATTACATTGGGACACAGCGTATGTAAGATGACTTTTATGCGCACGCTCATTATCTTTCAAATATGCCCTCCCCTCACCCCTCCGATCAATGTTGTGAGCGAAATTTGGTTTGCCAGCACTCGGAAAAGTTCGTTGTAAATCAACATTGATTGGTGGGGGGTGGGGAGGGAGGAAACCGTGTGATTTATCTCACGGTACTAAAATAATGAAAACGAAGCTATTTGGTGTTTCAGTGTCCCAATTAATTATTCTCTGATTGTCTGAAATGTGCGCATGATAGAAATAGCAATACAAACCTAACATTATTATTGAATTCACAGTCTATGAAGGTCAGCGGTACTGTTGATGACTATGGATGACTATTAGTATCATATAACGACAGTACTCCACTACAGTGCTCCACTAAAATAGGTCTATCTTTGAGAGAAATTAGTCTTCTTTAGACAAATTTTCTGTTGCAGTGATAGATATTTACTTAATCTCTCATGTACTTGCTAAACTACAGTTATTCAAACTGTTTTACCAAGATAAATAACAGTACTCCACCAAAATCGTGATAATAATTTAAGAAATAATCTAATTATAATTTTATTTATGCCGCAGATGGAGTACTGTTAAAAATTCGAGTTAAATTAGGTATTTGGCGATCTAAATGTTACTAACATATAGAACTTTATGTGTACTATAGCAGTGATAGAAACAGTTGTTATTAAGAGAGCGTTATTGTGGAATAATAGCCCGTAAACAGATGGAGTACTGTGACTGAGCCACTAAGATTGCACAGCTAATTATAAACGCAGTGTTCACATTTACTTGTCATTTGATACGCATGCAAAATAAACACAAGTTCGCTCTTTGAAATGTTCAAATAATTTGTTTTCAATTCTCACGTCTAATGCTTGTAGCTCTAAACATCTTTTTAACAAAGAAAAACGTTTTCCGTAGCGTGTTCGTCTGGCGAGCGAGTAGACAGACGGTGTAATTCAGCGCTAATTTCATTCAGCTTTCGTGTAATTATAAGAGTATTAATGTATAGTCCGCCAATCGAAAAATAACTTTCGTCTTCAATTTAATAAAGAATTTTTGTTATTGTTTTACTTATTTTATTTTGTTATGTTGATTTATCAGTTTTTTAATATTTTCGTGCTTCGTAATTTCAATTCAATCCTATTAAATATTTTCAGACAATCGTAGAATAATTACATTGGGACACAGCGTATGTAAGATGACTTTTATGCGCACGCTCATTATCTTTCAAATATGCCCTCCCCTCACCCCTCCGATCAATGTTGTGAGCGAAATTTGGTTTGCCAGCACTCGGAAAAGTTCGTTGTAAATCAACATTGATTGGTGGGGGGTGGGGAGGGAGGAAACCGTGTGATTTATCTCACGGTACTAAAATAATGAAAACGAAGCTATTTGGTGTTTCAGTGTCCCAATTAATTATTCTCTGATTGTCTGAAATGTGCGCATGATAGAAATAGCAATACAAACCTAACATTATTATTGAATTCACAGTCTATGAAGGTCAGCGGTACTGTTGATGACTATGGATGACTATTAGTATCATATAACGACAGTACTCCACTACAGTGCTCCACTAAAATAGGTCTATCTTTGAGAGAAATTAGTCTTCTTTAGACAAATTTTCTGTTGCAGTGATAGATATTTACTTAATCTCTCATGTACTTGCTAAACTACAGTTATTCAAACTGTTTTACCAAGATAAATAACAGTACTCCACCAAAATCGTGATAATAATTTAAGAAATAATCTAATTATAATTTTATTTATGCCGCAGATGGAGTACTGTTAAAAATTCGAGTTAAATTAGGTATTTGGCGATCTAAATGTTACTAACATATAGAACTTTATGTGTACTATAGCAGTGATAGAAACAGTTGTTATTAAGAGAGCGTTATTGTGGAATAATAGCCCGTAAACAGATGGAGTACTGTGACTGAGCCACTAAGATTGCACAGCTAATTATAAACGCAGTGTTCACATTTACTTGTCATTTGATACGCATGCAAAATAAACACAAGTTCGCTCTTTGAAATGTTCAAATAATTTGTTTTCAATTCTCACGTCTAATGCTTGTAGCTCTAAACATCTTTTTAACAAAGAAAAACGTTTTCCGTAGCGTGTTCGTCTGGCGAGCGAGTAGACAGACGGTGTAATTCAGCGCTAATTTCATTCAGCTTTCGTGTAATTATAAGAGTATTAATGTATAGTCCGCCAATCGAAAAATAACTTTCGTCTTCAATTTAATAAAGAATTTTTGTTATTGTTTTACTTATTTTATTTTGTTATGTTGATTTATCAGTTTTTTAATATTTTCGTGCTTCGTAATTTCAATTCAATCCTATTAAATATTTTCAGACAATCGTAGAATAATTACATTGGGACACAGCGTATGTAAGATGACTTTTATGCGCACGCTCATTATCTTTCAAATATGCCCTCCCCTCACCCCTCCGATCAATGTTGTGAGCGAAATTTGGTTTGCCAGCACTCGGAAAAGTTCGTTGTAAATCAACATTGATTGGTGGGGGGTGGGGAGGGAGGAAACCGTGTGATTTATCTCACGGTACTAAAATAATGAAAACGAAGCTATTTGGTGTTTCAGTGTCCCAATTAATTATTCTCTGATTGTCTGAAATGTGCGCATGATAGAAATAGCAATACAAACCTAACATTATTATTGAATTCACAGTCTATGAAGGTCAGCGGTACTGTTGATGACTATGGATGACTATTAGTATCATATAACGACAGTACTCCACTACAGTGCTCCACTAAAATAGGTCTATCTTTGAGAGAAATTAGTCTTCTTTAGACAAATTTTCTGTTGCAGTGATAGATATTTACTTAATCTCTCATGTACTTGCTAAACTACAGTTATTCAAACTGTTTTACCAAGATAAATAACAGTACTCCACCAAAATCGTGATAATAATTTAAGAAATAATCTAATTATAATTTTATTTATGCCGCAGATGGAGTACTGTTAAAAATTCGAGTTAAATTAGGTATTTGGCGATCTAAATGTTACTAACATATAGAACTTTATGTGTACTATAGCAGTGATAGAAACAGTTGTTATTAAGAGAGCGTTATTGTGGAATAATAGCCCGTAAACAGATGGAGTACTGTGACTGAGCCACTAAGATTGCACAGCTAATTATAAACGCAGTGTTCACATTTACTTGTCATTTGATACGCATGCAAAATAAACACAAGTTCGCTCTTTGAAATGTTCAAATAATTTGTTTTCAATTCTCACGTCTAATGCTTGTAGCTCTAAACATCTTTTTAACAAAGAAAAACGTTTTCCGTAGCGTGTTCGTCTGGCGAGCGAGTAGACAGACGGTGTAATTCAGCGCTAATTTCATTCAGCTTTCGTGTAATTATAAGAGTATTAATGTATAGTCCGCCAATCGAAAAATAACTTTCGTCTTCAATTTAATAAAGAATTTTTGTTATTGTTTTACTTATTTTATTTTGTTATGTTGATTTATCAGTTTTTTAATATTTTCGTGCTTCGTAATTTCAATTCAATCCTATTAAATATTTTCAGACAATCGTAGAATAATTACATTGGGACACAGCGTATGTAAGATGACTTTTATGCGCACGCTCATTATCTTTCAAATATGCCCTCCCCTCACCCCTCCGATCAATGTTGTGAGCGAAATTTGGTTTGCCAGCACTCGGAAAAGTTCGTTGTAAATCAACATTGATTGGTGGGGGGTGGGGAGGGAGGAAACCGTGTGATTTATCTCACGGTACTAAAATAATGAAAACGAAGCTATTTGGTGTTTCAGTGTCCCAATTAATTATTCTCTGATTGTCTGAAATGTGCGCATGATAGAAATAGCAATACAAACCTAACATTATTATTGAATTCACAGTCTATGAAGGTCAGCGGTACTGTTGATGACTATGGATGACTATTAGTATCATATAACGACAGTACTCCACTACAGTGCTCCACTAAAATAGGTCTATCTTTGAGAGAAATTAGTCTTCTTTAGACAAATTTTCTGTTGCAGTGATAGATATTTACTTAATCTCTCATGTACTTGCTAAACTACAGTTATTCAAACTGTTTTACCAAGATAAATAACAGTACTCCACCAAAATCGTGATAATAATTTAAGAAATAATCTAATTATAATTTTATTTATGCCGCAGATGGAGTACTGTTAAAAATTCGAGTTAAATTAGGTATTTGGCGATCTAAATGTTACTAACATATAGAACTTTATGTGTACTATAGCAGTGATAGAAACAGTTGTTATTAAGAGAGCGTTATTGTGGAATAATAGCCCGTAAACAGATGGAGTACTGTGACTGAGCCACTAAGATTGCACAGCTAATTATAAACGCAGTGTTCACATTTACTTGTCATTTGATACGCATGCAAAATAAACACAAGTTCGCTCTTTGAAATGTTCAAATAATTTGTTTTCAATTCTCACGTCTAATGCTTGTAGCTCTAAACATCTTTTTAACAAAGAAAAACGTTTTCCGTAGCGTGTTCGTCTGGCGAGCGAGTAGACAGACGGTGTAATTCAGCGCTAATTTCATTCAGCTTTCGTGTAATTATAAGAGTATTAATGTATAGTCCGCCAATCGAAAAATAACTTTCGTCTTCAATTTAATAAAGAATTTTTGTTATTGTTTTACTTATTTTATTTTGTTATGTTGATTTATCAGTTTTTTAATATTTTCGTGCTTCGTAATTTCAATTCAATCCTATTAAATATTTTCAGACAATCGTAGAATAATTACATTGGGACACAGCGTATGTAAGATGACTTTTATGCGCACGCTCATTATCTTTCAAATATGCCCTCCCCTCACCCCTCCGATCAATGTTGTGAGCGAAATTTGGTTTGCCAGCACTCGGAAAAGTTCGTTGTAAATCAACATTGATTGGTGGGGGGTGGGGAGGGAGGAAACCGTGTGATTTATCTCACGGTACTAAAATAATGAAAACGAAGCTATTTGGTGTTTCAGTGTCCCAATTAATTATTCTCTGATTGTCTGAAATGTGCGCATGATAGAAATAGCAATACAAACCTAACATTATTATTGAATTCACAGTCTATGAAGGTCAGCGGTACTGTTGATGACTATGGATGACTATTAGTATCATATAACGACAGTACTCCACTACAGTGCTCCACTAAAATAGGTCTATCTTTGAGAGAAATTAGTCTTCTTTAGACAAATTTTCTGTTGCAGTGATAGATATTTACTTAATCTCTCATGTACTTGCTAAACTACAGTTATTCAAACTGTTTTACCAAGATAAATAACAGTACTCCACCAAAATCGTGATAATAATTTAAGAAATAATCTAATTATAATTTTATTTATGCCGCAGATGGAGTACTGTTAAAAATTCGAGTTAAATTAGGTATTTGGCGATCTAAATGTTACTAACATATAGAACTTTATGTGTACTATAGCAGTGATAGAAACAGTTGTTATTAAGAGAGCGTTATTGTGGAATAATAGCCCGTAAACAGATGGAGTACTGTGACTGAGCCACTAAGATTGCACAGCTAATTATAAACGCAGTGTTCACATTTACTTGTCATTTGATACGCATGCAAAATAAACACAAGTTCGCTCTTTGAAATGTTCAAATAATTTGTTTTCAATTCTCACGTCTAATGCTTGTAGCTCTAAACATCTTTTTAACAAAGAAAAACGTTTTCCGTAGCGTGTTCGTCTGGCGAGCGAGTAGACAGACGGTGTAATTCAGCGCTAATTTCATTCAGCTTTCGTGTAATTATAAGAGTATTAATGTATAGTCCGCCAATCGAAAAATAACTTTCGTCTTCAATTTAATAAAGAATTTTTGTTATTGTTTTACTTATTTTATTTTGTTATGTTGATTTATCAGTTTTTTAATATTTTCGTGCTTCGTAATTTCAATTCAATCCTATTAAATATTTTCAGACAATCGTAGAATAATTACATTGGGACACAGCGTATGTAAGATGACTTTTATGCGCACGCTCATTATCTTTCAAATATGCCCTCCCCTCACCCCTCCGATCAATGTTGTGAGCGAAATTTGGTTTGCCAGCACTCGGAAAAGTTCGTTGTAAATCAACATTGATTGGTGGGGGGTGGGGAGGGAGGAAACCGTGTGATTTATCTCACGGTACTAAAATAATGAAAACGAAGCTATTTGGTGTTTCAGTGTCCCAATTAATTATTCTCTGATTGTCTGAAATGTGCGCATGATAGAAATAGCAATACAAACCTAACATTATTATTGAATTCACAGTCTATGAAGGTCAGCGGTACTGTTGATGACTATGGATGACTATTAGTATCATATAACGACAGTACTCCACTACAGTGCTCCACTAAAATAGGTCTATCTTTGAGAGAAATTAGTCTTCTTTAGACAAATTTTCTGTTGCAGTGATAGATATTTACTTAATCTCTCATGTACTTGCTAAACTACAGTTATTCAAACTGTTTTACCAAGATAAATAACAGTACTCCACCAAAATCGTGATAATAATTTAAGAAATAATCTAATTATAATTTTATTTATGCCGCAGATGGAGTACTGTTAAAAATTCGAGTTAAATTAGGTATTTGGCGATCTAAATGTTACTAACATATAGAACTTTATGTGTACTATAGCAGTGATAGAAACAGTTGTTATTAAGAGAGCGTTATTGTGGAATAATAGCCCGTAAACAGATGGAGTACTGTGACTGAGCCACTAAGATTGCACAGCTAATTATAAACGCAGTGTTCACATTTACTTGTCATTTGATACGCATGCAAAATAAACACAAGTTCGCTCTTTGAAATGTTCAAATAATTTGTTTTCAATTCTCACGTCTAATGCTTGTAGCTCTAAACATCTTTTTAACAAAGAAAAACGTTTTCCGTAGCGTGTTCGTCTGGCGAGCGAGTAGACAGACGGTGTAATTCAGCGCTAATTTCATTCAGCTTTCGTGTAATTATAAGAGTATTAATGTATAGTCCGCCAATCGAAAAATAACTTTCGTCTTCAATTTAATAAAGAATTTTTGTTATTGTTTTACTTATTTTATTTTGTTATGTTGATTTATCAGTTTTTTAATATTTTCGTGCTTCGTAATTTCAATTCAATCCTATTAAATATTTTCAGACAATCGTAGAATAATTACATTGGGACACAGCGTATGTAAGATGACTTTTATGCGCACGCTCATTATCTTTCAAATATGCCCTCCCCTCACCCCTCCGATCAATGTTGTGAGCGAAATTTGGTTTGCCAGCACTCGGAAAAGTTCGTTGTAAATCAACATTGATTGGTGGGGGGTGGGGAGGGAGGAAACCGTGTGATTTATCTCACGGTACTAAAATAATGAAAACGAAGCTATTTGGTGTTTCAGTGTCCCAATTAATTATTCTCTGATTGTCTGAAATGTGCGCATGATAGAAATAGCAATACAAACCTAACATTATTATTGAATTCACAGTCTATGAAGGTCAGCGGTACTGTTGATGACTATGGATGACTATTAGTATCATATAACGACAGTACTCCACTACAGTGCTCCACTAAAATAGGTCTATCTTTGAGAGAAATTAGTCTTCTTTAGACAAATTTTCTGTTGCAGTGATAGATATTTACTTAATCTCTCATGTACTTGCTAAACTACAGTTATTCAAACTGTTTTACCAAGATAAATAACAGTACTCCACCAAAATCGTGATAATAATTTAAGAAATAATCTAATTATAATTTTATTTATGCCGCAGATGGAGTACTGTTAAAAATTCGAGTTAAATTAGGTATTTGGCGATCTAAATGTTACTAACATATAGAACTTTATGTGTACTATAGCAGTGATAGAAACAGTTGTTATTAAGAGAGCGTTATTGTGGAATAATAGCCCGTAAACAGATGGAGTACTGTGACTGAGCCACTAAGATTGCACAGCTAATTATAAACGCAGTGTTCACATTTACTTGTCATTTGATACGCATGCAAAATAAACACAAGTTCGCTCTTTGAAATGTTCAAATAATTTGTTTTCAATTCTCACGTCTAATGCTTGTAGCTCTAAACATCTTTTTAACAAAGAAAAACGTTTTCCGTAGCGTGTTCGTCTGGCGAGCGAGTAGACAGACGGTGTAATTCAGCGCTAATTTCATTCAGCTTTCGTGTAATTATAAGAGTATTAATGTATAGTCCGCCAATCGAAAAATAACTTTCGTCTTCAATTTAATAAAGAATTTTTGTTATTGTTTTACTTATTTTATTTTGTTATGTTGATTTATCAGTTTTTTAATATTTTCGTGCTTCGTAATTTCAATTCAATCCTATTAAATATTTTCAGACAATCGTAGAATAATTACATTGGGACACAGCGTATGTAAGATGACTTTTATGCGCACGCTCATTATCTTTCAAATATGCCCTCCCCTCACCCCTCCGATCAATGTTGTGAGCGAAATTTGGTTTGCCAGCACTCGGAAAAGTTCGTTGTAAATCAACATTGATTGGTGGGGGGTGGGGAGGGAGGAAACCGTGTGATTTATCTCACGGTACTAAAATAATGAAAACGAAGCTATTTGGTGTTTCAGTGTCCCAATTAATTATTCTCTGATTGTCTGAAATGTGCGCATGATAGAAATAGCAATACAAACCTAACATTATTATTGAATTCACAGTCTATGAAGGTCAGCGGTACTGTTGATGACTATGGATGACTATTAGTATCATATAACGACAGTACTCCACTACAGTGCTCCACTAAAATAGGTCTATCTTTGAGAGAAATTAGTCTTCTTTAGACAAATTTTCTGTTGCAGTGATAGATATTTACTTAATCTCTCATGTACTTGCTAAACTACAGTTATTCAAACTGTTTTACCAAGATAAATAACAGTACTCCACCAAAATCGTGATAATAATTTAAGAAATAATCTAATTATAATTTTATTTATGCCGCAGATGGAGTACTGTTAAAAATTCGAGTTAAATTAGGTATTTGGCGATCTAAATGTTACTAACATATAGAACTTTATGTGTACTATAGCAGTGATAGAAACAGTTGTTATTAAGAGAGCGTTATTGTGGAATAATAGCCCGTAAACAGATGGAGTACTGTGACTGAGCCACTAAGATTGCACAGCTAATTATAAACGCAGTGTTCACATTTACTTGTCATTTGATACGCATGCAAAATAAACACAAGTTCGCTCTTTGAAATGTTCAAATAATTTGTTTTCAATTCTCACGTCTAATGCTTGTAGCTCTAAACATCTTTTTAACAAAGAAAAACGTTTTCCGTAGCGTGTTCGTCTGGCGAGCGAGTAGACAGACGGTGTAATTCAGCGCTAATTTCATTCAGCTTTCGTGTAATTATAAGAGTATTAATGTATAGTCCGCCAATCGAAAAATAACTTTCGTCTTCAATTTAATAAAGAATTTTTGTTATTGTTTTACTTATTTTATTTTGTTATGTTGATTTATCAGTTTTTTAATATTTTCGTGCTTCGTAATTTCAATTCAATCCTATTAAATATTTTCAGACAATCGTAGAATAATTACATTGGGACACAGCGTATGTAAGATGACTTTTATGCGCACGCTCATTATCTTTCAAATATGCCCTCCCCTCACCCCTCCGATCAATGTTGTGAGCGAAATTTGGTTTGCCAGCACTCGGAAAAGTTCGTTGTAAATCAACATTGATTGGTGGGGGGTGGGGAGGGAGGAAACCGTGTGATTTATCTCACGGTACTAAAATAATGAAAACGAAGCTATTTGGTGTTTCAGTGTCCCAATTAATTATTCTCTGATTGTCTGAAATGTGCGCATGATAGAAATAGCAATACAAACCTAACATTATTATTGAATTCACAGTCTATGAAGGTCAGCGGTACTGTTGATGACTATGGATGACTATTAGTATCATATAACGACAGTACTCCACTACAGTGCTCCACTAAAATAGGTCTATCTTTGAGAGAAATTAGTCTTCTTTAGACAAATTTTCTGTTGCAGTGATAGATATTTACTTAATCTCTCATGTACTTGCTAAACTACAGTTATTCAAACTGTTTTACCAAGATAAATAACAGTACTCCACCAAAATCGTGATAATAATTTAAGAAATAATCTAATTATAATTTTATTTATGCCGCAGATGGAGTACTGTTAAAAATTCGAGTTAAATTAGGTATTTGGCGATCTAAATGTTACTAACATATAGAACTTTATGTGTACTATAGCAGTGATAGAAACAGTTGTTATTAAGAGAGCGTTATTGTGGAATAATAGCCCGTAAACAGATGGAGTACTGTGACTGAGCCACTAAGATTGCACAGCTAATTATAAACGCAGTGTTCACATTTACTTGTCATTTGATACGCATGCAAAATAAACACAAGTTCGCTCTTTGAAATGTTCAAATAATTTGTTTTCAATTCTCACGTCTAATGCTTGTAGCTCTAAACATCTTTTTAACAAAGAAAAACGTTTTCCGTAGCGTGTTCGTCTGGCGAGCGAGTAGACAGACGGTGTAATTCAGCGCTAATTTCATTCAGCTTTCGTGTAATTATAAGAGTATTAATGTATAGTCCGCCAATCGAAAAATAACTTTCGTCTTCAATTTAATAAAGAATTTTTGTTATTGTTTTACTTATTTTATTTTGTTATGTTGATTTATCAGTTTTTTAATATTTTCGTGCTTCGTAATTTCAATTCAATCCTATTAAATATTTTCAGACATTCTGAAATGTGCGCATGATAGAAATAGCAATACAAACCTAACATTATTATTGAATTCACAGTCTATGAAGGTCAGCGGTACTGTTGATGACTATGGATGACTATTAGTATCATATAACGACAGTACTCCACTACAGTGCTCCACTAAAATAGGTCTATCTTTGAGAGAAATTAGTCTTCTTTAGACAAATTTTCTGTTGCAGTGATAGATATTTACTTAATCTCTCATGTACTTGCTAAACTACAGTTATTCAAACTGTTTTACCAAGATAAATAACAGTACTCCACCAAAATCGTGATAATAATTTAAGAAATAATCTAATTATAATTTTATTTATGCCGCAGATGGAGTACTGTTAAAAATTCGAGTTAAATTAGGTATTTGGCGATCTAAATGTTACTAACATATAGAACTTTATGTGTACTATAGCAGTGATAGAAACAGTTGTTATTAAGAGAGCGTTATTGTGGAATAATAGCCCGTAAACAGATGGAGTACTGTGACTGAGCCACTAAGATTGCACAGCTAATTATAAACGCAGTGTTCACATTTACTTGTCATTTGATACGCATGCAAAATAAACACAAGTTCGCTCTTTGAAATGTTCAAATAATTTGTTTTCAATTCTCACGTCTAATGCTTGTAGCTCTAAACATCTTTTTAACAAAGAAAAACGTTTTCCGTAGCGTGTTCGTCTGGCGAGCGAGTAGACAGACGGTGTAATTCAGCGCTAATTTCATTCAGCTTTCGTGTAATTATAAGAGTATTAATGTATAGTCCGCCAATCGAAAAATAACTTTCGTCTTCAATTTAATAAAGAATTTTTGTTATTGTTTTACTTATTTTATTTTGTTATGTTGATTTATCAGTTTTTTAATATTTTCGTGCTTCGTAATTTCAATTCAATCCTATTAAATATTTTCAGACAATCGTAGAATAATTACATTGGGACACAGCGTATGTAAGATGACTTTTATGCGCACGCTCATTATCTTTCAAATATGCCCTCCCCTCACCCCTCCGATCAATGTTGTGAGCGAAATTTGGTTTGCCAGCACTCGGAAAAGTTCGTTGTAAATCAACATTGATTGGTGGGGGGTGGGGAGGGAGGAAACCGTGTGATTTATCTCACGGTACTAAAATAATGAAAACGAAGCTATTTGGTGTTTCAGTGTCCCAATTAATTATTCTCTGATTGTCTGAAATGTGCGCATGATAGAAATAGCAATACAAACCTAACATTATTATTGAATTCACAGTCTATGAAGGTCAGCGGTACTGTTGATGACTATGGATGACTATTAGTATCATATAACGACAGTACTCCACTACAGTGCTCCACTAAAATAGGTCTATCTTTGAGAGAAATTAGTCTTCTTTAGACAAATTTTCTGTTGCAGTGATAGATATTTACTTAATCTCTCATGTACTTGCTAAACTACAGTTATTCAAACTGTTTTACCAAGATAAATAACAGTACTCCACCAAAATCGTGATAATAATTTAAGAAATAATCTAATTATAATTTTATTTATGCCGCAGATGGAGTACTGTTAAAAATTCGAGTTAAATTAGGTATTTGGCGATCTAAATGTTACTAACATATAGAACTTTATGTGTACTATAGCAGTGATAGAAACAGTTGTTATTAAGAGAGCGTTATTGTGGAATAATAGCCCGTAAACAGATGGAGTACTGTGACTGAGCCACTAAGATTGCACAGCTAATTATAAACGCAGTGTTCACATTTACTTGTCATTTGATACGCATGCAAAATAAACACAAGTTCGCTCTTTGAAATGTTCAAATAATTTGTTTTCAATTCTCACGTCTAATGCTTGTAGCTCTAAACATCTTTTTAACAAAGAAAAACGTTTTCCGTAGCGTGTTCGTCTGGCGAGCGAGTAGACAGACGGTGTAATTCAGCGCTAATTTCATTCAGCTTTCGTGTAATTATAAGAGTATTAATGTATAGTCCGCCAATCGAAAAATAACTTTCGTCTTCAATTTAATAAAGAATTTTTGTTATTGTTTTACTTATTTTATTTTGTTATGTTGATTTATCAGTTTTTTAATATTTTCGTGCTTCGTAATTTCAATTCAATCCTATTAAATATTTTCAGACAATCGTAGAATAATTACATTGGGACACAGCGTATGTAAGATGACTTTTATGCGCACGCTCATTATCTTTCAAATATGCCCTCCCCTCACCCCTCCGATCAATGTTGTGAGCGAAATTTGGTTTGCCAGCACTCGGAAAAGTTCGTTGTAAATCAACATTGATTGGTGGGGGGTGGGGAGGGAGGAAACCGTGTGATTTATCTCACGGTACTAAAATAATGAAAACGAAGCTATTTGGTGTTTCAGTGTCCCAATTAATTATTCTCTGATTGTCTGAAATGTGCGTATGATAGAAATAGCAATACAAACCTAACATTATTATTGAATTCACAGTCTATGAAGGTCAGCGGTACTGTTGATGACTATGGATGACTATTAGTATCATATAACGACAGTACTCCACTACAGTGCTCCACTAAAATAGGTCTATCTTTGAGAGAAATTAGTCTTCTTTAGACAAATTTTCTGTTGCAGTGATAGATATTTACTTAATCTCTCATGTACTTGCTAAACTACAGTTATTCAAACTGTTTTACCAAGATAAATAACAGTACTCCACCAAAATCGTGATAATAATTTAAGAAATAATCTAATTATAATTTTATTTATGCCGCAGATGGAGTACTGTTAAAAATTCGAGTTAAATTAGGTATTTGGCGATCTAAATGTTACTAACATATAGAACTTTATGTGTACTATAGCAGTGATAGAAACAGTTGTTATTAAGAGAGCGTTATTGTGGAATAATAGCCCGTAAACAGATGGAGTACTGTGACTGAGCCACTAAGATTGCACAGCTAATTATAAACGCAGTGTTCACATTTACTTGTCATTTGATACGCATGCAAAATAAACACAAGTTCGCTCTTTGAAATGTTCAAATAATTTGTTTTCAATTCTCACGTCTAATGCTTGTAGCTCTAAACATCTTTTTAACAAAGAAAAACGTTTTCCGTAGCGTGTTCGTCTGGCGAGCGAGTAGACAGACGGTGTAATTCAGCGCTAATTTCATTCAGCTTTCGTGTAATTATAAGAGTATTAATGTATAGTCCGCCAATCGAAAAATAACTTTCGTCTTCAATTTAATAAAGAATTTTTGTTATTGTTTTACTTATTTTATTTTGTTATGTTGATTTATCAGTTTTTTAATATTTTCGTGCTTCGTAATTTCAATTCAATCCTATTAAATATTTTCAGACAATCGTAGAATAATTACATTGGGACACAGCGTATGTAAGATGACTTTTATGCGCACGCTCATTATCTTTCAAATATGCCCTCCCCTCACCCCTCCGATCAATGTTGTGAGCGAAATTTGGTTTGCCAGCACTCGGAAAAGTTCGTTGTAAATCAACATTGATTGGTGGGGGGTGGGGAGGGAGGAAACCGTGTGATTTATCTCACGGTACTAAAATAATGAAAACGAAGCTATTTGGTGTTTCAGTGTCCCAATTAATTATTCTCTGATTGTAGCTTGCCCCCTTAAAGTATATAGTAAGGTCAAAGAATATTTTCAAGATAATTTAAACGTCTTATTATTATTGTTAAATGTAGCCTGCGTGGCGGCGTTAGGGGGAGGGGGGAAGCGGAAAGGCGAAGTGGGGAGGGCGAGGGAACGCCTGCACGAAAGACCCATGTTTTTGGATTTCCGCCCACATGAAGAACTGTCAAAAACAACCAATCAGCGACTAGCGGGCTTTCCTCAATGATTAAAACATTTCACTTCGGGCCGAATCGTGAAATATCCATGTCTGAAACTCCGTAAAAAGCTTGACTGCATCTGGTGGAAACAAGATTTATTTTGAACATTTATTCAAGCAATCGTGGAGACATGGAAGCACAGAGTTGAATCTGGCTGAGGCTTGTGAATCAATTGTGAAACTTTCGCAGTGAAACTTTCTCCGAGCGGGTTTGTAGGTCTTCCGGCAGAAAAAATAAGAAATGCTTTTGAACTTTATAACTTTATTAAATCAGTATTAACACATGCGAAAGAAGGAGACAGCAATGTTCCACCAACCGATAACATTAACAGCCCTGATAGAAATGAATGAAGCGACATCTGAATACCGAACACCGTAACTCCAGAATGGGATTTGGCCAAGAAATTTCATATGCAAGACAACGTAGAAACCATCACTTATAAACGTCGAAATAAATCTCCGAAGCCCCAGAGAGCACTGTTGAAACACCTGCAGACAAGGACAAGGTAGAAATCACAATAATAACTGCTCCCCTGCCAACTGATAATCACGCGCTCGCACGAACGTCTGGTAAATCTACTAATCCATAATCTCTTTCCAAATCCCGTTGGTAATACCATTAAAACATCTTTTCATGCCAGCAACTCCCTCGTTGAAACTTTTTGTTCCTGTTTTAATTTAAAGCTACGACCAGCAACGAACTGAAGATCGGTTAAAGCTTTCGAAAGAAAATAATCTACCAACACGGTTTTTCTAAAGTCGCCATTTTTAAATGTTTATTTCCTGACAGGAAACCCCTGAATACTAATGAGTTGAGTTAGCCAATCAGAATTTAGCGTCTTCTGGTGGACGTAGAAATCCAAAAACATGGGTCTTTCGTGCAGGCGTTCCGTCCGCCCTCGGTTCTCTCCCCCAATCCCTATAAACGCCTGCTTCGCAGGCTATGTTAAATGTACAGATAATCTTTTTCGCAACCATCAGTTGCGGTATACACCAAATTCATAAAGATGGCGGCCAAATAATATTCTTTTATATAAACTAGAAATACGTCTATAATATAAACTAGAAATACGTTATACGCAACACCCCTCGCCCGCTTACTGTTTGAAACTTTTATAGCGTATAGTTGCTAATTTACTACTGTAATACAGTACTGTAGTTATGCGCTTTGTCCTAGTGACGTTATCAGCGTTCAATAATTTTTGTTTTGGACACCCCTGTTCAATAATTCACAGTATTCGACGGAATTGGGGAACTGGTACTTTGTGTTAGGTATGCAAAATGGTTGCAACAATTCATTGGTCTGCAGATTACACCAGTCACAAGTGATTGATGTGGCGAAGCGACCGGGCCCCTTCCAAGGTCCCAGGCTATTTTGCCCCCCCTTCTCACCGACCTTGTGATTCATGAAATAATCAACTATAAAAAGACACCAAAGACTGTTAAAGAATGAAGGAAGAAAGTGCATTCTCTTTATCATTCAAATGTCGAGGGGTGCATATAGTGCAAATTTGGTTTTAATACAGTATTAGGGATTCTATCCCGATTGTTGGTGAGGATAGATGCTCTTGAGGCCTCAATGCAGGGCAGAGAAACTGACCTTTCCTAAGTCTGGACATGAAATTGATCGGTTAATAGAAACCCTAGGATTGGTATCATGTTAGTTAAGAAATGTCTTGAAGGCATTTTACCACCATTTCTAAAGAACTATTTTAATCTCAATGAATTTGTTCATTGCATACATGTAAGAGCATTATCTAATATATATTGCCTTAATTGACAATACTACATTTGTATTGTACATACATATATATGAATACAGTATCTGTAATAAATTTATATTTGTAATAAATAATAATTGTAATTTGTTAGGAAACAGGACCCCGTCAATACCAGTGTTAGTATTGAACAGGCTATCCTGTATTTGTATTAGTATTATTAATAATGCCTAAACTTTTACCAATCCCAGAATGTATATATAGTACAACTCTCTCGGTTAAGTATTTCAAAATTTGTCTAAAGATTTCTGAACAATCACAATGCAGACTATACAAGTTACAACTAACAAACAATAACATGACATGGTTGTTTTATTGAAGATAAAATATTGTTCAACGTACTGTACATTGTAGGCAGAAACACAGATCTTTAAAGGTTGGTGTACTGCCAAAATAGTGTGTAACAGGTCTCAGACATTCAACGTTTCGAGCGAAAGCCCTTCGTCACTCAAGTCAAGAGTCTTTTATAATTCAACGAAATGCTAATCATAATATAACTACCTAACCAAATTACCAACCCTAACCAAAAAACTATGTTGAAAAGGCATATTAATGTATTAAAAATAATGTTTATCGGACTCGACCGGAAATCGCGGGTTGTCACTATATTATATCAGTAATGCTTGGATGTGTAAATATATATTATATAAACACTGGATATCGTCTTCGAGTCGCTTTGACTTGTTTCTGTCGCAATCCTTCTTGCTGTGTTGGTTTTGTTACAGAATAAGTATTGAGGTTTTGTTTTTAATAACGACTGTCCCCTCTCGTTCTCCTCTGCTCGTGCAGCTTCAGCCTGCCATTCGTTATTTAAATTACTCATTTCACGTACATTTCACGTTTTTTCGAGTAAAACAACACAAAAATATGTTCCCGCTCACGACCTTAGATAAATATCCTTTTAGATCCATAAATATCCTTGTTTACCTACTTTCTTCCCCGTCACACGTCATCGTAACCAAGACAACCGATGTCCGGTTGATGGATACCTATATTTATACGCCGCACAAACATTTTGCAGAACTAACTTCCCACATACGACCGGACATTGTACACGACCGGACATTCCCCGTCAAGATTATCACCCTCGCCCCAGCGCCTTCGGCGCTGGACGGCGTCCGGGCGAGGGGATAATAGAATATTAATTGGCCGCCATCTTTATGAATTCGGTGTATACCATCATAGTTTTTTTAGTAAAGCCTTCGTCCCAAATACTCGGCATACGCACGAATATAGAAATGCTACATGGCATGCTACTGATTCGAGTTAAACGATGAGAAAATAGTATGCTTACCGGCAGGAGAAAAGCTCCTAAAAAGGTAACTGCTCTAGACTCTGCCCCATGTCTCCCTCTTCTTGTAGACAAACGTGGCGCATTCTTGTATAAAAAGATAAAAAAAAGGAAACCTATGAACCTCGACTTACCCTTTAAAAAAATAGTTCATGGTTTGGCGAGCTCCGTCGAGTTAAGGATGTACGAGTGAAGTTGAGAGAACACGAAGAAGGCGAGCGCTCTCCGATCCGATCTCGTGCCCAGAGCCTGCGTTCCTTTTGGGCTGCGCCAAAGTAACGTCCCAAGTCCATCCATCCATAACTCGACGCAGAACGCCAGACCATGAACGATTTCTTTTAAAGTGCCTATATCACTTGTGGGATCTTTACATATTTATAGTAATTGGAACATTCTAAGAAGATTTGTACTATATCTTCTCAGGCGAAAATTTCATCTTTTTTGCAGTTAAAGTTACCGGATATGACATCAAAGGAGGAATTGCAAATCAGTTTTCTTTTGTTTCTTGCTTCAAAAATTCCTCCTTTGATGTCATATCCGGTAACTTTAACTGCAAAAAAGTCCATGAAGATGAAATTTTCGCCTGAGAAGATATATTACAAATCTTCTTAGAATGTTCCAATTACTATAAATATGTAAAGATCCCACAAGTGATATAGGCACTTTAAAACAAGAATACGTGTTGCAGTTTTTAATGTTCATTATGCATTTAGAACATATTGAACAGACAACATTCTTGAAAACGTTATCATGCCACTGAAATAGGCTATAAAAGAACGAACATTTCAGCCAAAAAGTGGTCACTTCCACACGCGGGCAGAATAATATTTTGGGTTCGTATTTTGAGATTTCCTGTGTAACCAGGCCTTATTCAAAATGACCGCCAGTACTAGCTAAAAGGGGAACTATATAATCGTCAGAATTTTGTCACTTAACCATGTAAATAACCACTAACCCTTACCCCAAAACAACAAAGATCCTAACCCTAACCGCCTAACGAGTGTTCTAACCATAACCCGCCGCCTAACTTGGAATAAAACTCATCGAACTGTACTCGCTGTTGACACACGCGCCATGATTTTGCTCCGAACAATCCACGTTTGGTTCTTCGCGGGATTCATCATACTGAGGAGACCCTATTGGCATTGTTACGTAATTAATAGTTTTGATTAATAGGTTTTTGTTCATAGTGGTAATATATGTAGTGGCTTTATCTTATAATGAAACTGTAATTCGTTTTATAAGTAAAATTAAGAATACATTGTTGTAAGAGCATTGAGACTATTGTATAATGCTCCTAATACGTCTTTATTATTATTATTATTATTATTATTAACGAGTTTTCTAACCCTAACCCCAATATTGGCTTCCATTTTGAATAAGGCCTGGTTACTTAGGTAAACTCAAAATGCGAGCCCAAAATATTATTTTGCCACACGCGGCTATATACCATGTGACTTGTTGGTGTGACGTCAGATGTTTGCAAGTGGTGTAAAGATGGCAGAAATTAGTAATAAGCTACAAAACACGGTGCTTCTTGCGCGTTCCACAACATATCAAGTCTCGAGCTCACGACATATCAACACAGACAATCAAGTCTCGCCACTCAATCACATCCCGAACAACAAAACGTCAGTATCATATGAACCACGCCGATTATTCAGAATTATGCAATTAAAACGACGTGAAATTCGTCAAAAACGACAAAATCTAGTCGGAAGATGGCCACAGCTTATACTTTACTGAATTATAAAGCAGGTTCAGTAGCCAATCAGAGTAATGCATGTAGTCACGCATTTACTTCCGGTCATTTTATAATTGTCGATAGATATCGAGTAGCGACGAGTGACGCGGTAAGGCGGAGTTTTTCGCAAAAAAAACCAATCGTTGTTTCGTTTTTCGAAATAATTTTGAAGAATTGACGAACATAAGTCTGTTTTTACTAAAACAATTACATTATTCGTTCACAAGCGATAGTTCACTCGGGCTTCACCTCAAAGAAATTTCGCGCTCATAATCTAATACACGGATCGCGAATCTCAAAAAATGTGCATATTTGGTGCATTATGGGATATTTCAGGTGAGTAAAATTCTGAGCTAGCGCTCCTATGTACCACGAAGCATAGAGATCATAAATAAAACTAGAGGGGGCAACCAATTGAACGCCGCCATCTTGGATAAATTGGCGGCAAGATAGCACACCCGGATGTAAAAACACGGTGATTCTCGTGAGGTCAAAGGTCGGTCGCTGTTTTTCATGTCTTTTGACAGTGTAGAAAACGAAAACCGTGTTGTTTTTTCGAGGTTTTTTGCAAGTTGTGTTGAAACTGCTCATGTACTAATACACCTTTTTTGGTAATCAAACCAGCCATGGTAAATTCATGCTCATTTGTAGACTGCTCAAACGGCTCACGTCAGCTCACGCCAGATCATGTCAGCCGACTGCTTTTATCTTTTTTCATGCCCCAGAAATCGCCAAAGAGCTAATAAGCCTTTTGAATGGTTTGTTTCCAATTTTTATTGTATAAAACAAATTAATTCCATTTTGCCGTTGTCTGTTCAGTTATAGACGTCAGACGTAATGTTAGAAACATTAAAATTCTCCTGCTACTTGTGGTCTAGGCAGAGGTCTGGGAACTGGTAATTGTACATCCGGGTGGGCTATTTTGCCTCCAACTGAGTCAATGGCGGCGGCCAATTGGCTACCCGATTTTCCTCAAAGTGCCCCCTCAAAAAAGGAATGACGGTAAAAACGCATCACACTTAAAAATTAAGTACTTCTAAATGTTATTGACGCACTCAATGAAGTCAGTTGGCCGAAAAACCAACAGAATCTCTATTAACATTCTACTTCCCGTTGGCTAAGTAACAATATTCAAGTGTTTATCTTGTTCAAGTTTAACTATACAATGTTTCTACGCATGTGACAAGAATCAAAGCGCTTTATTACACATAATATATCCACCTAAACCTCATTATGAAAGCTGAAAATTATTTAAAGGGACACTCCGGCCCAAATACAAATGCAGTTCATATGAAAGATCTTACTGACTTTAGTTTATTTCCAAAGTTTCAGCATTCCTATCAATTTAGTTGAGAAGATATTGCTAGTTGAAGTTGAAAATTTGTGGATTTTGACGCCATATTGGTTTTGAAAATATGACGTCATTGAGTGATTCTTTATCGTCAGTGGAGTTGTTTTGATGGCGATCACATAGTGATAGTTATTGTGAATGGTCTTTGGACGAAAATTAGTCGAAATAAACTATTTAGTTCATCATGCAGGAAAGTAGAGGAGCTTCTTAGGCATAATACGAGATCACGTCACTCAGTGACGTCATATTTGAGAAACAAAATGGCGTCGAAATTGGACAAACTCTCCAACTTCAACTAGCCACATCTTCTTAACTAAATTGATAGGAATGCTGAAACTTTGGAAATAATCTAAAGTCAGTAAGATCTTTCATATGAACTACATTTGTATTTGGGCCGGAGTGTCCCTTTAAACTAACCAATGTATGTTCTGGCTCTGAGTAGTCGTTCAAAAGACCCGTTTGATCTGTAATCTGCAAAGAAAAGCGTATCTTGTTAGAATAAAGGATCAAGAACATTTCGGGACCCTGCCCCTTTATCAAAATGAACGAGTTGCAAAAGTGAAGCCCTATTTATAACAAATTACAAAATAATGACAGACGATACATGGACGATCGTCAAGCTCGTATCCTCATTACATCATTGTAAATTACCTCATTACATCATTGTAACCTTCGCTCTCCATTTGAGTCTGATGGCTCAATGGTTAGAGCGTCTCACCGGCAATCAGAAGGTTACAGGTTCGATTCCTGTCCGGGACTCAGAATCATTTTTCTGAGGATACGAGCTTGACGATCGTCCATGTATCGTCTGTCTACTCCAAGCTCTCCCACATTCACTACAGCAGTGTGTATATTAACACAAAAATAATGATATTCAAAACAGTCTCTCATGTTCAGTCCCACAGGAATAAAGCTGTTTAACTTATGTCCTTCTCTATTGGTCAGTTCACTAACATTGATTTTATCAATACGTTTATCACACATCCTGTAAGCCTGCATGTCCTGATTAAAAAAAAAGCGTATATAAAAGATCTCCCCTTTGTCGCTTCCTATACAGCTAAATCAATTAGGGTTGTCCTCCGACAAAGCTAAAAGGTCAAAGCCAAGCGCGAAAAGTACGATGGGAATTACTCTATTTAATTATTTATTTAGCATATTTATACGCCTAAAGTTGACATTAACTCCCTTGATATTATTAATGAAATCATGCATATTGACGTAACCTGTATGTATGCGCCGATATACTGTAGTTTGAAAGCCCTGGACAGCTCTGAGCCAATATTCATTAATTGTATGGCGGTTCCGATTTTTTTGATAAACACTGTATATACATTACGGTATTAAACAAGCTTTTCATTACAGCGCCGCTCCGCACTTCAGTATTCATCATTATTTTGTCACCGCATTTACGATTTATTCTTGCATTCTCAGCAACAGAAAATGGCTCATTTGAAATCCCTTGAGAGACAATTTCAGTTTGTTTGTCCGCCAATTTAATTAGCAACTGTGCGCTAGGATATTGCAAACAAAAACAGGGAAATATTAGTTTATACCTTTGGGAATCATTTTAACTAATAACAATTAATGTTTACTTCAAAACAATTCAGCATAAACAGTCTATTAATAACTGCTTATTAACCCACGCGAAAGCGGTTCTTTTTTATATTTATATATAAAAGTGCAAAATCAACTTCCTCGTCATCCAGCCCAATCATGTCTGCCAAACTATAAGTCATCGCAACGTCGTACCCAGGGTCTCATCTCCGCTCGCTGTTTCAACGGGCATAAAACTGGTCGATCCCATCGTACTTTTCGCGCTTGGCTTTGACCTTTTAGCTTTGTCGGAGGACAACCTTAATTGATTTAGCTCTGAGATGAAAAATTAGTCTATCCAATTTTGATATTATCGAAAAGTATTTTGAAAATGAAACATAATGGCTTCCTCGGTTTCTCAATACCTCATCATATCAGTTCCAGAGATATTCAGGTTTATGAAATATGCAAATTACTAAATAAAATTCACAAAGAAAGGAATATCTCTGCAAATAACAAGCGTAATGTTTTGAAACTTTGTACATGTATGGAAATGATGAAAGTGCAGACCACTGTGCATAGTATAATCTTAAGTCAGCGCTTAAGACTTTTCTTTTTTTAAATTAATAGTGTTTTGTTCATAGTGGTAATATATGTAGTAGGCTTTATCTTATAATGAAACTGTAATTAGTTTTATAAGTAACATTAGGAATGTATTGTTGTAAGAGCATTGAGACTATTATTGTTTAGTATAATTTCTGAGCTTAAACGAGTTCTGATTGGCTGACTGACCAGTAAATCTGAGACGATAGTCACCGCGTAGCGCGGTGACTATCACTTTACTAGAAATCATACTTGAAAAAGTGTTTTTTTGTAACCAGACTATATTTATTCGTTCCAGTCCCCTCTCGGAATCATCATTTTGATGTATGGTTTCTAAAACACGACGAATTTTTTTTCAAAATGGCGACTATATTATTTAACTAAAAAATCGTCGAAAAGGCTCAAAAACTTAGCATAAAGACATTGTATATATCAGGTTTCTCTCAAGATAGAGCTGTCTAAGGGTAAAGAAGTTATTTATCGTATAATTATTTGTTTTTTTACGTCCGTTTTGATCGTTAGTGTGTTTTTGAAAGCTGTCAAGCGTGAAGAAAACATCGAGCATAACACAGTTCAAAATGTCGTTTAAAACTTATCAATTATTCATCCAGTTCAGCTTGAAATTATACTAAAACAATTAGTCACCTCAGTCTCGGTGATTATCGTTATATTTACCTCGCCGCTTCGCGGCTCGGTAAATATTTAACAATTAGACAACGAGCCCGCGTTTTCTATGAGCAGATAGTCAACGAGGCGGAGCCGAGTTGACTATTGCTCATAGAAAACAAGGGCGAGTTGTCTAATTGTTTTAGTATAAATTGACAAGTTTCTAACCCAAGAAATAACTTTTATTTCAAATTTTTCATGAAAAAAAGGAAATATTCTTTCGAAATCACGCACTTTTACCGCAGAGGTTTATATTAGCGGATAGTAACTCCTGCGTTAGCCAATGAAAATTGAGGATTTGTAATAGAAACTTGTCAATTTATACTAATCAACGATAGTCACCTCGACTTCGGTGACTAATTGTTAAATAATGCTCCTAATACGTCTTTATTATTATTATTATTATTATTATTATTATTGAACGTAATTTCTGGGGATATGTGAAGAAAATTATTAATTGCAACGAATCGATTCTCCCTACCTTCAATATGGACGATTGTTTAAAGTATTTTAAGACAGTTTTGACCAAGATCAACCCAAACAAAATATTTCAAATTCCAAGTTGGATTCCAATGTTACCCGATCCCATTATCGAATTTAACCTTGAACCTCCAACTTATCAACAAATAACAAACATTATTCGTAAAATGAAAACATCTGGCTCACCATGTCCTCTTGATCAAATCTCCATTATATGTTTTAAACGTTGTCCATACCTCCGAACATATTTAACCGAACTAATTGAAGCCGTCTGGCTTTCCGGAACTGTTCCTGATGAATGGAAGAAAGCTTGCACCATATTAATACACAAGAAAAACGATACTAATCTTCCCGAAAACTTCCGTCCAATAACTCTTCAATCCGCACCACTGAAAGTATTCACTTCAAGTCTCCGTAATGCAATGTTCTCTTACCTACTCGCCAATAGCTTTGCCGAACACGGAATTCAAAAAGGCTTCACCCCTCATATATCGGGATCATTTGAACACACACCACAAATGGCTTATATAATCAATCAAGCACGAATAAGACAGCGATCTCTCGTTATAACCCTCCTTGATCTCAAGAACGCGTTTGGTGAAGTACATCATAATCTAATCCAATCTGTTCTTGGCTATCATCACATGCCTGAACATATTCAACTCATGATTAAAAGTCTCTACACGAACTTTAAAACATCAATCATCACATCTGATTTTAACACACCATTTATAGAAGTAGGTCGTGGAGTTTTACAAGGAGATTGCCTTAGTCCATTGCTATTTAACCTATGCTTCAATACTTTTATCCAGCATATAAAATCTGAGAAATATCAACAGTTTGGTTTTTCATATAAACTTCTCAACCCAGTTCATTGGTTCCAATTCGCCGACGACGCAGCCGTAATCACCAGCCAAGAATCTGAAAATCAACACCTACTAAACCGATTTACAATTTGGTGTCAATGGTCGGACATGATTATTCGAATAGATAAATGTAGCACCTTTGGCATCAAAAAAGCTCTCACCAAATCAGTTCAATACATCCCTAAGTTAATTATTAACACAACTCTTATTCCGGCTGTTGAAATTGGAAAATCATTCTGCTATTTAGGAAGGTACTTTAATTACGAAATGACAAATAATGAACATAAATCGAAATTAGTCTCCCTACTGACTGACCTCATGAAAGAAATAGATCTGAAGCCGTTACATCCGAAAAACAAGATTCTCCTATACAGTCGTTACGTTCTTTCAAAACTCTCATGGCATCTCACTATAGCAACAATTCAAAAGACCTGGATTTCTGAAAACCTGGATTCAGTTTTCAAACAATATATTCGAAAATGGCTTGAGGTACCTATTTCTGGATCACTTAGTAACATTTACCTAACCAGTAACAAATTTGGTCTTAATATCATCCCCCCATCAACTAAATTCATACAGTGTCAAACAATCATCCGCAGTGTTTTGAAATCATCTCCAAATGAATCAATAACCCACCTATGGAAATCGTCGTCTAATCATACTAACATTCAATATGATCAATATACATCGACAAAAGAAGTAATAAAGTCATTCCGTGAAACTCAAGAAGAAAAATTGGAAAATCAGTTAAAATGTCAAGGTTCATTCTTCACCAGCATTTCAAAATTCTCTCTACCCCAAGTAAATTCGATTTGGCCAACCTGTCAATCCAAACTACCAAAAAATATTTTCAACTTCACCATTCGTTACATAAACAATTCGCTACCAACCCGTAAAAATCTTCAAAAATGGGGACTCTCGTCGTCTTCTGAATGCTCATTCTGCCTTAAACCTGAATCTTTGTTACACGTTGTTGCTGGCTGCAGTTCCTATCTCGATCGTTTTACTTGGAGACACGACTCAATCCTAAATTTTATTGCTAATAACCTCCCATCAGAATATATTCAAACCATTTATGCTGACTTGCCATCATTCTCTAATCCCTCTATTATTACTGGTGATGACTATCGTCCTGATCTAATAATTTTGACCAAAGACAATTTTCTGTATGTACTCTAGCCTGCGTGGCGGCGTTAGGGGGAGGGGGAAAGCGGAAAGGCGAAATGGGGAAGGGAGGAGGGAACGCCTGCACGAAAGACCCATGATTTTCGATTTCCGCCCACATGAAAAACTGTCAAAAACAACCAATCAGCGACTAGCGGGCTTTCCTCGATGATTAAAACATTTCACTTCTGGCCGAATCGTGAAATATCCATGTCTGCAACTCCGTAAAAAGCTTGACTGCATCTGGTGGAAAAAAGATTTATTTTGAAAATTTATTCAAGCAATCGTGTAGACATGGCCGGAAGCACAGACTTGATTCTGACTGAGGCTTGTGAATCAATTGGCTTGCGTTACTACGCAGTGAAACTTTCTCCGAGCGGGTTTGTAGGTCTTGCGGCAGAACAAATAAGAAATGATTTTGAACTTTATAACTTTATGGAATCAGTATTAACACATGCGAAAGGAGACAGTAATGTTCCACCAACCGATATAACATTAATAGCCCTGATAGAATTAAGCGACATCTGACTGCCGAACACCGTAACTCCAGAATAGGATTTGGCCAAGAAATTTCATATGCAAGACAACGTAGCTAGAAACCATCACTTATATACGTTTAGCCGTAAGTCTCGCTATTTTGAAACGTCGAAGGAATTCTCTGAAGGCCCAGAGAGCATTGTTGAAACACCTGAAGACAAGGACAAGGTAGAAATCACAATAATATAGCTGCTTCCCCTGCCGACTGATAATCACGCGCTCGCACGAACGTAAATCTACCAAATCCATATTATCAAACTCTTGCCAAATCCCGTTGGTAATACCAACAAAACATATTTTCCTGGCAGCAGCTCCCTCGTAGCAACTTTTTGTTCCTGTTTTAATTTAAAGCTACGACCAGCAACGAACTGAAGATCAGTTAAAGCTTTTATATCTATCGTTATCGGTTAAAGATCTTAAATTTAAAAATCGCCATTTTTAAATGTTTATTTCCTGACAGGAAACCCTGAATACTAATGAGTTGAGTTAGCCAATCAGAATTTAGCGTCCTCTGGTGGACGTAGAAATCCAAAAACATGGGTCTTTCGTGCAGGCGTTCCATCTGCACTCACCCCAGTCCCTGGCCCCCTCCCCCAATCGGCCTGAACGCCTGCTTCGCAGGCTATATGTACTCGAACTAACCGTCGGATATGAGACTAACCTAAGAAAAAATATACAGCGCAAACACTCAAAATATAAAGAGATGATCATAGAACAAAAGAAAAAATTCCAGTCGGTAAAGTTCGTAAATCTCTCAATCAGTGCACTCGGTGTTTTTGAAAAAGAATCTTCGGTTTTTATAGAAATGTTGGAACGTTTGAACTTAGACAAGGCTCATGTTAAATATATCATTAGGAAAATCATTAATATTGCAATAAGGACGACATACTACGTTTTCTGTTCTAGAAACAAGGATTGGACGAATCCAGATTTAATGAACTTCTAATATCTTACTTTTTATATCATATATTTATGTAAATGTGTAGTGTAATATATAACCATTATAGTATATCAAGTAGCCAATTGTAAATTACCTTTAACAGTGAGATTTGCAGTTGTAAGTATATAAAAAATTCTTTCATTATTATTATTATTATTATTATTATTATCCCCTCGCCCGACCGAAGGCCTGAGGGCGAGGGTGCTAATATCGACCGGCGTTTAGTCCCTCATCACGGGAGATGCTAGCGGATTCTGATCTCGGATCGAGTTTATTTGTTTATATATATATATATATGATCAACCGCCGTCCGCGCGACATCGGAACATTTGGTCCTGGTAACTAGATACTCAGCATTTGAATTAATATTTAAATTGAACCGTCACATGATTGCGAATGCAAAAATTGAAACGGATTCAAAGGTTTTTTTTCTCAAAAAGAGACATAGTTTTTGAGGAAATAGAAATCCAAGTCCGAGTATGTATTTTGACTCGCTAATTCCAAATCTGTTTTCAGAATTGAAAACGGTTAAATATTGATCGAGATATTCAAAATAATATACGACGAAGTGACCAGCTAATATTATATACAGTAGCCGACTAATTTCTAAGTACATAAACCATTTTTACGAAGGGTATTCACGTTCTCGTAATATAGTAGACACGTATGTTATGTATTTTGACTCGCTAATTCCAAATCTGTTTTCAGAATTGAAAACGGTTAAATATTGATCGAGATAACGTTCAAAATAATATACGACGAAGTGACCAGCTTATACTTTATAGCCGACTAATTTCTACAAAGTACATAAACCGTTTTTACGAAGGGTACAAACGTTCTCGTAATATAGTAAGCACGTATGTTATGTATGTTGACTCGCTAATTCCAAATCTGTTTTCAGAGTTTAAATCGGTTAAATATTGGCCGAGATAACGTTCAAACATTTCTTCGACGAAACGGGCTTTTGCAAATTGTGAATTTTTGCAAAACACAAATACACGGCCACAGCGTGCGAGGTCTGGGCACCATGGATGGGAAATTCCCGTAGGGGGGCAAGCTCTGGGAACGAGATTGGTAAGGGGGGACGAATACGTCAGTGAGAAGGTATCTGACTGGGAAGTAGCTCAATTGGCGGAGTTCGCTCTGACGCAGCCACAGGCGTGCTATGCTGCCGATACTTTCGGCTTAAAACATAGGTGGACTTACTTTCTAAGAACATTACCTGACATTCATGTCCTATTAGAGCCACTGGAGAATGCAATATCTCAAGTGCTTATTCCTGCAATAACGGAACACAAGTGTAGACAGCTGGATAGGGACGTTCTAGCGCTTCCAGTCCGCATGGGAGGCCTGGGCCTTGGAAATCCAAGCCGCGGAGCAAGTCGAGAATACGCCTCATCAGTCAAAGTGACAACGCCCCTCGTTGAGCATATCGTATCTCAAACATACCAACTACCAGATGAGACTCTCACTAAGTCGGCACAATGTGCAGTCAAGAGCGAAAGAGCACAGGAGCTCAAGGACATGGCAGAGAGGATTAGAGAGAGGGCACCACCAAAGACCAAGCGAGCACTAGACCTGGCAGCAGAGAAAGTGTCATCGGTGTGGCTGACAGTGCTTCCTCTCCGAGAAATGGGTTTCAACCTGAATAAACGAGAGTTCCGTGACGCTATCAAACTACGCTATGACTGGCCGATTGATGATATTCCCTCCACTTGTGTATGTGGGGAAGCCTTTACGATAGATCATGCCATGATTTGCAAACGAGGTGGATTTGTCATCCAACGACATAATGAATTGAGAGACCTGGAAGCTGAAATCCTACGTAGAACCCGTCCTTCAAGACATCAATGGAGAACAGCTGAGCAGAGGAGCTAACAAAGCACAAGACGCAAGGCTGGATATTCATGCACGTGGCTTCTGGGAACCCCAACGGTCGGCATTCTTTGATGTCAGAGTCTGCCACCCGAACGCCGAATCATATATAAGGACCTAGAGCTACAACAGATCTACCGAATGCATGAGAACGAGAAGAAGCGCCAGTACTCAAGGAGAGTTCTCGACATTGAACATGGAACATTCACGCCCTTAATATTTACCACAACCGGCGGAATGGGCCAGGAATGTTTGAGATATCACAGTCGCCTTGCGGAGCTGGTAGCTTTAAAGAAGGGGGAACAGTATGCTAAGACGGTCTCTTGGATCAGAGCAAAAACGTCGTTTGCATTATTAAGATCCGCCCTCATCTGCTTGAGAGGTTCTAGGACAATCAGGAGAGTCCCTTGTGATGTTAGGAATGTGGACTTTGATGTCGAAACTATTGAGGGAGCCATTCAATAGTAATTTTATGGACTCGAACTTTTAATACCGGAACGTGGTCTTTGATGTCAGGACTTGTAATTCTATGAACTTGAATCCTTTTAATATTGGAACTTTTCTTGTTTTTCTTTTTAATAAAATTTAGGAATCGAGTACGTAAATGAACTTTAGATTTTATGGATTAAAATATGTAAATAGTTTAAAAAATTGATATATTGAATTATTATTATTATTATTATTATTATTATTATTATTATTATTACAATCTCAACGACGAGACAACTCAAACGTTCAATCACGACAATTACATTGGTAGAAATTTTTGGGGCTACGTTAAAAACGCCCTGAATAAGAACAATTCCTTAAGCTATTTCAAGAAAACTCTAAGCTCAATTAACCCAAATAAACTGTTTTATATTCCCAGCTGGATTCCAAAGTTATCTGATCCTGTCGTAAATTTTGACCTTGAATCCCCAACCTATCGCCAAGTTACAAATATTATTCGCAGAATGAAAGCATCTGGTTCGCCTTGTCCCATCGATCAACTTTCAATCATTTGCTTTAAGCGATGTCCATTTTTACGCACTTATCTAACCGAAGTAATACGTAGCGTCTGGTCTTCTAAATCTAAACCAGCTGAATGGAAAAAAGCGTGCTCTATACTTATCCATAAAAAAGGCAATACAACTGACCCCTCCAATTTCCGTCCTATCACTCTACAAACTATACCATTAAAAGTGTTTACCTCGTGTCTCCGCAATGCTGTTCTCCTTCCTAATGGCTAATAACCTTATTGAACATAAGATTCAAAAAGGCTTCACCCCCAATCTGGCTGGCACTTTGGAACACACTGCTCAAATGACAAGTATTATCAACCAAGCGAGAATAAAGCAACGTTCTGTTGTTATCACCCTTCTTGACCTCAAAAATGCCTTTGGTGAAGTGCATCATAATCTCATTCAATCTGTCCTCGACTATCATCACATTCCCAAACACATTAGTAAAATTATAAAGAGCTTGTATACGGACTTCAATACTGCAATTATAACATCAGAATTCTCTACTCCAACTGTTGGCCGTGGCGTGCTTCAAGGAGACTGTCTTAGTCCTACTTTTCAATATGTGCTTCAACACTTTTATTCAACACATAAAAACTGACAAGTACCGGCAATTTGGTTTCATCACAAAATTTTTAAACCATTGGTTTCAGTTTGCTGATGATGCTGCGGTAATAAGCGGTCAAGATTCAGAAAATCAACATCTTCTAAATCGTTTCTCGATCTGGTGCCAATGGTCTAACATGATTGTTAGAGTTGATAAATGTAGTACATTTGGTATTAAGAAAAGTCTGACAAAATCTATTCAATATTCACCAAAACTTCTGGTTAGCAATAAATTGATACCTGCCACTAAAAATGGAGACTCGTTCCGATACTTAGGAAAATACTTTGACTTCGGTATGTCCGACAAAGAGCACAAACAAGAGCTAATCACTCTCTTTAATGATGTTATGTCTGAAATTGACCTTAAACCTCTACACCCGAAAAACAAACTTCTACTTTATAGTCGTTACCTCCTATCCAAATTTTCCTGGCATTTTACCGTTGCTACCTTATCAAAAACCTGTGTCTCTGGAAACATGGATGCGGTAGTGAATAAATACATACGTAAATGGCTTGAAATACCAATATCAGGAACTTTAAGTAGCGTATACCTTACCACTAACAAGTTTGGTCTAAATATCTACCCTCCATCTATCAAGTTTGTTCAGTGCCAAACAGTTGCTCGTAACGCCTTAAAAACCTCTCCAAATGATTCCATAAAAGATCTCTGGAAAACAACATGTGACCATAAAAACATCCAATACGACGTTTACACCTCGACAAAGGAAGTCCTTAAAAGTTTCAACTCCGGACAAGAGAACAAACTTCAGAATCATCTGGTTCTCCAAGGCTCCTTCTTCTCTAACGTCATCAAGTTCTCACTGTCGAAATTAAACGGCATATGGTCTAAATCCCAATCAAACCTCCCAAAGAACATTTATAACTTCACCATCCGTTACATCAATAACTGACTTCCCACCCGCAAAAACCTTACTAAATGGGGAATAATGTCGAACTCTGATTGCTCCTTCTGCTTAAACCCTGAATCCCTCCTACACGTAGTTGCTGGATGTCAATCGTACCTACCACGATTCACATGGAGACATGATTCTGTTCTGAACTTTATTGCACAAACCCTACAACCTGTGAACAACTCTAATCTCTTCGTTGATCTTCCTGGATATAAGAGCCCTTCAATCATAACTGGTGACACGTTCCGCCCAGATCTGCTTCTATCCATTTCCACTAATTGTCTCTATATCGTTGAACTCTCTGTCGGATATGAATCTAATCTCCAAACAAATGTTGATCGCAAAAGAGCAAGATACAAAGATCTCATTACACAGCAAAAGGAACATTTTAAATCCGTCAAATTTGTAAATTTATCAATAAGCTCCTTAGGTGTTTTCTCAAAAGAATGTCATACCTTTTTAGATATGTTGAGCGATCTAGGTCTTGATAAAAAAAAACCAAAATTATTGTATTAGGAGAATTATGTCTATCGCCATTAGAACAACATATTATATATTTTGTTGTAGAAATAAGGAATGGACAAATCCAGAATTACTGAACATTTAAAGATACATTTTAAATTAACTTTTTTTCTTTTTTCTATATAGTTTGTAAACAATAAATAGGTTCAAGTAGTCAATTATAAATTACCTAAATTAGTGAGATTTATAATTGTATATATATAAAGAATTTCAATAAAGTTTCTATTATTATTATTATTATTATTATTATTATGTTACCATGGAGATCGCTTGGTGTCAGATCTCAGGTTTACTGCAGTGCATATATTCGAAGATTCGTACACACGTAGATATTGTGACCGAGAAAGCCATTATGTTTCACTTTCAAAATACTTTTCGATCAAATCAAAATTGTATTGACGAATTTTTCATCTCAGTAGCACTTTAAGCTACTCTAAGCTTTCTGAGGGACGTATAGTACTACAGACAGAGATTTTATTACATTTCTTACAAACAATAAGTATAAGTAATCATACGATAGCGAGTAAAATTAAGGATTTACTCTACGAGTGTAAATATAGTAGTGTAAATCCTTAATTATACGAGCAATATTGACATGATTACTTGTTTATTATATGCTTAGAAAAATTTGATCCGCCATTTTAATTTATTTGTTTTGGGAAAATCATTAATTGTACTGCAGTACAAATAATAAAATAATTGTACTCCTCTGAACCAATCAGAATGCAGTAATTTTGTTATGCATATAATAAGGTAAATAACTCCCTGCGCCTCATAATCAAACGCAAAATTAATATAATACGTACGCTCAATCGAACTAAAAGTATGACCTTCATCTACAAATTTGGCAACGCACTTTGCGAGTTTATTATATATATATATATATATATATATATATATATATATATATATATATATATATATATATATATATATATATATATATATACAGCAGATTGCAAAAACTATGGCAAACGAGATATCAACATATAAACATATCGGGTGCATTGTGGGAATGGGGTCATCAACTAATTTGAATATTGTCATTCTGTTTTACATTTATTGGTCCGCCATATGCCTGAAAGGAATGTATAGCATAACAAGCTCGGTATAAAAACATGAACTGCTTATTAACTATTACTATAGGGTAGTGTTACATGCATGTAACTATATATCGCCCTGTGAAACTTCTAGGATATAATTATAAGTAATACCGGTGAGGGAAATTAGTGATTAAATGCCCCGCAAGCCGAGGGCAAAGCCCGAGTGCGTGCCCGAGGGACTTTCACAAACCTCCCGAGGCTTGCGGGGCATTTAATCACTAATTTCCCTCATGTCATGGTATTAGTTTGTAATACCATGTAATGTTTGTAATTTTGTATTGTTTGAAATGCTTTTGGATATGAAAACATTGTGAATGCATGGATATAAGTGGGTATAAATATGAGGTAGATGGTTTAATTGAAGCCTTCTTGTTCGACGCTCACTGACTGTTAATTGGTGACATATGTTGAGTGAAGTATATAAAACCGAATATTAATGATTCATTGTTGTGTGATTCTTTGTTGTGTAAAAGAGTACTGTTTGGATAAAGGCTCATAATTTGCCTAGTAAAGCGGGCAAATTAGAAATTTGTCCGGCACTAGCGGGAAATTAGTGATTAAATCACCCGGTGAGAACAAAAGAAACCGAGTCAATCCTGGTAAAGCCATGCGGCACGCAATTATTGTTATAAAACAACACTTATTATTCCAAAGGCCTTTGTCTTTGAGTTAACCATGTTAAAATGCAAAGTGGGTTTCTTTTGTATTTTAATGACAAAGCCAAATTAATTTACCTACTTGCTTAATAGCGGAGCGCACAGATGTCGTTAGGTTGTTGATGTTTGTCCGCATTTATGGTTCATTTATGGTCATTTGGGAATTCTTCAAACTTAATTTTATTTTGTTTGTCCGCAATTTGGGTTTAAAAATAGAATCTTTGCGCTGCGCTATTATAACCTTGTATTGTTTCAAGTAATGAACTGGTTGTTCTCGATTCCCTTGAGAACAGTAAACAATACAAAAACGCAGGAAAACGTTTCCGTGTGTACGGGGGCTTATAAGCTATTATAAGATTTATTATAAAATTATATGTAAACGATGGATCTAGATTGGCGATTGATAAAAACCTGCGTGATAACCGATTGGCAATTCATGAACACAGATAACCTCGTCAATGATCTGTCAAGCTTTCTGTTACCGTGGCCTTCCACAAAATACCCGCATTTGAAATTAGTGCAGGTCGTTGCCGGTGCGATTTTATTTGGATAGTTTTCCAGTAGATACATCTTCAACATTTCAGGAAAGGTAAATTTGGGACAATCACTGAGTTGAAAGTGAGAGAATTTTGCTTTATTTGCTTTGTCTAACACCCTAACTCCTAAGATGCACTTCGAATGTCGAAATTCTCTCTCTCTAGTTGTCAAACCAGTTGATGGCCCCATTCCCACAATGCACCCGATATGTTTATATGTTGATATCTCGTTTGCCATAGTTTTTGCAATCTGCTGTATATATATATATATATATATATATATATATATATATATATATATATATATATATATATATATATATATATATATATATATATATATATATATATATATATATATATATATATATATATATATATATATATATATATATATATATATATATATAATATTTTCGCTTACCTCAAAACTGGTCTGCTACAACTTGTTTCATCTGTAAAAGAATCTTCAGGCAGTGACAATATCGAAAGGGATGACCGCTTATTTATAGGCTTTCAGCCGGAAAGTGGGGGCGTATGTGGGGGACAAAGCATGAGGTCATGGCTTTGTTTGCGTTGATTACGCGAAATTTATTACGATGACGACACTGTGAAATTATTTCCGCTCTTTTGTTGAGTAAACTATTCTTATTTTTTTCTTTTAAAATACAAAATTTTTCTTCTAAACATAAATTGCATCGTTTTGATCCTCCTGTGTACGAAATAGAATGTTTTAGAATTTGCCAATTAATACTGAAATCTTTATTGTTTTCTTTCAATGTCCAAATATATTTCGAAAGTTCGGTGTCATTTTCATGCTTTTTATGTTGAAAAATATATTTGCTCTAACTATATGTTGTTGAGCACTCTTTGCATTTCGTAGACCAAAACCTACACGTATATTTGCACCCGTATATCGGTTGTGCACTCTTGTTTACGTTATTCATTCCTATCTAACCTTAAAATGCGGCAATTTCGATTTGACTATTCGCTAAAGAATATCCCTATACCATCACAGGACGCTTATTTGAAGAATTTGATTGAAAAAGTGGAAAGTGTATTAAAACGTATGAGATGGAAAGCCAATTTCTTTCTTAAAAACAAAAATAGTGAGAACCAAAAGAACCATTTCGGCCTTGCGTCCAACAAAACACCTCCTCCGATTCCAGATATGAAACCCTTCGAAGACGAACTTATAAAACTAATCGAGAATGTACAATTCCGGCCATATAGGAACCAATTTCAGAAATCTTTGGCTAACGATTTAAAGAAAATTAATACGTCTCCCAACATTTTCATTTTTGCAGACAAAACTCGGAATATTTATGAAACCCCGCCCGACATATACAACAACCTCTTACATGACAACATCACAAAAACATATAAGCATGGATCCGAGGACTCTATAGATGAAATTGACTCAGAACTAAAAGACATTTCGAACAATTTAGGAATCGGCGACAGAATTGAAAAAATGAAAAAACGCGAAGCATTTATATCTTTAAAAGACCACAAAGAAAATTTCGAAAACAACCCAAAATGTCGATTAATTAACCCCGCCAAAAGCGAATCCGGAAAACTAAGCAAAGCTATTTTGGACAAAATTAATTCTAATTTGAGACAAAAACTGAATTTAAATCAATGGAGAAATACAAAACAAGTTATTGAGTGGTTTGGCAATATAAAAGATAAGGACAGACACAGTTTCATTTCATTTGACATTGTCGATTTCTATCCATCTATTTCTGAAAAACTATTGGACCAAGCTCTGTCCTGGGCTTCAAATTTGGCTACTATACCTCAAAACAACATTTCAATAATAAAACACGCTAGAAAATCTCTCCTTTTCAATAGCGGAATTTCATGGATAAAAAAAGATAGCAAGAATTTGTTCGACGTTACCATGGGCAGTTTCGACGGCGCGGAAATTTGTGAGCTCGTAGGCCTTTTCATTTTAAACCACCTAAGTAAGAAATTTGGCAAAGAAAGCATCGGCCTATATAGAGATGACGGTTTGGCTATCATAAAAAGTAAATCAGCACGTTTAGCAGACAAAACAAGAAAAGATCTCCACAAAATTTTCGAGCAATTTGACCTAAAAATCACCGCCGAATCAAATTTACGTATAGTAAACTTTTTAGATGTAACTTTCGACCTTAACAATGGAAACTATAGGCCCTATAGGAAGCCCAATGACGATCCGCTATACATAAATATGCACTCTAACCATCCACCAAGCATAACAAGGCAACTACCTGCATCAATTAACAAACGCATTAAACTCCTTTCGTCAGATGAGCAAACTTTTCAGGAATCTGCACCCTTATATCAGAACGCGCTTAGGCACAGCAACTTTAATCATGAACTTAGCTACACTCATGATACACCGCAACGACCACGTAGGAATAGGCAACGCAATATCATTTGGTTCAACCCACCATTTAGCAAGAGTGTCAGCACTAACATAGGACGTAATTTCCTTAGCCTAATTGACAAACATTTCCCTCCGCACCACAAGCTCCATAAGATTTTTAACAGAAATACAGTTAAAGTAAGTTACAGCTGCATGAACAATGTTAAGTCAATAATCACTAAGCACAATGCACGCATAGCTAGGAACATCAAACCGCAGGATAGGGACGCTACTAATTGCAGTTGTAGAGAGAACACCATTTGCCCGCTTCAAGAACAATGCATGACTAGAGACATAGTATACAAAGCAACAGTGACAGTAAACATCACAAACGAAACAAAACACTACATTGGTATGACTGCAACCACATTCAAAGAGCGATTGGCCAACCACACTAAATCTTTTCAACATAAAAAGCATGAAAATGACACCGAACTTTCGAAATATATTTGGACATTGAAAGAAAACAATAAAGATTTCAGTATTAATTGGCAAATTCTAAAACATTCTATTTCGTACACAGGAGGATCAAAACGATGCAATTTATGTTTAGAAGAAAAATTTTGTATTTTAAAAGAAAAAAATAAGAATAGTTTACTCAACAAAAGAGCGGAAATAATTTCACAGTGTCGTCATCGTAATAAATTTCGCGTAATCAACGCAAACAAAGCCATGACCTCATGCTTTGTCCCCCACATACGCCCCCACTTTCCGGCTGAAAGCCTATAAATAAGCGGTCATCCCTTTCGATATTGTCACTGCCTGAAGATTCTTTTACAGATGAAACAAGTTGTAGCAGACCAGTTTTGAGGTAAGCGAAAATATAATATATTTGCTCTAACTATATGTTGTTGAGCACTCTTTGCATTTCGTAGACCAAAACCTACACGTATATATATATATATATATATATATATATATATATATATATATATATATATATATATATATATATATATATATATATATATATATATATATATATATATATATATATATATATATATATATATATATATATATATATATATATATATATATAGACAGATAGATAGATAGATAATATAAATATTGTTATACATGTACGTACTGGATCTATATCATTGATGCGGGGAACATTTGCGGGAGTGGACGGTCTTAACTGCAAAAATGGACAACAAAACAGTTTTCAACTGACGCAAAATATTTGTGCATAACGTAATAATTATAAGTATGTATAGCTGAACGTAATTATTGTCTAGCGTAAGAATGGAAAAATCTTGACTTTTCTACAAAAACAATAAAGATGCATTTTCCAGGTTAATTTGCATGGTCTCGTTCAAATACAAAAGCCAGAAATCTTTTAATTCAGAAAACTTACGTGATGTTGTGGCGGGGAACAGTCGACGTATACTGGATCTATAACACATGAACAAAACATGAAAAATTTTCATCAAGATTTCCCAACACTGCAAGTCAACGAAAGAAAAACATTCATGTTATCCAGAGCATTATTCTGATAGAATCTGCTATCCTGATAAAATAACAAATAGGTACGCAATGCGCTGAATGCGTAGATGTTTCTATACTGGAAATTGAAATATTTTGTAATGATTTTTGCAATACTACGCGAGACGTCTGAGCGAAATAATTAACAATTATTATACAGCTAACGACAATAGAAATATAAACAAACAATATAAAGCTACCGAGACTCAGATGGAGAGCGAAGGTTATACAATGATAGACTGGTTTGATTGATATAAGCTTGACGATCGTCCATGTATCGTTTGACTACAGTACTTCAAACTCTCCCTGTACATTCAGTACAGCAGTGTATATATTAACAGATCCAAGCATTACTGATATATAGTGACTGCCGCATCGGCAGTACATGTGTCAATCGAACCAGTACATCAACGTAACCTTAGTAGCCGAGTCTCCCCTGTATAAACACGTATATTATTATTATTATTATATATTATTATTTATAATTGTTAGAGCGTCTCACCGGCAATCAAAAGGTTGCAGGTTCGATCTATGTCCGGGAATCAGAACATTTTTTCTGAGGATATGAGTTTGACGATCATCCACGTATCGTCTGTCTACTCCAAGCTCTCAAACATTCACCACAGCAGTGTATATATTAACACAAGTTTGGCTTTCGTGAACGTTCAAGTGAATCTGGTGAGTCTTGGGGCTATAACCTCTTCGAGTTTGGCATGAGTTTTAGAGAAGTCTGAATTCTCGGTTAGAGTTCATGATGACGTATGTAGATGTAGCGTACGTCACCAACTCTGTATATTCGCTCCCAGTATTTCACTATTTTGTAACGTTAAAGGGAAACTGTACCCAAAAAATAAATTAGTTTTAAATAAAAGGCCTTTAAGAATAATGTTTAGAAATGTTAATAGTTTTACGGTGTCTGCTCTTGTACTCGAGAAATAACGTTTCCATTCTCGTATTTTATGCTTCTGGACGCCGCCATTTTCTAGTTTGTTCGACACCTCAACGTCGATATACAGCGGTAATTTTATTTTCAATTTGGACGACATTGAGTGCTTGTCTTTTGTTCCTTGCACTGAATGACGTCAAAACTAAGAAACACCAGCTGGACATCGAGTCTGAGTCGTCGAGCAAACGCTTAAATGCCTAAAATGGCGTCTTCCATAAGAATAAAAATACGAGAATGAAAACGTTATTTCTCGAGTACTAGAGCAGATACTGTAAAACTATTAACATTTCTAAACATTATACTTAAAGACCCTTTATTGCTGCCGTAGGCAGCACACTAATCTTGACTTGGGTTGCTGTGTCTCCCAAGGCTAGAGAATGTCCGCCAGCACGACAGCATGCTACCAGGAAATTTTTCTGGTCTCACAGGAAATGTTTTGAGGAAAAGCAAGTCAGCAAGAAATACATTTTATTTATTTATTTTAAACGTTTTTATTGCCCTTTCGAATTCGACCTTTCCTTAGAGTAGACCTATACAACTACAAAGGTACAATGCTGAATACTACACAGTATATAAACTAATGAGTATTGAGTAATCAGTAATGTCTGTAAATTACAGACATTATGTAATGAAACTATAATGAAACTAACTATAATGAAATGTAACTATAATGAAAATGGTTCGATCTCTTAGTCTTAACGACACACTAGAAATAGTAGTTTGGTTTGCAGTACGTAAGTTGTTAAAATCTTCGTCTGGATGTTTCAATTACAAATGATCTCTGTAGTTGTTCCTTAGTAGGACTAGTCTAGCCGACAGACTCTGCATGAAACTTTCAAAGTTTTACTTAAAAACCCGGCCATTTCCTCATTTTCATGTATGTTGATTGGTGTCAAACAACGTCCGGATCTCGTAAACAAGAGCCTGCGTTCCTTGTGCCATGTCATTCAGAAGTACTTCAAGTAAACAAAATATTATGTATCCTGACATGTTTGGGTTCGCGACCATGCATAATTGCATTCATTTGGTTTGTTGAAAGCATACACTGTTGGAAGTTGAAATTTGGCAGGAAATGTTTTGGGTCTGGAAGGTTGCTGCCAGGAAGAAAAATATTTTATCGAGGCCTGGTGTCTCCTTACCCAGACCTCTTCGCGGAACTATGTATAGTCGATCGACGTTAAAATCACGCTCGATTTTTTCATGGATGACCACAGATTTATGATATTTTATGACGTAACTCGTAGATGTTCGTATAATCGTCGGATGCAGAAACTATCCGATCGATTCAATTGTTCGACTACTATAGGGCCATGATATTTTGTGAAGAGCTTCGTTCGTCAAGTTCTGCTTCAGTGCTGAACGTACTTCTGGCAGCTCTGCTTTAGCCTGGTTGTGCTTCCGAATTTTAACTTCGATTTCAGTGAGGAAAGATTCTCTTGTCAAGGTAAGGTACTGTAACTAGTATTTAACTCACTATTTAATAGGGAGATATCAATTGTCATCTGCGATTTCTTGCCATCACTGACACCACGGTTAATATGGTGACACTGTCATGACATGGTTATCACAATTATCATATATTATCATATATCTATTTTAAATGTATTTTTTTCTATTTTAGGTGTGAGTTCATTGTTTCTCACGATATTGAGTATGCAGAAGAATGCACATCCGTGTCCCTCATATTCGACTGCATTTTTATGCAAGAAACAAATTCTGATTAACTTAAGAATTAAATTTTGATCAACTGTTATGTCAACTTTTTGTGTTCATATTTAACTGCATTTTTATGCAAGCCTTGTACAGAGAACTATGTTATACAACTATTTTATCTTTATGTTCAGCTGCATTTTTATGCAACTGTTCAACTTACATCTGTTTTATAGTATTACACATATTCATGAACTACTATATATTGTGAATAGATGTTGAGAACGGTTACAACACAAGGGTGCAGTCAACATGGGAGGGGGCAGACGTGAGACATCCGCAAATGGATTCTCTCGCGTGCAGACTTACCAACAACCAAGAAGAAAAATATCAATATCCCTGCTGCAATTATAATTAAGCCAGGGACAATGAAAGACCATCCCCTAGAAAATACAGAAGAAGATTTTCTTTTTGTACTCTAAAACTATGGTTCTGTATTAAATAAATATATTTATTATATATCAAGTGTCAAAGTTCCCTTTTTCTAGTGTGCCATTGGTCGAGAGTGTACCACGTGAAAGTGACGAAATTTAGCTGTTTCCCCCGCAACAGCTCTGAGAGGGCAATAATATGTTGTTGACCGTCAATAATGAAAAAATCACGTGAAATACCACGTGAAAATGCGACCTTTGGAATGAACTCTCCTTTCGCCTTAGTTGTATTTAATTTAATGTTTGAAGAATAAAATAATTCATGTCTTTACGTTTTGTTTTTTCTTTGACACTTGGTATGAAAATAAAGCACTTATTTACTGGAACCTCGGGAAAGCAGTATGTTTTGTGGTCCCTCGACCGTCGATGTTTCCCGAGGCGAACTCGGGAAACATCGACGGTCTCAGTAAATAAGTGTTAAATGTTATTTAGTTAATAATAGTTAAATGTTATTTAGTTAATGAGTGTTTAAAACTGTTATCTCTTTTCTGACGGGCTGAAAAACATCCAAAATTGAACCACCTCTTTGTGCTATTGATATCTCTGGAAATAACCAAAACTGTTGCGAAAGCTATACATTTTCTGAAAGCCCAATAAACTGGCCTTTACCAATGCTTTTAAATTTCACGAACAAGACACATTATGTTAATATAAATGAGCATTAATTATCATATATTAGGTTGAAAAACTTTAATTTTTCTAGAAAACCTATCTTGCACGCCCGCGTAGCATCATGAAAATGCAAAATGTCACCAACTTTTTATGAAATAAAATCAAATTTGGCGTGTAAGTGGATCTCGTACCTGGCGCTTGTCGATTTTCAATTTTTAATCTTGCGTTATGTCGAGTTTTTCGATTCACGACTTCTGAGTTTTCCACGAGTTTTTCACGAGTTTTTCGATTCACGACTTTTCGGCCACTGGTTTATCAGTTGTTACTGTTATGTGTATTACCCTCTTGAAATAAAGTTGATTTGAATTGATTTGATCAGTCTTCAAGGACTGATTTTGACTGGGCGGAACAAGAAAGAGTTAATAACTCACGCAAACTTATGCGGATGTAAATGGCGGAAAGTGCTGCCCCGAGAAAAGAGAGAGGGTTAGGGCCCATCTTAGCATTTCAAAGTACTTATAACGTATAGACGACCCACGCACTCGGAAAAGTGTGTATATTAAATATAATACAGCTCGGAACATTACGAACCTGCTGTCATCGTGTTACTACTATGTATACTAACCATAATCCGTATCCTGACATCCATCGTGAACTTTTTAGATTTATATTAATGTGAGAATCGTCTGTATTTGTTTTGGGGCCGCGATATAATTGGCATTAGCTGTTTCGGTCACCCAGCCTGTTGTCTTAATGTCTGTAAATCATGTAATTGTCTGTAATATACATACGATGACAAAGCTAATATATGAAATGGACCTTGCTCTCATGTCCCGGTCGGGCTTCCCCTGGCGAAGTGACTGAGAGAAGCGAAGATCAGGGTGAAGGTAAAGGCCCTCACTGTTATGGATCTTTATCTCCTTTCCGAGTGTGTGCTTCACCGTGGGCGAAGTGTCGCCAAGGGGATACGAATTCCCGCCCTGTTTTTATTATTTAGTTGCAACAACTACATTCGTTTCAGGTCCCTACGCGGGCATCTTGGACGTCAGTATCAGACTTTTATATTATTGGGAACATTTTCATGTCGAGAATAATCATGTAGCTAGTATGATACCGTATAGAATCTCGAAAGTAACCGCACCCCGAAAGTAGCCCCTTCCATGTCTATAACTATTGTATACAAATAAGTTGTAACATCTGTTTAACAATTTATTTTGAATGGCATGGATTAAAACATGTATAAAACAGTAATATCAAAGATTCAGAAATTTCAGACAGAAATTTCTGAATATTCGATATCGAGTACGGTAAATTATTAGCATTAGTCATTTGAACACCTTTAAAATAGCCTTACGTCATTATTATTTTGCTGCTGTTAATAATAACTATAACGCAGATGATTCAAGAACTTATAAGACAATTTGTTGTAAGTGTAATACTGTCCGCAGTCTTACGCGTTCTATTATTTGTTGCTTTTAATATTGTCATTTATTAGGATTTTAGATCTTATTCCTTGGGTCCGCTGTAATTGGCTATGCTGTAGCGGTGTCCCTGCCATTTGTTTTGTTGTTATTGGACGTCTGTATGTAGTTGTAATTGTTGGCGAAGTTAATAAATCATAAATCAAATCATTAGATAATAAGTAACAACTCTTATGTAATTTAATCAAAATAAAACAAAACTTTGAAACGTTGTGCAAAATGTTAAAACTTGGCCGATGCTAAAAATATAACAACCCGAAAGTAAGCGCCCTCCGAAAGTAACCGCCCCTCCGAAAGCAGCCCCTTCCGATGTCTATAACTATTGTATAAATAAGTTATAACATCTGTTTAACAATTTATTTTGAATGGCATGGATTAAAACATGTATAAAACAGTAATATCAAAGATTCAGAAATTTCAGACAGTAGTTATAAGTTTGTCTTTGTCATCGTTCAGACGTCCTCTTCCATTTCGCTATCTGAATATTCGGTATCGAGTACCGTAAATTATTAGCATTAGACTAGAAATACGAATTCGCAATAATCCCCTCGCCCGCCTTTTCTACCCCCCCCCCCCCCCCCTACGGGAATTTCTCCATCCATGGTGCCCAGACCTCGCACGCCGTGGCCGTGTATTATTTCTGTTTTGCAAAAATTCACAATTTCCAAAAGCCCGTTTCGTCGAAGAAATGTTTGAACGTTATCTCGGCCAATATTTAACCGATTTAAACTCTGAAAACTGATTTGGAATTAGCGAGTCAACATACATAACATACGCGTTTACTATATTACGAGAACGTGAGTACCCTTCGTAAAAACGGTTTATGTACTTCGAAATTAGTCGATTATAAACTGGTCACTTCATCGTATATTATTTTGAACGTTATCTCGATCAATATTTAACCGTTTTCAATTCTGAAAACAGATTTGGAATTAGCGAGTCAAAATACATCACATATGTGTCTACTATATTACGAGAACGTGAATACCCTTCGTAAAAATGGTTTATGTACTTAGAAAGTTAGTGGGCTAAATAATGATTTATAGCCGGTCACTTCGTCGAATATTATGTTGAATATCTCGATCAATATATAACCGTTTTCAATTCTGAAAACAGATTTGGAATTAGCGAGTCAAAATACATAACATATGTGTCTACTATATTACGAGAACGTGAATACCCTTCGTAAAAATGGTTTATGTACTTAGAAATTAGTCCGAGCTTGGTCGGCTATGATAATCTCGATCAATATATAACTGTTTTCAATTCTGAAAACAGATTTGGAATTAGCGAGTCAAAATACATACTCGGATTTCTATTTCCTCAAAAACCTATGTCTCTTGTGACCAGTGCCACATTTTCCGATGCCGCGCATGAGGACGGTTGATCATATATATATATATATATATATATATATATATATATATATATATATATATATATATATATATATATATATATATATATATATATATATATATATATATATATATATATATATATATACCTATAAAGCCGATCCGAGATCAGGATCCGCTTGGATCTCGCGTGATAAGGGACTAAACGCCGGTCGATATTAGCACCCTTGCCCTCAGCCTTCGGCCGGCGCTTCGCGCCGGGCGAGGGGATAATAAGTAACAACTCTTATATAATTTAACCAAAATAAAACAAAACTTTGTGAAAAACGTTGTGCAAAATGTTAAAACTTGGCCGATGCTAAAAATAACAACCCGAAAGTAACCGCCCCGCCCTTAGAGGTCACTAATTTCGAAAGTAGCCGCCCCGGCTACTTTCGAGATTCTACGGTATTCCAACTCGATATTACAACTATTCCAAATATGTTTCAACTATAGCTTTATTGCTTATAAAATGAGAATAAAATATAATAAAAGAGCCAAGCTTTTGCACTAACTGTCCATCCTCAGGGCTATAAGACTATGGTTCGACAAGTTTAAAAGCTATTCACAATGACAAAAGAATATTCTAATTAGAATAAAATGAAAAATATATAGAATAAATTAGATGAGGTTAAACAGTTAAAGAGTGAGTGTCAACCGTCGTTCATTGCGCGTTTGTGTTTATCTTTCCGTACGATAACGAAGTGTTTTGAAGTGCTTTGTTTTTTCTTCAACTTGACGTGGTAAATACTCCGGAAATTCGCCGAGTGTTCTCAGGACAAACCCTACAGAGGATTTCTTATTCAACCACAATCCAAATACGTCCACTCAGAACCTCGCGTCATTTGGTCTTCCACGCTTAGCTTCGCGTCAGTCAAAGCTGACATAATTCGAAATGAAAGTCAAGAAAACGTCGAGTTTTGTGAAAAATGCAGAAATGATTACTTTCTAAGGTATGTCTTAATTCTTTTCAATTAAAATAAAAAATGAATAATTTATATCACGGATTGACAAGATATTTACGGATGAGTTTACCACGGGAATTTCGTGCTTCAAAAAATGGCCGACCGAGCGTGCAATGCGTCACGGTGGAGGGACCGGTCATTATTTGTGGCTGGGGGCCGAAGAGAAAATGGTTGGTTAACTGAAAAATCTAAGACCTAAATGGTTGGGTAAAAAAATTACTTCTCTGAAGGGTTGGGAAGCAAAATTTTCATGACTATTTACATAGAAAAAATAAGATCATAATTTAAAATTGGAATCTCATCATCAGTTCTCCTTAGTCATCATTGCATATTAGCTTTTATTATTGTACTCCTCTGCTTGTTTTTCTTGGATTCCTGCTCTGTATAGGGAGATAATAATATGAATGCTACAGTTGGATCTGTCTGTATATCTATTTGGGTTTGTTATTAAAACTTGTATCGACGATATTCCGGGAATTGGGCTTTATCTAACTTTTTTCTTCTTGGGTTGGGTAAAAGATTTTCTTTACTCGTAAATGGTTGGGACGGTTACATTTCTGATCTCAATTTGTTTGGGTAGATTTTTTTCAGCACCAATTTATTTCTCTTAAGCTCCACGAAAATAGCTCCACGAAAATACAGCCCGCGAAAATATACCCTCGAAAATAAGTATCCCCGAAAGTAAGCCCCCCTTCCAAAAGTAAGACCCATATCTTGAAAAAAATTATTTCAAAATTAAGCACCCGCCCCCCCCCCCCCCCCCCCCCCCCCCCCCCAAATATAAGCCCATTATACTTAACTGCAATTAGATTATGAACGCGAAATTTCTTTGAGGTGAAGTCCGAGTTAAGGTTAGAAAACTCGTTAATAATAATAATAATAATAATAAAGACGTATTAGGAGCATTATACAATAGTCTCAATGCTCTTACAACAATATATTCTTAATTTTACTTATAAAACTAATTACAGTTTCATTATAAGATAAAGCCTACTACATATATTACGATAACGAAGTGTTTTGAAGTGCTTTGTTTTTTCTTCAACTTGACGTAGTAAATACTCCGGAAATTCGCCGAGTGTTCTTAGAACAAACCCTACAGAGGATTTATTATTCAACCACAATCCAAATACGTCCACTCAGAACCTTGCGTCATTTGGTCTTCCACGCTTCGCGTCAGTCAAAGCTGACATAATTCGAAATGAAAGTCAAGAAAACGTCGAGTTTTGTGAAAAATGCAGAAATGATTACTTTCTAAGGTACATGTCTTAATTATTTTCAATTAAAATACAAAATGAATGATTTATATCACGGATTGACAAGATATTTACGGATGAGTTTACCACGGGAATTTCGTGCTTCAAAAAATGGCCGACCGAGCGTGCAAACGTGCGGCTAAATCGAGAGTTGGCACCATGGCCGCCATATTGAATTCTAACCGAGCTGGGGCATTGGAACGAGATCACCCGATACATAACACAATTTGTAAACACATACATCTCTTACAGCGGTACTTGTCTGCTGAGCCTGTAGTTACCAAATACATTGATACAGATTATAATGATAATGAAGTACAATTGGTTGCATCTCATCATCAACAGAAAAAAAAGTGATGCAAGATAATGCAACACTAAAGGAAGCCACTAATAGACAACTTTTGGTTCTGGTAGACCAACTAATTCATTGTGAGGACAATGAGGCAATCAGTGTACTAAATAAAATAATAACTGCTGCCAAACACTTGTTTATGTCAATGAAAGAACGGAAATGTTTGTCACCGTTAAAACTGGTCACAAGTTCACCTGCCAATAAATCTATTGATAAACAGCGTAGATTCAAATCAACTAAGAAAAAGACTCTCCAGTCCATTCATTAAGGTAGCAAGATCCCTCTGAATACATTTGTAATACCATACAATATAACAATGAACCCTTACAACCATTTGATAGAACATATGACAAATAATATTTCCACGCAAAAAGTTTGCATAAATTATGCTAATTAGCTGACGAAATGGCCGCCGATTGGTCAAAATCGGGATATACTTAAACAAATTTGCCATTTTCCAAACACTATTTCTCCCTCATTTTCTCATATATTCACCACAGCCTCCTAACAGGAATATCTAGGGAATGGTGGTAGGAATTTTGAATCTGATTCATACTTGTTGAATTATCTGACATAATTAATAAAATTTAGGTGGTGGAAATTGAAAAAAAAAGAAAAAAGCATGTCAGAAAATAGCTGAAAGTTTATATTGAAAATGCTACCACCAGAATATGCCTTAGTATATAAGCTATAAACTCAGAAACTTTCAGGACCTTATCTCTAAAACTGCCTGAGAAATCTTGTTTGAAGTATATCCCGATTTTGACCAATCGGCGGCCATTTCGTCAGCTAATTAGCATAATTTATGCAAACTTTTTGTGTGGAAATATTATTTGTCATATGTTCTATCAAATGGTTGTAAGGGTTAATTGTTATATTGTATGGTATTAAAAATGTATTCAGAGGGATCTTGCTACCTTAATTGCGAAATAGTCGTACCCAGTCTCCAGCGCGGTAGAAATCAATATGGCGGCCAACTCTCGATTTAGCCGCACGTGCGTGCAATGCGTCACGGTTTACACTCACTCTTTATCATAACGTAAGCTAAGCAAAGAACATCGGCAACAAAATATAATTACGTTTTAGATCAAAGTACGTGACTTATATATCCGGAATATAGTAGTTCGAGGTTGTAAAAATACTCGTATTAATTGCACTGTCAAAGTTGCTAACATGAATCATTGTCCGCCATCTTGGATATATTTTAGATTTGCGTGTGACGTCACAAGCTGGGTAAAGCGAAATTTTTATCTAGCTATCCTCATCTCTTTATAGGTCTGAAACTCGATTTTTGTCAATGTCTTCCTTTTTCAATTGAACCAAACTCGGCCACCCACAGAATAGTTTCATCAGGTTTACCTGCTTGTGACGTCACCAACCTCTCAGTTAATTAGGAAAAGTATTACAACAAGATGTCGGATTACAGGACACATACACACATACACACATACACATACTGATGAGCTGTGGTACAGCGAAACACGTGTCTGTAGATTGAACTAATACTGTATATATAGTGATTGATTCTTACCAAGCGCCATTAGACCACACCGCAGCTATAGCTGAGCCAGCAATGTTCCCCACGGACGTATGTGAATTCCAAATACCCATTATAAGACCTCGCCTAAAACATTACATACAAAACTATCTCGATCAGAAGTTGTGTCTACTTTTCTTAAATACCTGGGTACTACAGTGGTCTTAAATTGGAACTATAGTCAAACAATAAATTAATACAATGAATTAATGCCTATGCAATGAAACATTCAGTTGTAAAATAACTATTTTATTTTAAAGAACTCTTGAAACTATAAGGACTAACCATTTGCAACTTTTCCATATCTCACTTCACTCTTGAGATATTAAGATTTGTTTGATATGTAAATGATCATACTTATGACATCACACTGCATAATAACTTATTGAAAACGCTTATATATCCTTGCGATTATGTAATGAAATCACTTGAAATGCAGGTGCATGTGCGTGGATGTATCCAATGACATCAAATATGCAAATCATCAAACGATTCCAAGTGATAATGGTAAAGATATGCAGAATTTTTCAATAAGTCATTATGCATTATGATGTCATAAGTATAATCATTTACATATTAAACAAATCTTAATATCTCAAGAGTGAAGTGAGATATGAAAACGTTGTAAATGGTTAGTCTTTATATTTTCAAGAGTTCAAGCAGAAGAGTTATTTTACAACTGAATTTTTCATTGCATATAGGTACTTTAAGTGTAAGGTTTAGAAATTGTAATAGCTTGACGTTATCTGCTCTTGTACTCGAGAAATAACGTTTTCATTCTCGTATTTTACGCCGCCATGTTAGAGTTTACTCGACGGTTCAAACACGTTGTTCAGCGAGGGTTTCTTTTTAATTTTGACGTTAATGAGTGAAAGGAACAAAAGACAAGCACTCGATCACTTCAAAATTACTACCGTACATCAACTTTGAGCCATCGAGCAAACTCTAAAATAAATAGCAAAGAAACAAAGTAACATTGCACATACGATGATCGTATCCCCTTTAGGGCAACTCAAGTCAAATACAAGTGGAGTTCATATGAAAGATCTTACTGACTTTAGTTTATTTCCAAAGTTTCAGCATTCCTATCAATTTAGTTAAGGAGATATCGCAAGTTGAAGTTGGAGAGTTTGTCCAATTTCGACGCCATATTTGTTTCTCAAATATGACGTCACTGAGTGCTTCTATCCGTGTTATGCCTAAGAAGCGGGTCATCACCTACCTACATGTATACTATCAAGTTTTGTGATTGGTTGATTAAAACAATAAAACAATAGAATCAACCACAAAGAAACCAATGTCCTAACCTAACCACTTTTGTTCCATATAGCCAATCACAAAACCTGTTCATTTTAGGTACGTATTTACTGTAAGAAGCTCATTTACTTTCCAGTACGAGGAACTAAATATTTTATTTCGACTAATTTTCATCCAAAGAACACTCACAACAATTATCACTATGTGATCGCCATCAAAACAATGATGTCATATTTTCAAAACAAATATGGCGTCAAAATCCTCAAATTTCAGCCCTATCTTTTTAACTAAATTGACAGGAATGCTGAAACTTTAGGAATAAACTAAAATCAGTAAGATCCTTCATCCCCTTTAAAAATAGCAATTTACCTCAATTCAAATTCGTGGTCGGGGGAATTGGACTATAGTATCTTCATCAATAAACAACACTTAAAGTGCCTATGACACGAAAATTAAGTTTGCCTTATTTGAAAGAACACTTAAAATGACAAAGTAACATCTTTTGTAGTTTTTTCGTTTCGTTGCTTCGTTCTTGAGATATTTCAGTTTGTATTGTATGCAAATGACAATGGTGTGACGTACACGTGCATAATGACTTATCCGAGAAGGTTATTTATCTTTGCTAATATAAAACCAAATTTAATTCGAATGAAGCATGTGCGTGAGTATTTCCAAAAACATGGAACTTGTAGAATTTCAAGTGATTTTGTGTGATAATAACAAAGATATATAACCTTCTCCGATAAGTCATTATGCATGTGTACGTCACACCATTGTCATTTGCATATAATACAAACTGAAATATCTCAAGAACGAAGCAAGGAAACGAAAAACTACAAAAGATGTTACTATGTCATTTTAAGTATTCTTTCAAATAAGGCAAACTTAATTTTCGTGTCATAGGCACTTTAATTTTTGTTATCCAATTGACGTTTTACACAACAGAGCTAGTAGCTACATGTCATAATACTCAGAATAACAATATAAATATAAAAAGATAGTGCATGCCACTTACTGTCCTTTACCAAACCAATTACCAATAGCTTCAACAACGGCAGGCCATCCCGACGACTAAAACAGAAGCACATAACATTAAGTTTCAAAACGTAGCGAAGAAAAAGCTGGAGTCAAAAACAGTTTACTATACTTATTTTTTTCATTTAAAATAGACAGTTGAGTTAAACAAACTAACTTCGAACAAACACTACACTAATACGCATGCAATACTTGATAGCATGAATGTTGATAGCAATCGATGTAAAACCCTTTATAAAATAACATGTATGACCCGTGTTTGGATCAAGTCATCCAAACACGGAAATTCACCGCCAAAAATTTCCTTAAGTTTTGCTGCTCGTTGTTTTGTATTATTTTATAAAAGAAATACCTAATGGTTTTTCCGTATTTGGATACTGTGATCCAAACACTTGCTCGACTTTCAAAAAGCTAAAAAACACTTCCCACGTGTTTGGATCACAGTATCCAAACACGGAAACCATTAGGTATTTATTTAATCCATCATGAAAAAACATATTCAGTACAGTACAGAGAAGAGATGTTATATCTTATATTTTTTTGAAGCTATCTGATAATATCCGGTAAAATTTGGTCGCTTTCTGCTGGATAGCAGTGGCACCCTTGGCGTCAAGAAAGGTGGTGAAAAAACTGATGTTCAAAACATAATCCAGCTACAACTGCGAGCGACGAAGCCGTAAAACAAATCTGCATATATGCAACTAGCATGCAGAGAAAACAAGTGATTTGGGGGATAGGGATGGGCAAAAATAATGCCTCTTTTGCTCCTTCATCAAACTTTATGAATACCCGGTGCTTTTGTATTAGAGAAATAACGTTTTCATTCTCGTATATTATACTTCAATATGCCGCCATTTTGTGTCATTCTGGAGTTTGCTCGACGGCTCAGACTCGATGTTCAGCGGGAGTTACTTTTCAATTTTGACGTCATTGCCAAGTGCAAGGAACAATTATTGATACACGATTAGGCCACATGAAAAAATTACTTGTTTAGCGTCCACCCCATTCCAACTTTTCCAGGTCGGGAAGGAGGTTTTTATTTTTATTTTTTTATATTTCAAACCGTCGTGACAAAGGAAACCGGATTTAAAATTTCAATCAACCGTGGTTACACTTTTGTCTGATCATGGTCTCATCGAGGTGCCCGACACACTATGGAGATCGACAATGCTCAAATGGACAGTAAAACATGAGTAGGGTATTTATAAGGTGGAAAAACGATAGTTTTGATAGTTTAAACTGTTTTGTGCAAAATAAAAAAGAAAAAGAAAATTGAGGTCGGGGACATTTTCCAGGTCGGGCGGGGACGCTAAACAAGTAATTTTTTTTTTATGTAGCCTTGATAGGTACTTATAGTACGTATTCCATATAAGGTCATATCGGACGGGACTGGGAAGAGAAAATACGTTGCCCTAACGAGCATATACGTTGCCCTGACGAGCAAATACATTGCCCTCGTACCAGCACACTGGATGCGGATAGTTAACACTTTACGATATGTTCGATTACCCGCTCTTTTTAAGAAAACTACGTTCGCTAGCCGGATAAGCTGTACGCATATTATAAACAGATAATTTACCTTTGTTTTAATATATATTGTAGCTTTGGGAGTTGATTATTTCTCAAGAAAACGTTCGTCGAAGACGGCCGAAAGTTCGTTTAAAAGATGGTATCCGTAATACGAAAATTATATTTAAGGGCATGTTCGATTATCCGCTTTCAAAGAGAACTAAGTTAGCTACCAGGATAAGCTGTATGCATGTTGTAAATGGATCATTTAACTTTAAAAGAATATATTCTATAGCTTTGTGGGAGGGTTAGGACCTTTGTTGTTTTGGGGTCGGTTACAATCCAATTAACTTGGAGGCTGGTACGAGGGCAATGTATTTGCTCGTCAGGGCAACGTATATGCTCGTTAGGGCAACGTATATGCTCGTTAGGGCAATGTATGTGCTCTTCCCAGTCCCGTCCGATATGACCTTATATGGAATACGTACTATAAGTCCATATGGCAGCCTTACGTCAAATTGAAAAGAAAATTGCCGCTGTACATCAGCTTTGAGCCGTCGAGCAAACTCGAAAAAGGCGGTGTCCAGAAGCATAAAATACGAGAATGAAAACGAGTACAAGAGTAACTTATTTTCTTGGTATAGTTCCTCTTTATGTAAATTAACGTCACTAAATAGTTACTGTGACCAACGCTGAATATGGAAATTCAGAAAAGAGCTTACCTGGGCAAGTCCTGCTAAAAGCTATAAAACAGGAGAAAAATATAATTAATAGTCTGCCACGTTAAAATGTACGGAGTCAGGACAATTTCCAAAAAAATTAATTGGGAATTTAATTATTTTCGCCCGTTTACACGTGCGACGTATAGATCTCACAATATTTCTTTCGCTCAGCCTAAAATCTATCTTAAAGGGGCAGCAAGATCCGTTTCCTCATTAAAGGACATTGGTAACAAAAATTAATTTTGTCTAATATGAAAGAACTCGTAAAATGATAGACTCACACCTTTTACAACTTTCCAGTATTTTCCTTCGTTTTTGAAATATTTCAGTTTGTTTCATATGTAAATGAGATGGTCTCTGACGTCAGGTGCAGGGTAGAGAATTTTCACTCATTAAAATATTAGTCACATCTTCAAGTTTGTCCCACAAATTTACTTGAAAATGTGCGTATAATAACTCTTAGCAATCACTGAGATATAAAACATATTTTAATGAGTGAAAATTCTCTACCCTGCACCTGAGATCAGAGACCATCTCATTTACATATCAAACAAACTGAAATATTTCAAAAACGAAGTAAAATACGGGAAAGTTGTAAAAGGTGTTACTCTATCATTTTACGAGTTCTTTCATATTAGACAAACTTAATTTTTGTTGCCAATGTCCTTAACTCTTTCCTGTCCGGCTGAAAAACATCCAAAATTGAACTACAGGTACCTCTTTGGTCTATTGATATATTGGGAAATATCCATACAGTACTGTTGCGCAATCTATACCTTTTCGGAAAGTCCAATAAACCGGCTGTTACCAATGCTTTTGAATTTTCCGAACAAGACACATCATGATAATACAAATTAGCTAATTATCATAAATCAGGTTGAAAAACTTCCATTTTTATAGAAAATGCCTTCTTGCATGCCCGCGTAGCATCATGAAAATTCAAAATGCCACCAATCGCAAAGTTGTTTATGAAATCCAATCAAACTTGGCGTGTGAGTGGATCTCATGTCCCTGTCGCTTGTCGAATTTCAATTTTTAATCTTGCGTTACCGTGTGCCGTGTTTTTCGATTGACGACTTCGGGGGTCTTCTGACCCCTAAAGACCCATTTTGACTGGGCCGGACAGACGATCATCTACTCCACACATGAAGTTCGCTTTCGTAATTACTCTTATCAGAACTCGATTCAGAGTTTGGATATATATTTATTAATGAAACTATATGCAAGAAAACAGTTCTACGCTGTAAGCGAATGTAAATTCAATAGCGTTGATGCGTTTCCGTTGAGTAGATGACGTAACAGCGTGTAACCGCTGGTTGGATTTCGTTCAAATGCACTGTTTTAGAATATATTTCATGATAAAATGCTTTTATTTTAATTTTCGTGTATCTGGTAGTCATTACTACACATGCATTAGACTACTAAAATGAATTTTTTGTGCGACTCAAATCGCTCACGCAAACCAGCAAGCGATTTCATATTTCTTTCCCTCGAATCTTACATAAATATACGGTCTTTTTGTATCTAATATATAGCTTATGAGAGCTATTCAGAGCCTCTTCTTATTTTTTTTTTTTTTTTTTACTTCGCCTTGATTATGTAGTTTATATAGTGAAATTTACGATTATAAAGATCCTATATTACAAGGCTGGTAAAACCGCAACATCAATCGCCAATTACTGCGGTTCGATTAGTATAGGAAAAACACGGTTCGAGAAGAATCAATGAAAAATCGCACGCGTGCTCGGCGAAACATTTACAATACCACGAGTGCGAAGCACGAGTGGTACTATGAATATCTCGTCAAACACAAGTGCGACTCCTCGCCAATTCCTCTAGAACAAGTGTTATTTCCTTTTAATACCCTTTCAATCAATTTTACGTGTTCCTAAATACCCCTAAATTTGTATGACACGCTTGAAGCATATCTTCAAAGCCTATTAAATAAAATTGCTTGAAACTTTGCACAAGTATACAGTACAGTTAACCAAATTGAATCAGGAAGAAAGGAGTATTGATCCCTACCGCAGCGAAATTATCACCCTCGCCTTCGGCGCCGGACAAGGGGAATGTTCCGTTCTCATAAAATTACTCTCATTTTACCTGCATTATTATAAAAAAAGAAAAATGATGAATCTTGAAAAAGTAACCCATTCCAAATAAAATGCTAAAAACGCCACTGAGAACCATGCCACCAGTTAAGAACAAACGTATGTCCATATGTTCAGCAAAATATCCACTGAAATGAAGCGAAGACACATGTATGAGTTCTAAAACTGTCTTTAAGGGTGTTCAGACGTATTTACAGGGCTGCAAACTACTGTTGGTCATCGGACAATGTCCGACCAAATTTGGCAAATTTGGCAAATCAAAACCACATTGTGATCGGACAGACATAATGTCCGTCCAAATAAAATACATTGTCTGATCAAGAAGAAATTCTGCTTAAACAATTTTAACACGCGCGCGGCGCTGAACAGACGAAGGGAAACTCTAGCCTTGCGTCACAGCCCACTTTAAACGCAGGCTAAACTGAACTGGATATAAACAAAAGGATTGATGAATCTTTCTCAAACTCATTAATAATTCATGAGCCAATTAGCCAATGAAATCACTTTATTTTATCACATGACTGAGGCTGGATACTCGAGTAAAACACGTAAAAATCATATTCCACCACAGTTATTAGATCAAACCCGGTTTTGATCTAATTGCTGAGAACTTAATTAATAATTCATTTTTTTGAGAATTTTTTTTCCAATTAAATCCGTGTTCGATTGAGAAGCCATATAAACAACTCGTTTATCGTGTTTCGTCAGGGGATCCAAACACTCGAAAACAATAAAAACACTCGCGCTTCGCGCTCGTGTTTTCATCATGTTTTCTCGTGTTTGGATCCCCTGATGAAACACTCAAACTCGTTGTTCATATATTACATCAAGAATCCCTTATAAATATTGAAGAATTAGGTTTGGGCCAAACGTCGAACTTTTCACTCAATGCAAATTAAGATAATCTATTGAGTCGAACTCGATGCAAAAGCTGATTTGCATTGAGTTGGTTCGACGTATGAAAAGTTCGACGTTTGACCCAAATCTATAACTATGAAGAATAATTCAGTAGCAACTTGGAGAATTATTGTACACCCTTCACCTTGAATTTCGTAAGTAACGTATGTATTCCTCGAGTCTCGATAATATCTGTAGATCTCCGAGCGTAGAATCAATGTAATCACGTCCAGTATTGACACATATTACACACTGACACAGCCCTGAGCCGCATTTACCATTTTGTAGCTTTTCTATAAAATAACGCTAACTTTGCTTAAAAAACTCATAAGAAAGCTAATTGAAAGTGTGCATAACATATTAGACGGCCGGTCAAGTTCCCAAAAGGTACACTTTGATGGCATTTATTTGTTACAATTTGCCAACCAGTATATTTACATATAGTTTAGACCTTTGTGAAGTACGCTAGACCGGTTGGTATCTCTGATTTTTGCTTTGAAGGTAACATTTTGAGGCTTATTCCCAGTGATATAGGTCAGTTGAGCAAACGCTGATTCGATGATCTAATCATGCTGGCCAATCAGAGAGCGCGATACGTTATTAACAGCCTTGAATGACCTTTGCTTTCTTCAAAATGGACTCCATTGCGTTCACTAGTGTAGTACTGTTAATATTAAGTAACAAGAATATGTTAATAAAAAAATTGTTACGAAAAATTGTCCGACCAAATGTGATAATAGTTTTATGTCCGACCAAATTTAAGTTCTGTCCGACCAAAATGGGAAATTGGTCAGACACACGTCCTGTCAACAAAAAATATTTATTTGCAGCCCTGTATTTAGATTTTCAGAACTTATATCCGTTGCTAATAGAATTTGTCATATCATTTCATTTCATTTCATTTCATTTCACAGATTTAAGAAACTGTTTCGTTTGGTAATGTCATATGAAGACGTCATCATGACGTCACAGAAAAATTCCTATAACCTTCAAAGTTTTTTTAAGTAATATTAATTTTTCAGATGCGATTAGAATCTGCACTGTTATCGTCAAAAAAGTACGTATCGGTATGGATTTTAAGAATTTTTAGGTTTTTAAACACTAAAGTGTGAATAACACGTGTGCGTGTTTCTCCCACAACACCAAACTTCTTGATTTTAAAGGATTTCGTTCGAGAATGAAAGAGATACACACATTTCTCCAATAAGTCATCATGTAAATTCCGGACATTTGCATATCAAACAAACTGATATATCTCAAAAAGAAAGCGAAGAAACGAAAATCTTCAAAAGAAGTTACTTTATCAATTTAAAAGTTCTTCCAAATAAGACAATAAAAAATTCGGGGGTTAGAGGCACTTTAACCATAATAAGATAGAGCCATTATTACATCCTGGGTTCGCGAACATACCATTTAAGGTAGCTTGCCCCCTTAAGGGATCGGTCATTATTTATGGTCGTGGTAGGGGCCGAAGAGAAATAGATTTGGTGCTGAAAAAATTTTTACCCAACCAAAAATTAAGATCAGAAATTTAACCGTCCCCAACCTTTTATCGGTAAAGAATATTTTTTACCCAACCTAAGAAGAAAAAAGTTAGATAAAGCCCAATTCCCAGTAACTTGAATCGAAGATATACTGGGCCAGTATATCGTCGATACAAGTTTTAATAACAAACCCAAATAGATATACAGACAGATCCTACTGTAACTTTCAGATTATTATCTCCCTATACAGAGCAGGAATCCGAATAAACAAGCAGAGGAATACAATAAGAAAGGATAAAAGCCGAAACCCAATCCATTATTTGAGAGAATGGAGCTTCCATTCTTCCAGCTTCCAGAAATTAGTTTTGAAATGAAATGAATTGATGTGTTTGCGCATCTAGTGCTTAGCAATGCGTAACAAATAATGGACATTGACTGAGTAGAAGTATTCACGTGAAGTTGTTGAGTGTGAGTTTGTTAACTAATGGTGGAATCCAGTGAAGGCGATGAAGTATTATTTATAACTCAGTCGAGATGTTGAGTAGTCGAGATTACTAATAGTAGAGATGTACATTGTCGTGTATGATTGTCATTCTGGCGTACATTGTCGTATATACGATTGTCATTCTGGCGTACATTGTCGTATATACGATTGTCATTCTGGCGTACATTGTCGTATATACGATTGTCATTCTGGCGTACATTGTCGTATATGATTGTCATTCTGGCGTACATTGTCGTATATACGATTGTCATTCTGGCGTACATTGTCGTATATACGATTGTCATTCTGGCGTACATTGTCGTATATACGATTGTCATTCTGGCGTACATTGTCGTATATACGATTGTCATTCTGGCGTACATTGTCGTATACGATTGTCATTCTGGCGTACATTGTCGTATACGATTGTCATTCTGGCGTACATTGTCGTATATGATTGTCATTCTGGCGTACATTGTCGTATATACGATTGTCATTCTGGCGTACATTGTCGTATATACGATTGTCATTCTGGCGTACATTGTCGTATATGATTGTCATTCTGGCGTACATTGTCGTATACGATTGTCATTCTGGCGTACATTGTCGTATATATGATTGTCATTCTGGCGTACATTGTCGTATATGATTGTCATTCTGGCGTACATTGTCGTATACGATTGTCATTCTGGCGTACATTGTCGTATATACGATTGTCATTCTGGCGTACATTGTCGTATATGATTGTCATTCTGGCGTACATTGTCGTATATATGATTGTCATTCTGGCGTACATTGTCGTATATGATTGTCATTCTGGCGTACATTGTCGTATACGATTGTCATTCTGGCGTACATTGTCGTATATGATTGTCATTCTGGCGTACATTGTCGTGTACGATTGTCATTCTGGCGTACATTGTCGTATACGATTGTCATTCTGGCGTACATTGTCGTATATACGATTGTCATTCTGGCGTACATTGTCGTATATGATTGTCATTCTGGCGTACATTGTCGTATATACGATTGTCATTCTGGCGTACATTGTCGTATATGATTGTCATTCTGGCGTACATTGTCGTATATACGATTGTCATTCTGGCGTACATTGTCGTATATGATTGTCATTCTGGCGTACATTGTCGTATACGATTGTCATTCTGGCGTACATTGTCGTATATATGATTGTCATTCTGGCGTACATTGTCGTATATGATTGTCATTCTGGCGTACATTGTCGTATATACGATTGTCATTCTGGCGTACATTGTCGTATATGATTGTCATTCTGGCGTACATTGTCGTATATATGATTGTCATTCTGGCGTACATTGTCGTATATACGATTGTCATTCTGGCGTACATTGTCGTATATGATTGTCATTCTGGCGTACATTGTCGTATACGATTGTCATTCTGGCGTACATTGTCGTATATATGATTGTCATTCTGGCGTACATTGTCGTATACGATTGTCATTCTGGCGTACATTGTCGTATATACGATTGTCATTCTGGCGTACATTGTCGTATATACGATTGTCATTCTGGCGTACATTGTCGTATATGATTGTCATTCTGGCGTACATTGTCGTATACGATTGTCATTCTGGCGTACATTGTCGTATATATGATTGTCATTCTGGCGTACATTGTCGTATACGATTGTCATTCTGGCGTACATTGTCGTATATACGATTGTCATTCTGGCGTACATTGTCGTATACGATTGTCATTCTGGCGTACATTGTCGTATATATGATTGTCATTCTGGCGTACATTGTCGTATATGATTGTTATTCTGGCGTACATTGTCGTATATATGATTGTCATTCTGGCGTACATTGTCGTATATATGATTGTCATTCTGGCGTACATTGTCGTATATACGATTGTCATTCTGGCGTACATTGTCGTATATGATTGTCATTCTGGCGTACATTGTCGTATACGATTGTCATTCTGGCGTACATTGTCGTATATATGATTGTCATTCTGGCGTACATTGTCGTATACGATTGTCATTCTGGCGTACATTGTCGTATATACGATTGTCATTCTGGCGTACATTGTCGTATATACGATTGTCATTCTGGCGTACATTGTCGTATATGATTGTCATTCTGGCGTACATTGTCGTATACGATTGTCATTCTGGCGTACATTGTCGTATATATGATTGTCATTCTGGCGTACATTGTCGTATACGATTGTCATTCTGGCGTACATTGTCGTATATACGATTGTCATTCTGGCGTACATTGTCGTATACGATTGTCATTCTGGCGTACATTGTCGTATATGATTGTCATTCTGGCGTACATTGTCGTATATATGATTGTCATTCTGGCGTACATTGTCGTATATGATTGTCATTCTGGCGTACATTGTCGTATATGATTGTCATTCTGGCGTACATTGTCGTATATGATTGTCATTCTGGCGTACATTGTCGTATACGATTGTCATTCTGGCGTACATTGTCGTATATATGATTGTCATTCTGGCGTACATTGTCGTATATGATTGTCATTCTGGCGTACATTGTCGTATACGATTGTCATTCTGGCGTACATTGTCGTATATACGATTGTCATTCTGGCGTACATTGTCGTATACGATTGTCATTCTGGCGTACATTGTCGTATATGATTGTCATTCTGGCGTACATTGTCGTATATATGATTGTCATTCTGGCGTACATTGTCGTATATGATTGTCATTCTGGCGTACATTGTCGTATATGATTGTCATTCTGGCGTACATTGTCGTATATGATTGTCATTCTGGCGTACATTGTCGTATACGATTGTCATTCTGGCGTACATTGTCGTATATATGATTGTCATTCTGGCGTACATTGTCGTATATGATTGTCCATTCTGGCGTACATTGTCGTATATGATTGTCATTCTGGCGTACATTGTCGTATAAGATTGTCATTCTGGCGTACATTGTCGTGTATGATTGTCATTCTGGCGTACATTGTCGTATATACGATTGTCATTCTGGCGTACATTGTCGTATATACGATTGTCATTCTGGCGTACATTGTCGTATATACGATTGTCATTCTGGCGTACATTGTCGTATATGATTGTCATTCTGGCGTACATTGTCGTATATACGATTGTCATTCTGGCGTACATTGTCGTATATGATTGTCATTCTGGCGTACATTGTCGTATATGATTGTCATTCTGGCGTACATTGTCGTATATATGATTGTCATTCTGGCGTACATTGTCGTATATGATTGTCATTCTGGCGTACATTGTCGTATATGATTGTCATTCTGGCGTACATTGTCGTATATGATTGTCATTCTGGCGTACATTGTCGTATACGATTGTCATTCTGGCGTACATTGTCGTATATATGATTGTCATTCTGGCGTACATTGTCGTATATGATTGTCATTCTGGCGTACATTGTCGTATATGATTGTCATTCTGGCGTACATTGTCGTATACGATTGTCATTCTGGCGTACATTGTCGTGTATGATTGTCATTCTGGCGTACATTGTCGTATATACGATTGTCATTCTGGCGTACATTGTCGTATATACGATTGTCATTCTGGCGTACATTGTCGTATATACGATTGTCATTCTGGCGTACATTGTCGTATATGATTGTCATTCTGGCGTACATTGTCGTATACGATTGTCATTCTGGCGTACATTGTCGTATACGATTGTCATTCTGGCGTACATTGTCGTATACGATTGTCATTCTGGCGTACATTGTCGTATACGATTGTCATTCTGGCGTACATTGTCGTATATGATTGTCATTCTGGCGTACATTGTCGTATATACGATTGTCATTCTGGCGTACATTGTCGTATATACGATTGTCATTCTGGCGTACATTGCCGTATATACGATTGTCATTCTGGCGTACATTGTCGTATATGATTGTCATTCTGGCGTACATTGTCGTATATACGATTGTCATTCTGGCGTACATTGCCGTATACGATTGTCTATCTGGCGTATGCAATTGTTTGCACACGACACAATTCTTGTTTATGATTCGTGGTGAATGTTGACAGGCGTGTACAGTTACACCAAAATAATAATCGTATACAACTAATCGTATCGTGTAGATTGGCCTTTATATGGAGATTCCGCTGTAATACAATTATATACTGTACCTGAGATACATCCCCAAAGCATAGGCGACAAGGAAAGCAGCATCGAGATATCCAAGTAAGCTCTCTCCATGTTTTCCTTCTACAAGTTGTAAATAGTCTAGAATCAACAATCGTCAGAAAATGCTTTTCCACAGTACTTGACAGTATTACCTTTTTATGTACTTGTTGCGTCTGCGCACTAATGAGTACAATCAAAGGCAGCCTGTAGATTTTTATTTCAGTGAAAATACAATTACACAGGAATACAATCACACAGGCAACGGGTAGAGTTGCAGATCATTGATATTCACTCTTAAAAAAATACTAAACGTCTAAATGCTAAACATATGCACGATTGGCAGCATTGGCTAAAGATGCACCTTTACACTGATAAAATTACATCCTTTCTATTCTCTTTCGTTTCGCTCAGCCGAATAGAAAACATGACAGTACAGTATATATGTAATGTATTATGTATGTTCATTATTAGGGTATAAAGACACCATGACTAGGGCTAAACACGAAAACAAAATAAATTTCATATCTAAGTAACAACGTAAGACGAGTTGGAGGTGACCGCCCAGCGAATGTCAGCCGGCCAAATATGTTTATTACAAATAATAATAATAATAATAATAACAAAAGACGTATTAGGAGCATTATACAATAGTCTCAATGCTCTTACAACAATATATTCTTAATTTTACTTATAAAACTTATTACAGTAAGTTTCATTATAAGATAAAGCAGCCACTACATATATTACCACTATGAACAAAAAACTATTAGGAGCATTATACAATAGTCTCAATGCTCTTACAACAATATATTCTTAATGTTACTTATATGACTAATTACAGTTTCATTATAAGATAAAGCCTACTACATGTATTACCACTATGAACAAAAAACTATTAATTCTTAAAAAGAAAAGTCTTAAGTGCTGACTTAAAACTACTTAAAATATCAATGCTCAAATATCAAACGACGTGTTTGAGAAAAATAAGGTGGTCGAAGTTGATTCCTTGCGTTACGTAACAAGGCCTATACTAGGTTCTCCTCAGTATGTACAAATCAGTTCGTTGTTACAATTTTAACTGTCATGATGGTTTACGCAGAGATACATTTGGATAGCTCTAACAAACAACTCGTTACAAGTTGTACAGTGACTATAGATGCGATAAGTGAAGAAAAGACTAACTGGTGTTCAATTTTATGCTACAGGTGCATGGCCGAATCAACGGTTAACGCCGCCACATGGGCGTGAAAGCACGCCTGGCACGTATATATGGCTGAAGACAAAGTGTGGATGAATGCTGGAAGGCGTCAAGTGATAGTTATAGCCACAAGTGGAGATATGTCCACGGTTGGGCTTGGATATCTGGTCATCATAATACGGAATATTGGTTGACTCGTTGCCGCGCACCTGAGGAGATGAATAACGACTCAGATTGGTGGAAAGGTCTTCCTATTCGGTACAAGCCTCTTGATGAGTGGGAACTAAAGTTTGGCCTACAAAAAGAAGAGTCGCTTCCTGGAGAAAAGAAAGTCTGTAGTACCACAACAACCAGTGCCAGCTCCCCATTGATTGATTACAAGAGGTTCTGAGCAACATCACTAGGATTATTTGGATCGTTGCAATACTGGTGGAAGCACCGCATCCATTTCAGCGCGACAGTTGCGAGATACCGAGAACTTGTCTTTGTCGTGAAGGACGTTCAGAGATCACTGCAAAGCGAGTTAATGAAAACTGACCGGAAAGGTCGCCATTACACTGCACTAAATCCAGTCCTGGATGAAGACGGCTTCTGGGTGGCTGGACTACAGCTAAAGAACAACAACCCGAAACAAAATCCTTACATAAGAATAGCGTAGAGAATGGATTAACCTGGGCGTTTGGTGTCCCAGAATTCCTTACAATGTGCAGTGAAGCTGCAAACCCCTCAATGAAAGGCCCATTGGTACCCTTCCAAACGCTGATTCGAGCCTGAATATTCTGACTCCTAACAGTCTGTTGTTAGGACGGGCAACTGCAAAAAATCCTGGTGGATGGCAACCCTACAGTCGCAACCCGAAAACGCGTTACCATATCATCCAACAGTTGTTAGCGAATTTTGGACCGAAAATAGCAAATTTTGGACCGAGATTTATGCTCCGACCTTGTTGATACGTCGCAAATGAAGTACGTCAAGTCGTAACTTGTATCCAGGGGTGTTGTGATAATTGTCGACAAGAATACTGTGGCTTAGGATTGCTCAAGGAAGTATATCGTGGTCGTGATGGAAAGGTTCGCCGAGTGTCAGTCATGTACAAGAACTTTCAAGTTGGAGAGAAACCGAAAGAGTATAAAGGAGTGAGTGAAGCAGTCACCATAAGTGCCCAGCGCGGCCTAGCCTTATTAGTACCGGTGGATTATGATCCAAAGAAAGACGATTCGGACTTTCAAACGGAAAAGAGTACCTAAACTCGCATAAAACTAATAACTTAAACGAAACACTGACTGTTGATTATAACAAATATTGTAACTTATTATAGACGCGATCGCATCGACCCCTATCCTCCTGGTGTATTGGTGTAATGGCAGTGGCGTAGTAGCTGGGATTTTTAGTGAGGGAGCAAGCATTCAAATTTTCCGACAAATGGGCGTGGCCAAATATAGGCGCTGCCAGAGAGATACAGTTTGACAACTAACTCGTTGAAATATTCTTCTGGTTTTCAAATTTAAAAATGGTTATTGAAGTTCTCTAACAGAAATTGATGAAACAAGTTCGCGATTTATTGAGATGCATACAAATTTGCCGCTTCTCGGACATTGTGCTTCTCAAGTACGTCTTAGCACGCTGATGTATCATTGAAACATGTCTTGAGGTCTGTGATGATAGCGTCTAAAACAACATTCGAAAAAAAACGTTCGCATCCACCGCCGGATTATCAGCATCAGTTTCATGGGCTTCATAGAAAATGCTCTTCTTCGTCGGCGTCTTCTGCTTTGTAACTCCGTTGGAAAGTCAAGAGCATTGGAACGGTCCCTTGCTTTTGCGATGATGGCTTCAAAGTGGTCGTCATTAGCTCGCATGGCCGAAAATTGCTGGTGGGGCCTTGAACTTTATCTGTTGCGGCTTTCGTCATCACTAATACCAAAAATAGAGCAGGAAAACAAATTCAAGCTTCTGCAGAGTCCATTTATCAGGCCATGCGCATCAGATTTGCACGTTCTTGAGATATTTCTTGAGCTTAATTCATTTACAATCAACAGTTTCAAAACCACCCAAATTTTCCCACAGACGACAAGGAGTTTCCAACAAACACACTGCCGTTTGTTGTGTTTTTTTTGGGGGGGCGAGTACCCCCTGCCTCCTCTATAGTTACTCCACTGTATAACGGCGTTCTACCTCTGTACAATTCGTCGCAATCTTGAGCCTGCGTTTTTGGCTGCGGTATTCCTTTTGAAATAGCCATAGCAAGGCCTGTTCTGGCGGGAAAGGACTACAGTGTTTTACATGCATTGACATTGTCTTGTCATTATCATTTTTTTAAATGTATTAAAAACTGTTGTTCCTCGCATTATTACTGCTTAACCATTACAATGACGTTTATAAATGCATGAACATGGTGTACGCGCTAGACTAGTCTTCCTGCACCAGCTCGCCAGTAACGCTATAATAATTAATGGTCACTTGCGGAACGGATTTTAAACCAACCATTCATTTTCTTTGCACAAACCTAAGTTGCTGGGGCACGTGCCATAGCGTCGCTACGCCACTGCCCGGGTGGTACACATTCCAAAAATAGCAAATTTTTTATCGAACACAAGAAACATAATAGCTTTGGATTAAAAGATCCGGTTCGGGTCCAGGTCAAAAAGGGCTGCGGGAGAATACTGACCTAACCCCTAAAATGATATAAATTTTTGTTTGAAAGCGTACCTAAAATGATGACGAACGATGTTGACAGTTTTCGTTCAAGAGTTACGGAAATTTTTCTAATATGCAAATAAGGTATGTGGATATATCACTTGAAACTTTGCGTGTAGATACGGAGCACCAAATTGAAGAACATAGCTCGTTATGTTGTTACCACGGTAACAGATTAGTTTCCAGACCTCTAATTTCCCAGACCAAATATCTTCATTTTCTGTCATAGCAGGATTTGCTTCAACTTCAATTCTTAACCAATGCCAACCCCAAAATGTTTGGCATTTTAGAGAAAACAAATAATTTTGTTTTTGAAATTAAAATGCCCAGATGACTGATTTCTAGGTGTGGCAATATAAGCATTAAGCGGACTACCGTTTCAAGCTCTTTCAAATTTGAAATGTTCAAACACTTCTAATTTGAAGTACGATTCAAATGTCGCTCTTCTCATTGCTGCACACAAGAGCATTTAGCTGAGTTAACCGCCTCGCACGGCCATTTGGGCTGCCACGAACAGTTCACAAATTATTGCGCATTCCACCGAAGACATTATGGAAAGTACTGAGCTAGTTTACGCAGTAAACAGTTTCAGTGCCAGCAATGGACATGTACGAGATTGCCCTTCTCTTTATATTGTTAAATGTTAATGTGATGTCATTGTCGTAGAATAGCCGCATGTAAAACGACGTGGACCAAAAGCTGGACACAGAGACAACAGGAACAAGGCGTTTACAGTTCACACTCATCCCTTTTGTGAGCTATACGCTGATCTTGATATAACGTCATTTACCATTTCACTTGGAATCGCCATTTTGAACAAGCTATAGATGCGTTTTTATTGGTCAGTTGATTTCTGCAGCTAAACTTCTAGATCACGATGGCGAAGACGTTGAGGATTTTTCCTCACAAGGAAAGAAATATCAAACACGATAGATATTTCCGTCGCATCATCGTGAGGCAGTTAACTAAGCGAGATGCTCTTGTTGCGGCATTCAACAGTGGAGCAACATTCAACAGTGGAGCAACATTCAACAGTGGAGCAACATTCAACAGTGGAGCAACATTCAACAGTGGAGCAACATTCAACAGTGGAGCAACATTCAACAGTGGAGCAACATTCAACAGTGGAGCAACATTCAACAGTGGAGCAACATTCAACAGTGGAGCAACATTCAACAGTTGAGCGGCTCCGGAGGTGTGTTGATTGAAGTGTCAATGAAGTGCGGTGGGTCATGGTTGAAACATAAAAAAAACAATGTGTTTAATTCGGCACATGAAAAGTTAGACTATTGAATCTCCAATGCGCATAATGCAACAGCCATCACCACTCCAAATAAATCTGCTGTAACTGATAAATTCTGCTGCACTTAATTTATTCAAACATCGATGTTCAGCCGCACTTAAAGTGCTGGTTTGGCAGATTTTACATATTCGTAATCTTTGGGTTCTACATGCAAAGAAGAAATGTAATATATCTTGTATTTCAAAAATTTCATCTTCTTGCCTTTTCCCCTGCTAAAGTTGATTTACTATTCACAGGAAATGACGTCAAAGTATGGACACACAAAGACATTGCAATGAACAGTGAAATACAGAGAATGTTTGGCTCTGTACTTTAAACAGACCTGTTTAGACAAAATTCGCTCAATTCCCAAACTTTCTTTGTATTTCATGCACTGTTCAATGAATCACTGAAGCACTGAATAATGTTAATACACTGAATGACTGAATGTTCATACACTGAATCACTGTTCAATATCTTTGCAAGTCCATACTTTGATGTCAGACAAAAAAGGCATGAAGATGCTTTTAGCATGACAAGATATTTTACAATTCTTCTCAAGAGATTCCAAAGATCACAAATATGTAAAATACCCAAACCCCAGATAGGCACTTTAAAGGGGATGTCACAATCTGCCTGGTTACTCAGCTAAGCGTACTTTTTGATTTTTGATTCGGAATCCAAAATCAAAGCGAAGCGAAAGCTCAACGATTTATTCGATTGGTATTTGTTATTTTCATGTTGGTGGGTTATTTTTGGACGAGTTATAAGTAAAGCGTAATGACAATTTAATGTCTAATCGTGGTGGGAAACGAGAAGGAGCTTGAAGGCCACGATTGCCGTATACTATCTTGAACAAAAAATCAACAAGTACGCTTAGCTGAGTAACCAGGCAAATCGTGACATAGCTCTTTAATATTTGTATTAGCTTGGGAGAATGAGAAGAACGACGTTTGAACAGCATCTTACTGCACACTATTTGTATACATTATCAACCATATATGTCATTGAATTTGTGTCCAGATTCGAAAAGATGGAAGCAAGGGCTTAGTTTAATAACCTGCAGTTATGCCTGGCATATTAATGGTCACCAACAAACATAATATTTATCATTTATAGACCCGGAGAGAGGGGAATTCTATGAAATATTACCCCAAGGGATATATTATCATCCAGAGGGGTAATATTTTGTTGAATTTAATTCAATCATACTGCCTATCTTAGATTATGGAGACACTATTTGGGGTGATAAGAGGTAACACTGTTTTAATGGATCGTATTCAAATTTTACAAAACAAAGCAGCCAAATCAACTTTAAATAGGCAAGGTTATTCCTCTAGCTCGGAAGCCCTGCAGTGCCTTGGATGGAAACTGCTTAAAGAAAGAAGAAAATTCCATCGTTCCTGCTTTGTTTATAAGCTGCTATAACCAATGATATAGACTTTATTTTTAATAACATTTTTAGACATCAAATTCATAATCATGACACCAGGGGAAAGAACAATAGGCAATTGCCTTTTTGTAAATCAAATTGGGGCAAGTATAGATCAGAATTTGTATTCATGAAAGAATGAAATGAATTACCAGAGACAGTAGCGTGTTAGAGACAGTAGTTGGGTGTTAAGGGTGACTAATCTTAATGCTCTGGCCACCTAAATCCTGGATAACTACCTACCCGCGGTGCACCTGTATACGACAGAAAGTTATCTCAGGGACCCAGTAAAGGACGGTATATTCCCTTGGCAGTGCCCGAAGAAGATGGCTGTTTGGAAAAGTTCGGACACGACTTGAATGGAATACCAACTCCAGAAGGCAGGAATGAAGCTGTTCGGTGGTTCCGACTTTGTCGGGTTAACTACTGATCAGATGTCCACCTTGTCTAGCGTGCTATTGAGATGGTGTCTCAGTAAAAACACCCTTTGCAACCCTGGCGAGGTGCATAGTATTTAGCCTTACGACAAGATATGGATCACCAAAACTGCACCAGCGTTCAAGCCCCTGCACAAACTGCTCCGAATGATCCAGATGTGACACAGTGCACTCATGAAGCTGTAGTCTTAAATCCATCTGGAAGGACTGCATCCGATGTTGGAGACATACTGTAGGAATAACAAAAAACTTTATAAACAGGAAAAACTGGCGTAAATCGAATATTCTTTTAAGTACACTAAACACCAGAACAATAATGCAAGACTCGCGTAGACTTGAACTAGTCCACAGTGCCTGCCAAATCAATGCTGATTTTATCTGCCTCCAAGAACACCGAATATATCATAAAGAAACGTTGCTCATCGAAAATGTTGACAACTTTCATCTGATCACTTCATCTGCCACCAAAAACAGGAGTAATGCCAGCGTTGGTGGAGTTGGTATTCTTTTATCAACTTCTGCCTACAAAGCATGTATTAACACAGCGAAAATCTGCGACAGAATCATGGTAACAACACTTAATGGTAATCCTCAAAGCACAATCATCAACTGCTATAGTCCAACAAACTCTGCAAACGAAGAAGATGTAATTGGATTCTACAAAGAACTGTCTACAGTCGTGTCTGCAGTCCCTGCTCATAATATGCTCTTTGTCTGTGGGGACTTTAACGCAAAAATAAGATCTGACGTTGCACTATACTCCTACCACACAGAAACTAACAGGAATGGAAATATGTTAATCGAATTTATTAACCAATTTAGTCTGGTTGCAGTCAACACGAGATTCCTAAAAAATCCAACAAACTCTGGACTTTCACCTATCCCAATGGCACTCGTGCACAACTCGACTATATACTGTACTAGTTCGACGCAAATGGCAACGTAGCATTAAAGATTGCCAAGCATACAACTCCTTTGAAATGGTAGGCTCAGATCATCGCATTGTCTCGTGCAAATGCAAAATGAGCTACAGGGCTACGAAACGACCTCCGAAGGACCCAATGAGAACCATTGACTGGAAGCGTGTCCTATGTGACGAAGGTATGAGACACAAATATGCCGTTGCAGTTCACAACAGATATAAAAGCTTGCTTGAAGAAATTCCAGATCGGAATCCAAGTAAAGAATATGATACCCTGATAAGAGCAAACAGAGAGGTATGTTTAAGTACAGGTACTCTACCAAAAAGACCCAAACCTTCAGGTGGGATCCAAAATGTACAGTGTACTTCTCTTTCAGAAATCCAACAAAGCAGAGAAAGACTCAAATCAGTTTCAATAAAAAATCGAACCTCCCCAACAACACGCTCTCGCGAAGAACTGCAAGCAGCTAAGTAGAATTTTGACAAGATCTATAAATTGAATCTGGAGGCTCTCATCCAAGAAAAAACACAAAAGTTGGAAACAGAACATGAGCAAAAACGTCATGCAAGTGCATGGAAAACCCTTAGAGAGATCGCCAACAAAAAAGCTATTCCTCTTAGCCGACTAAAAGGAGCAAATGAAAAGGAGAGGCTAAAAATGGTATCAGCATTTCAAGAACCTTCTTGGCAAGCCAGAAGATGATACATCAGATGTTCAGACTGACCCATTTTTCTCTAAAAAGATCTCAGACCTGCTCCCAATCAATACAAAGCCATTCAGTCAGCAAGAGTTGAGAAAATGCCTGTCAAATGTCAAAAGTTCAAAAGCTCCTGGACTTGACGCAATCCCCGCATTTTTATGGAAAGAGAAAATCTTTCATGACGAACTGCTCTACTTTTGCAATAAGACCTTTGAGGGGAATAAACCTGAGGCATTTTCAACATCATGCTTAAAACCAATCCCTAAAATGGGAGACCTTGGATATGCTGACAACTATCGAGGAATCACTGACCCTTACAGCTATTGCAGCCAAGATCTATAACTCGTTACTATTCAACAGAATCTTCAAGTATATTGACCCTATTTTGAGACACAATCAAAATGGGTTTAGAAAAGGGAAGATCCACACTACCACAAATACTTTCAATCAGACGAATTATAGAAGAAATCAAGATAGCAAACAAAGAAGCAAGTCTGATATTCATAGACTTTTCAAAGGCGTTTGATTCAATCAACAGAAACAAAATGTTCCACATTCTATCCCTCTATGGCATTCCCGTTCAAATTATCAGCGCAATCAAAATAGTATATGAGAATGCATCTTGTGTTGTTCAAACCACAGATGGAACTACAGAACCGTTCATGACTCTTCAAGGTGTATTGCAAGGAGATACTCTTGCCCCGTATCTGTTTGTAATTGTGGTTGACTATATCCTCAGACAATCAGTATAGACTCGATTCACACAAACGGCCTCACCATTAAGGTAGGAACATCTCGAAGACACCCAACTATTTATGTCACTGATTTGGACTCCGCCGACGACATTGCTGTGATATCGGACCAGCTTCATAAAGCACAAGAACTCCTCGTCTCACTGGAAATGGCTTCAAACAAAGTTGGATTATCCCTAAACACTAAAAAGACGGAATATATGACCATCAATGTAGATGCGAATCACCCACCTATCTCCTCAGTGGGTGGTAACTGGTAATGTCCTGAAGGAAGTCACTGACTTCAAATATCTGGGCTCCTATATTGCCGATAGTATAGGAAAGACTTTCTGACTAAAAAAGGACAAGCTTGGGATGCATGTAATAAGCTCCATCTCATCTGGACATCGAGCATCTCTAAAGAAATCAAAGTCAGCTTCTTCTGTTCCTGTGTGGAAAGTATCCTGCTATACGGCTGCGAAACCTGAACAATGTGCAAGGAGTTGGAGAAAAGATTGGATGGCACCTACACTCGTCTACTTATGCGAGTTCGAAATCTAAACTGGAAGCAGCACCCTAATGCAGAGAATATACGGAACGTTACCCCCGATTTCGAAAGTAGTAACTGAACGAAGATTGAGATTCGCTGGTCACTGCTACAGAGCGAAGGATCAAGTCATCTCCAAATTCGTCCTGTGGAAATTACCAACGCCACACAGAAAAGGTGCACGACCTCTCTCGTACACGTCAACAATTTCGAGGGACACTGGAATTCGTCTGGAGGAGCTACCCAATGCAATGGAGGACAAGAACGTGTGGAGAACTTTGGTGAAACATATCTCGGCCGCGGCCGAAGGATGATGATGATGAGCCATGTCAAATTATTTTAACGATTTCAAACGGAATTATTGGATTAATAATAAACCATGTTTAAATTGTAATTAATGTTTTACTCCGATTTTTTTGTAATTATCTACTTATATTTATGACTTTGTATTCTTTTTATATCATTTGTAACTTGTTTTAATTAATTGAGGACCCTCATGTGTGGAGGGTCTATAAATGATATATTATACCAAAACAATCTTGAATACTGAAAGTTCTTGAAACGTCTTCGTGTTCCTCCAATGTTGACAGCAAGCCTCGAAAATCGAAACGACTCTTGAAAATCTACCGGTTATCATGACCGGTAAAAAGGCAAATTTACCAGTCTCGGAGGGATTTTCACCGGTCATATTCAGTTCTTTTTTCATTTGTTGCCTATTAACGCTTATTCCTGAACAACATGACCATTCTCAAGAAAATATTGCTATTTCTTTTAGCGATCAAAAAAGACGAACATGGAACAAGAATAAAATATCAATTTATTTATGATATATAATAAATAAAATATTAATAACACAATCTAAACTTTGCCACATTATATACATGAATAGATAACAAGTAAAGTATATTTAGCATAAAACATTCATTAAAAGTTCAGACAGAGAATGGGATAGTAGAATATATAGATCATATATATATTTTCTCAGAGCACAAGGTCAATCATGTTCATTTTTACAAAATTGTAGGAGTAGTAAGTACGCTTTCTTGCCGCATTTCAATTATCGTGTATCAGTTAATAATATAAAGTTGCGTCTCCAAAACCTGAAATGTCGAGTTTTTATGACATATTAGACTTTTATGGCACCATAGTTATTTTGGAGTTGGATTCTCTGACTGTGAAAGTGACTTGTTTTTGTTGTCGGTGTCATTGTTTCTCTTTGCTTGTTGTTTATAAGTGTACCTTGGCCGACGTGGTGACAGACGCACTTTACCTTCACACCACAATTTGACTGCTGGCAAAGCGTTAAATTCTTTGACAGGTCCCTTCTTTTGCCTTGAAAGCAACAGTGACGGTAGTCGCTTGACAACAGCACTTTCACTACTTGTGAACTCTCACTTTTCACTCACTACTTTCGGTGGTTTCATGAAAAAAGAACTCAAACTCACTTGTGCTTGTTTCATCCGACTCGTGTTTCGTCACAACACTTTTGGCACTTTCCGACCAGATAATTTTCCGTTCTGCTATAGCCAAGATATAGTCTTCATTGGCAGGCACAGTCTAACACAAATTACAAATCACCGCACAAGCTACGCAACAACTACTTGACCTTTTCAATAACCTATACTGGGGTATATTATAATACTGTAAATTACCAAATGGATGCCATCCATGACAATCCCCTGCGGTACAGTTGTTGTTGTTTTAAAGTATCCTAAAAAGAACCATTAACACTGTAAATTATTTAGCCAACATCAATTTCACAATTTCCAATGAAAATGCAAAATCATTAAAATATTTATTTTGTAGCCCAAACTTACCTTAACCACTGAAATTGGTTTTCTTGATAAGTGATATGATGCATATGCAAAAAATGACAAAAATGTGACTTCGATACCTAAAAAATAACAAATAAACCACATTAATTTTTTTTATTTTCTTTAATTATTGATAGACTGACAGGTACAGTATTTTGACATTTTTGGCAATATTGTTACCAGTACACAAGATAAAAGCTAGAGATGTTCCCAACAGCCTTTCTCAGTGGTATTAAATGCAGTACTACAACAATGTTATGCAATTTGGCACATCATAATATATATATATATATATATATATATATATATATATGGCAATAAATAATGCTTTATGGTCGTTTCGTACTCCAGTCATTTTGTACTCAACCAGCTTAGTCATTTCGTACCCATGTTTGATTGATTTGCATTAAAAAAAAATCGATATCTTGAGCATTTACATTTCAAAACAGTGATCATATCACTCGAATGTAAGATCACATTTGTCTATCTTAATTTCCTTGTAGGAAGTTGTACAGAGCCATACATGTATGTGTAATAAGCCTATATAGCTGCAGAAAATAAATAAAACAGTCCTCTGCTTCTTTTAACTACGACATTATTTATACAAAATTCTAACAGACTCACAGCCATACCCATCAAATAATAGGCTGAATACACCAATTCCATACTTGGGTATGGGTACGAAACAGCAGTTAAACTACAGTATACCTAAACTAGAAGTTACAAATTGTAACTAAGGGAAATACTGCACGAGCAGAAAATGGGCAGTACTACATCATACACCGTTGAACATACATAGTGCATGCCCAAAATCATTCTCACTAACAAAAATCCCATATATCGAGATCTAGCTAGCATTATTATCAGGCGGCATTATTGTCAGGCAGCATTAATGCATGGATCAATTCTTCCTGTAACCATCCCCCCCTGGCAACCCCGGGGACAATGCAGAAAATCAAATCCCGGGGGTGGGGTTTTTGTGATTTTTTCTCAGGGATTCGACCTTTTTCTTGAGATTTTTCCAGAGCAAACAGTTTCAGTTTTAAAAAGCTGATTTCAATTTCAATACCCTTAAAGGCATGTGAATTTGTACTTATGTTTAATTAAAGAAATAGATTTTCTATTTGAAAGCTCTTGTCTCTCGGTTATTTGAGTCGGAGAGAGTACTCAAACGGCGATAGAGACCTGGGAACTCAGGTTGTCCTCTCACCTGAGATTCACGATTATCCTTAATTTTGAAATCGCTCAGAATTAAGGATAATCGTGAATTCAATGTTAGAACCCAACCCCAACACAACAAAGATCCTAACCCTAACCCGCCGCCTAATATATTTTTGTTTTCTAACCCTAACCCCCGCCTAATGGCTATTCTAACCCTAACCCTAACCCCTCGCCAAAATTCACGATTATCGTGAATCCTGACGCATTTGAAAATTAAGGATAATCGTGAATCTCATGTGAGAGACCATGTTGAGCTGTGAACCTCTGGTGAACCTTGGGATTTTTTGGTAAAAAATAGGGAATCTTGGGATATATTCAGACCTTTATTGGGATTTTTACGAAACTTGACTTGGCAACACTGGAATTGATACATGCATAAGGGAAGACAGGATGCTGTCAAGAATAGTGGGCTGTTCGCCAGGGGGCTTCGCAGCCAATAATAGTTTGATATTTGTTGATATACATACGTATCACGCCATACAAATAGACACTTCAAAATAATAAAGAAATATTAATATAAATAAAAAATAGACTCTTTCATGGTTGAGGATGAATCATGGGCAATCAAGGCTTAAACCTAATCCTTAAACCGTAGCTCACCCTAACCTAACCAAAAATATTAAAGACCAGACAAAAACAGAAAAGTCTTGTTGAGTCACCCTTTTAGTTATTTCCGGAAAACATGACCCCTAACCGAGTAACCGGCAAGGTTAAAGTATTTCTTTTTAATTTTGACCGTATAAAAGTCTCAGCAAATATTTAATTTTTGACTTACAATCTATTGCGGTCCTTTTGTAGCCATTGGAGAAAACGTATACCTTTTGGGACTTTATCGTTTGCTGCTTCTTCTTCCATGATAAAACTAAATCAGTAAATCGGTGAAAATTCGTTTGTTTATCTTCAGACTTCACCTTCGTCGCTTTAAATACTGGATATTTTAGTCGTCACCACGTTGACTTCTTCAGCGTTTTAAACGATCCTTAGTCAAGCCAATGTTTCGTAAATTATTGTCGAAGGCGGGTCGAAGGAAAATCTACACATATATAACAATTCATGAAATAATTTGCCCTTTTCTAAACTAATTCATTCACATGACACAGTGATGACACAGTAGCCGGCCTCCTCCGCAATTTCCAGTCCCCCGCGCATCTATCCCTATCACCATGGAAACTAATGTTTGCAAACTGGAGCTGTTCCTGATTAGAAATCGCCGGAAAAGCACTTCTGCGTTGAAAATATAAACATAGACGTGACAGACCTCTTTCATAATTGCGAACAATTTAAATTTTCCTTTATGTGCATCTTAATAATTAGCGAAGCGCACAGATGACGTCAGTATTCATGTTTGTCTGAGTCTATAATTTATTCTTGCTTATTCTTGCAGGCCGGGCTAGAGCCCGGCCAATCTCGCACGTCAATGACCACTATAATCTCCCACGCATTTCCCATGCGCGATGCGTGTACGCATGAGATTAAGAGGCTCGCTGACTTATTGGAGAAATGTGTGTATCTCTTTCTATTGGTGTTGTGTGAGAAACACGCACACGTGTTATAATTCACACTTTACGTCGCACTTTACTCGAACTTAATCGGTACATTAGATTCGAGTCGAGTGAAGTGCGACGTCTAAAGTTGGCCGTATACACGCTATTTCGGAAAGTACACCAACCTTTTTAGACGTTAAAAATTACTCCGTTAATTTCTGTTTTTACACTATTCCTGCTTAATTCGGAGTCCCCGGATGCAAATCACTACGCTATAGACCTCTTTCATAATGGCCGTACTTTTAAAGTGCCCCTAACCTCATAATTTTTTATTGTCTTACTGGAAGAACTTTTAAAATGATAAAGTAACTTATTTTGAAGGTTTTCGTTTCTTCGCTTTCTTTTTTAGATATATCAATGAGTTATCAGAGAATGTTACATATTATCTTTGCGTTCATCAAATAAAAACACTAATATGAAATTCGAGTCAAGTGCGAGTTGGCTTTATGCGTCGCACTTTTGTTGACTCGAATCAAATAGGTTTCTCGCGACGTGACGTGTTGAAGAAGAAGCGGACGATGAATTTTGTTATTAATAGATTAATAGATTCGAGTCGACTGAAGAGCGACGTATAAAGCCGTTGACGAATCCTACTCGCACTTAACTCGAATCTATTCATTACATTCGAGTCGACTAAAGTGCGAGTGAAGTGCGACGTCTAAAGTTGGCCTTAAGTAGTCGAACGTTTCGAGCGAAGGCCCTTCGTCAGAGACTCGCCGTACCGTAATAGATATACCGTAACAGTCTTTCGTTATTTATCTTTTCTTCTTCGTTTTTTATTTATTTGCTTTGTTAGGGTTAGGGATAGACTGGATAGTTCAAAATTTATCTAGAGGTGGGCTATATGGTGATTTTGAGGGGGTCATGACTTTTTAACAGCTGTAGGTTGAGGGGGTGGGCGAGGGGATTTCGAAAATTACCCGAAAAAAATAATACATGGTCATGCAAGGGGTCATCAAAACGTTTGTTGACAAAAATTAATGTTTTTAAAATATAAGTTTACAATATGATGTCACTCATTACAGTATAAAGTCAATCTCGCAAAGTCGTTCCCAGGGCATTTTGCCTCCACGCGGTGGAAGGTCGGCGAAAATGGCCCTGGGATCGGCTGGTCACATGACACCCAGAATTTCTGGGTGTTTAGATATGATAATTTTTGTGGTCTTTGTTCCATTTCCTTTGTCTACTTTGTTGACCTGAATAATTGAGAAATATTCAATGCTCTTCAGAGTTGTTCATGTCAGCATTCGTCGGCATAAAAGCAGATAACAAGCTTAATAATCCACCATACATCCATGGTTATCTCTTACAAAAGGTATGAAGAAGCATATATCCCATTAGCGAAAGCTATCACTTCTAATTTGCTGTAAAATTTGAAGACAGCATTCAGATTTATATGAATAAATTATACTCGGCTGAATTAATCGAGTTTTATGACAATCCAATCGCATTATAGAATGGACCAGCCGATCCCAGGGCCATTTAAAGTTGGGTCCGCGAAGTCGAGTCCGACACTGAACTGCAAGACTCAACAAGTACATTAAAAATATGTTTACAAATTATATAAAATGGTAATATACAAATCTATACAATAAAATAGAATACTGTACATGTAGTCAAACAATCAAACTCTACCTACAAGGTAAATTTACTACAAGTACCTATATAATGTGTTCTGTAAAGTTTTGCGTAATGACGTTTTTTTCAATTAATTTAATTTTTAAAAATGTAAAATAATTTTAAAATAAGCACTCATTGCGGCGATAAACGATTTCTTAGCTTTGTCGGTTCGCATATGTGGCCATTAAAACTGTGATTTTGTCGAAGGTTATACTTTGACTCATGTTTAGGTGGTACCAAACAATTGAGTTTGTATGATGGAGTATATCTAAATAATATAAAGCACAAATTATCTTGTGATGTTGGATGATTGGTTCCATATCATCAATCTAACCAGGGCTCCGTCGGGGACCCTTAGCCCCCCTGTCGGGGAAAAATTAACAATTCGTCGGGGAACGAGCGGGAAGAAAAAAAGAAAAAAATATGAAAAAAGAAAAAAGTTTGTCTATTATTTTTACATATTAACAAAGGTAAATCAACTTTCATATCTGGCACAAATCTGTCACCTATGTGTTGTTTCGCGTGCTCACTGTCATCTAGTTTTTGCATGAATATTATTGTTAGAGTTAGTTTCGTATACAGTAAGGAAATACTGTCTATAGTATCGTGACGTTCACTGTTTTTAATTTTAATTTATTTTGTTAAAACTGCACCCAAAATGCAGGAAATAGCGTTTCAGAGGCTTAGAAAATCAAAAATTCTCCTGGAGACCATTCCCCCCGACCCCCATAGAGGAGTTACCAATACCTGTTAGCCCCCTTGTCGGGGACCTTAGCCCCTAGGCCTGTGTCGGGGAATTCCTGGCGCCACCCCTGGTCGGTGTCAGGTTCGATAATCACCCTTGCTCTCATTTCAGTACGAACAAGTTCGTTTGTTAGACTTTAGGTAATGAGTGATGGAAACCTGCAGCGGCGTAACCATTATGGATCTAATACACGAAGTATAAAAAACAGCTAGATCACGTACTTTAGCTCACCTCAACTGCACTAGAAAATACAGGCGTTTATATATAGCTCATGCCTTTTTAACGATTTCATTTATATGAGCATTCCAGGTGAGATTGTTACTAATTGTTATAAGCCTGTTTACACTTTCAACAATTTCGAACTAGAGTTAGAACGATATAGATATCGTTGACAACAATTGGTTCAAAGATTTGCGTGGTTTTGGCAAACGAAATTCTGAGCTCCTTACATTTGTCAGTATTTAATTGGACTTTGTTGTCTATGGACCACTGCAACACTTGATCGGCGATTTCCTGTGCTCTACTAGCGTTACCATTCGGTACTATACAGTGTGTATCAAAAAAACCGCCACCCTTAGAAAATGAATTAGCATTCTTAAAGAGACCTATTGCATGTAATTTAAAAAAAAATTATACACCTGGGAAATTAAGATGGTCCAAGCGCTGCGCTAATCAAGAAGAGAGAAAGTAGTTTTCAATACGAATGCAATCCAAGTTATTTTTTACGCATTCGTTGCTCAGAGGTGTCTAAGCCTTCAAACTATTACAATGGGTTCTTTGAAAAAAATGCTAATTCACAGTTGCTTCCGGTAGCGGTTTTTTTTTATACACACTGTATATCTCAGATATCGAGGTGTAATCTACATATTTTGCTGATATCGAAGTAATTAATCATTATAATAAATAACCAGGGCCCCAACTTTGTGCCCTGAGGAACACCGGAAGGAACCAAGCCCCCAAAACAGCCATCTGCAGTTTCAATCTTTGGTATGGTGAAGGCTAAAAGGGATGCATAACTCAAAAGGACCTTCACATTTTCTAGAACTTCTAATCCTATTCTCAATCCTAATCCTAACCCTAACCTTGATCCTAACCTTAAACCTAACCCTAACCGTATATAGCTAACCCTAACCTAACGAAAAATAAAGACCAGACAAAAACAGAAAGGTCCTTTGGTACCTGTCACTGAGAAAGTCAATTATCCAGTTGATTGTGCTACGAGGCAGTTCGAGTTGACATAATTTTTTAATCAAGATGCCGTGATCGATAAAGTCGAAAGCTTTACGATAATCAAATAAAATCGTTCTTAAACGTTGATAATCAAACTATAAAATCGTTCTTAACCGTTCCTATCAGTTCCTAGTGATCAATGATGTAACATGCTATTATTAGCGTTTGTGTGGTTGACGACTTTGGAACCGCTTCATATTGATTAGGGAAATCACTTTCAGAGCAGCCGGCTTGACAAAATTTGTGACAACAAAGTCCTGAGCTCAATTTAGAAATACATGGCGTAAGAGAAATCGGCCTTAAGTCCTTATATGGTTTCTTTTTTAGGTAGAGGGAACACATCGGCCATTTTCTAGCTGGTTGGTAAACGTTGTTGCTTGGTAAAAGATGATGATCCCCTTATATTTAGGCTGGTACCAGATGAGGACAGGGCTACAACCCACGACCCTGCGATGCTAGTGCAGTGCTCTGACCTGCACTGAGCTGCCGAGAGTCACGAGTTCTGTATATATAGTGGTGGTAATGTTGGGATAAGATTTTGGGTATATCACAAGTAATATATTGCATTTCACTGGAAATGTAATACTTGGCATTTCACCCATCATGCTTGACCCATGCCATAGAATGGCCACATCGATTATATCACCACCAAAATGTCGGCTCTGTTGGGCATGTTGCGGCTCGAAATTGAAGGTCATTCCTTGGGAGGTATGTATCACATTGTATATCGCCATAATCGTACTATTGTCTGGGACAGATGGGGTAAAATTGCAGTGTGACGTCAACCTCATGGAACATAGTCTCAACAACAACCACAACAACTAACAAGCAACATCCACGCAATCTGGATCAAGTCGACCAAGTGGAGCAACAGTATCCCTTGTTCAAAAAAATCAGCCTTCCGTGACAAATTATGTTACTTTTCAACGTAAATGTAATCCTGGCCGAACCGAAACAATTACAACCTATAACAAAAATGGTTGCGCTGGATATGTTGCGCTGGACATGTAGAAGGATGCTAGAAGGAAAAGGTTTTCGTAACCTACTGAGTTTTTTGGAGACTGAATACAAACTTCCTTCACATCAGACAATTATGCGGCGTGTAAATTAGATGTACGGAGAAATCAAAGAGGACGTGGAGAAAAGCCTAGCTGACATTGCTGATATCGCAATAACAACTGATGAATGCAGGATGATGCATGAATCTAATGCCATGATTGCTAGCCCTAGTGATGATGGATCGGAGACAAAGAAGAACCTCCTGTCAAAAAGTCAGCCATGACTCTACTTCTGGGGAGAAGATGGGACGAATTTACGCATTACCTAGAAGAGTCTCCATTAAACCCAAACGGCAACCCCTTGCGATGGTGGATGACAAACGAAGAGAGATTTCCCAAAGTCGCTTCAAATGCTAGGAAATATTTATGCGCCCCCTCTACTTCTGTTCCTTCTGAAAGAGTTTTTTCCACCGCAGGAAACATTGTCACTAAGAAACGTAGTAGTTTTCTTTCAGAGAATGTAATTTGCTTGATTTTTTTGAACAAAAACCTTAATTCGAACTAGTTCCACTTCCAAGTTCGAACTTCGAACATGAAGTAATGAAGAATTTTGGTGTAATTATTTAATTTGTGTTTGTGATGATTGTGAAACTATCCTGGATTTTTATATATTTTAACATTGATTTCTTCCTATTTCATAAACCGGTGTGTAAATTTTGCATTAACTATTTCATATAAAGTTATAAATAGACGATACATAGACGATCGTCAACCTCGTATCCCCGGACAGGAATCGAACCTGTAGTAAGCTTCTGATAGCCGGTGAGACGCTCTAACCATTGAGCCACCGAGACTCAGATGGAGAGCGAAGGTTATAATGATGTACTGGTTCGATTGATATATGTACTGCCTCCAGTACATATTATTGTAACCTTTGCTCTCCATCTGAGTCTCGGTGGCTCAATGGTTAGAGCGTCTCACCGGCAATCAGAAGGTTACAGGTTCGATTGCTCTGAGGATACGAGCGTGACGATCGTCCATGTATCGTCTGTCTACTCCAAGCTCTCCCACATTCACTACACCAGTGTGTATATTAACACATCCAAACCTTACCGATATATAGTGACTGCCGCATAGGCAGTACATATATCAATCGAACCAGTACATCATTGTAACCTTTGCTCTCCATCTGAGGCTGCGTTTACACTAGAGCAAAAGTAATCGGATTCGTATTGTTTTTTATTCCCATGAGGATGCAAAACAATATGAATCCAGATACTTTTGCTCTAGTGTAAACGTAGCCTGAGTCTCGGTGGCTCAATGGTTAGAGCGTGTCACCGGCAATCAGAAGGTTACAGGTTCGATTCCTGTCCGGGACTCAGAATCATTTTTCTGAGGATACGAGCTTGACGATCGTCCATGTATCGTCTGTCGACTCCAAGCCTCCCACATTCACTACAGCAGTGTATATATTATAAGACATAAAGTTATAAATGTTGACTTCAAATCAAGTAAATGTACATACTACATGCACAGTGCACTACACAGTTATGATTGTGTATATTTCGTCATTTTATTTCGTAAAAATAATTAAATTTGCTAGCCACGCCCTTATCAGTGCCGACGCCCTTGTCACGCCCATATTCGCCGAATAACAAAAAATGGAACCGAATAATGAAGAGGATGGACAGCCCTAGAACATATTACCATCTTGCTTGAGAAATTAAACAAATTTAAAATGGAACTAAGGAAGCATTTTAGTATTATATAAGACCTAAACTTACTTTATTGGTCTCGTTATAGCAAATTAATATTCTTTTTAATTTAGTTCCTAGATGTATTATTTAGGGAGGGTTATTGTATCTGTTTATGATTAAAGTGCCCATGACCCCAAATACGATATTACTGATATATATTCTACATGAAGTAAATAGTTGAATACCAAAATATTTTATGATTTGAGCTTTGTGTTGATGTGCTATGAAGGTTTGTTTCAACTGAAATTCTAATGATGTGACGTCATTTACGGCATTTGGCTTTCTTTTCTGCTTTTCGTGTGATAGACTGGTTGAGAATTTGAGTGAAAAAGTTGATAAAATCTTTACTATAGTGATCAAGTACATCATCAACGTTTGAGTTAGATTAATTTGCTTTAACAGTAGAATATTGTATCCGAAATGATGCCGTAAATGACGTCACATTCATTAGCATTTCGGACAAATAAACCTTTCTAGAACATGAACGCAAAGCTCAAATCATAAAATATTTTGGTATTCAACTATTTACTTCATGTAGAATCTATATTATTACTATCGTATTTGGGGTCATGGGCACTTTAAGTCAGGGCTCTATTTAAACCAGCTATACTGAATTGGATAAATATTGTTATTAAACATTAAATTTCAATTCCTTCAAAATTCTTTCATTTCTTCAAAAAATCCTTTTGGAAAGAAAAATCTTTCGAAGCGGAAACACTGCTCCAAACTCACGGTACCGGTTGCTTGACCATACTTATAGACTAATGTAGAACATAAACCTTGTGGGATGAGCAGAACAGGGCTCCCAAGGCCTTCCGATATAACCTTAATTATATAGATTCAGAGGCGCTGGAAGCAACGCAAGGCAGCGGGGGCAGAATCTCAAAAAGGGCACTTTCACTTTCAGACAATTTTTAGACATGTCTATAGCAGCAATGGAAATGGCCCATTTTAAATTATATCTTCACATGCATAATACATCTGACTCATCTCGTTGACTCCTTCGAAACCAAATTACACAACCTATACTTCGTCAATCGTCGACCACGATTACCAGTGACGATTAGTTCGGGCTTCTTCCTTTTCATTACGCATCTCGCTCGCAAAATTTAAATGTTTTTGCTTTCCGAATATGGGTCATAGAGTTATAAATAAATTAGTATAAATTTTAACATAGAGTTATAAATAAATTCAAAAAGGAAGTATAAGATATCGCATTACTATATAGCAAAGGTATAGATTAACGCGTTAGTCCTCCAGTTATACATAGAGCCATGGTCGTCTTCGGTTCGATCTTTTCTAATCCTATTCACCCTAATCAGTAATTCAGCCTTAACCCTCTAACCTGAACCCCCCTTGATTGCTAATCCAAAACCCTAACCAATCCTTGGCTCACCCTTGTCCCTGGAGCAGATGGATAAAATCAGTGGCGTGGTGGCTCGAATATTTCAAGGGGGGCCACTGGCCAGTGCTAAATTGGCGCCCCCAGAGATGCCAAATCCAGTTGCAAATCTGACATAAGCGAGCGCCGAAGGCGCGAGAAGCGAGCGCCGAAGGCGTGAGTTGTCCGCTTTCTAGGGGGGTTCGGGGGCATGTACCCCCGAAATTTTTGAAATCTAGAGTCTCTGAAATGCCATTTCCTGCGTTCTGGGGAAAGATTTTACAGAATTCCCATGGTTAGAAAACAACATTTTTTGTATCAAGATTTACAATTTGTTTAGAAATTTATAGGGTTTTACAAGAACGAAGAGACTGAAGAGAGACTGTTAGAAAATAATTTTGTTCCTGGTCAAATGTCAATAACGTATAGTCAGAATATACTATAGCCTATAGGCTAAAGTTTATGCACGTTGAGCATAATATAACACTAACTTAACAGTTTTAAAAGACAACCGATTAACCGAATGCAAGTCAATTAGTCAAAGTAGAGCTTTTGACAGTTCGGGAGAAAGCTTTGCGTACAAGTTGATGAGACGGTCTTTATCGCATTTGAGCAAAATTTTACGCTCGATTGTCATTGAAAGCAACGATTCAAGTCTCTCCTGAACCATGGACGAACGAATTCGAGTCTTCACCCTCTTGAGTGCAGAAAATGAACGCTTTAATTTAAATTTTACACACTAATCCAGGCCCTTCTTGGTAATTTTGGCGCCCACCGTCCGTGTCGGCGCCCCTCTTGAAACCATCGCTGGGGGGGCCATGGCCCCCCGGCCCCCCCGGCCATCACGCCATAAAATGTTCGCATGTATTAAGTTCGACGTTTTACCCAACAGACACATTAAATAACTAAAGTCAGCGACGAGCACGAAATAATTTCTAAAAATTTGACGGGCCGCCTTTCTCTTGCTTATGTAACTTAACGTTTATTTCTGTTGCTTGTTTTGTATATATACAAATGTAATTCAATTATATCGCGTGATGAGCTATTCCAGAATAGAAAGTTTGTAAAAGGCGCAACGGAGATCAAATATCGACTGCCACTTTGCGCGGCCGGCTAGCGAAAACACCGGAAAATTACTTGTTCCCAAGGCAGACGCGCAAAAAATGGCGTTTACGATATCAATATGACGGCTTTTCTTCATATTTTCGCCTAATCTTGACAGAAATTGCGCAGCTCAGGCAATTTTTTCGAAAATTGCACGGCGATCGGAAATTTTTGCGAAAATTGCGCGGAAGTGGGAATTGACTTCTAGCGAAATTGCGCAACAGAAATGGAGGACCGGCGTTACACGTGCCCCCCACACCCCCCCCCCCCCCCCACACACACACACTTTTTTCTGTAATTAATACCATTGAATATCAGTTTCAAACTAATTGTGAATATAACTTATGATCAATACGGTACATTAAAACTCAAGATTAAAACTTTATTATTTTAGTACCGTGTGTAGTAGTATTTCAATATATAATTAAAAATATTTACCAATTGTTAGGAACGTATCAATTTCGAAATTAACACTGAGAAGTTCGATTGTTCCAATCAACAAGGCCCGTCAGCCGAGTATAATATTAGCCGTTTTCAACAACCGTTCGGTTCAAGATAAACTTGTGAGTCTTGTGAATGTGTCGTTCCCAGGCCCATTTGCCTGGGAACGAGGTTGGTGAAATGTGAATAAAATGTCAAACAATAACATTCATACAGTTTGAAAATATGTCCTCGTGATCATATTGTTGACACTGTAGAACCGTATTTGCTAATCTCGCTCTGACGCACTAAGTCCTGTCGATGGTACTTGGTTGCTAGAAACATGATACGAAAAAATTGGGCCACGCACTAGTTGTTTGCAACAAAAGTAGGTCCTTTGATCGCACAGTCAGCTGTGCAAGATTCGTATTGAATTTTAAAATTATTACTTACACCCCTCTCATTTCATAACCAATACACCATTATCCATTTTGACCTTCGGAGGTTACTTGAATTAAAAGTTCTCCTTACTCCTAACTTCCAATGATCAGCGGTTATTTTATAACTTGTTGCAAATCTTGCGTTGGGGCTCTGTTAAAAGTGATGTGTTTCACCTTCAGAATTTTGTAAAATTGCTCTCCAAAATGTAGGAAATGCCCTTTCCGAGAGTCTAGATTTCAAACTTTTCCGGAGGAGCATGCCCCGTATCCCCTATATAAATGTATACCTCGCGCCTTCAGCGCGAGGTTGTGCCGCCCCCCCCCCCCCCACACACACACACACACACACACTTTTAAAACCGCTCCGCGGTCCCTGCAGCTAGAAACACGTAAATAAATTTATTATATGAAATCCTAACAGATTAGCCATTTTTTAATAATTTTAAAAGATTGTTTAATTAAAATATACAATCCTAAAGATATATACATAGTGGCACAAAATTATAATAGATTATATATTGCATATAATCATATATATTGCGTGTCTCTTAATTTCTCTACCTGACATATGTCACTGAATTTTTTGTCAATTTCAGACTGACGTTTCGGTTTTTGGTGAATTTCCCATTTGCGTTCTCCTCTTGCTTGAGGAGTAGACATTTTTAGCCATAGTTCGGTGAATTTTTAAATTTTTGTAATTTGTAAGCGTTTTTCAATTCTTATTTCTAGCTAGAATTATACACTGCTAGTACCTCACGGTCAACGTATTCCGGACATAAACGGGATGACTCAAAAGTCCCAATCGTAACCCAATGAAACCTTGATCCTAACCTGAGTTACCCTAAATAGCTATTACCCTAACCTCTGTGCCCTAACCTAACCAAAAATAAAGACCAGACAAAAACGTTAACGGCAGAAAGGTCCTTTTGAGTTATCCCTTCTAGCCATTTCCGAGTAATCCTATCCAGTCACAATCTCTATGTCGGTGAAGGCTAAAAGGCAGATGAGTAAGATGAGTTTATAATTGTTTAGGGGGACTTAAAGGGTATGCTCCCCCGGAAAATTTTGAATTTTAGAATCTCTGAAATGGCATTCCCTGCATTTTGAGGGGGATTAAGAGATTTCTGAAGGTTATAAAATACCAATTCATGATACATCTTTGGTCTAAAAATAGCTCTCGATCGCCAATAACAAACCAAAAAATGCGAGGTTCCATAAGTGCATGTGGAGTCCCTGTGCCTAACAAAACGCGCGAATTGTAGATGCCTGGTGCATTATTCCCCGAGAAATCTTGAATAGATAGAAAAATTGAAAAGATAAGAAAGATAGAAAATATGCTGTATTTGTAGTTTTGCCGGCGGCTGTTTGCAGTCGCGAATTATTTGGCAACAGACACAAGATCACGCATGAGCTTATAGCGATTCCGTTGGGTTGCCTACTAAAATGACCCTGGTCATCTGGTGAAATGGTTATAACGCATTCTCAATACGGAATGAAAACATGATGACATTTTAATAAATGTATGTCTTTTTGCTAAAATTATGCTAAAAGTTAATGATTTAAAGTGTAAAATATGTCGGAGACTGGCATGGTGGTATTTGTTATAATTTAAACTCATTTACACTTATAGTTGAATGACATAAATACGTTTGAAGTACGTCACGAATTAAGAGAATTGAGGTGTTATTGTAATCGAGTACCTGCTGTATATGAACACACAGCAAGTTGAACAGTAAACGATACTATTTTAGCGGGAATTAAACATATAGTACCACTCAACAGAAAATATAAATTTACCGTTTTCAGTTAACGCATGCCTTGGAGTCCGAGAAAAGAAAGATTTGATATTTCTTTGAGCCATCACACATGTTATTAGCGGGGCTGAGCATGACTCAAAAGAACCTTCACATTTTCTAGAACTACTAATCCTAACCCTAACCTAACCTAACGAAAAATCATAAAGGCCAGAGAAAAACAGAAAGGTCCCAGCCATCCGTGTTGCGCCCGCTTAACATCTTCAACGCGGTCTTATTTAATTAAAAGTCGTGGAGTGTTCGTACGCAATTCGTAAGATACTCGGATATTGTTACCATGACGACTTTAATTGTGTCCTGATGATTGCAACAATATTCAGCAGTACGACGTTTTCAAAATCAATTTTCTTGTAGTATGGCTACTAACTTCAGTGCGAACCAGGTAGTTATTTGATTATTAAAGACTAGTTGATGTGGTATGCTTGCGAAAAACGTAAAACCCTTTTACTTTTAGAAATAATCAGGCGATAGGATGATACTAGCTATCAGTTTCCTCGCTCCTCTGCAGTTTCGCAGTTTTATAATTTTGAAACTTTGTTGCTTGGTTATTTCTATTTACCAACTTTTACTGGCCACGCAGCACGCATGTTTTATATCTCTTTTTACTTTTCTTTTAGTACGAAAACGCCTTCGCCGCCAAAAGACTTCAAAACTGGGAAACTCCTGCTTCTTTTAAAGAGGTATAAAATTGTGGTTCAAATTACTGTATATTTATTTGTTTATTTAGCTTCGCCTCTAAAAAAATACATAGAAGAAGCAGGGTCACCTTACAAAAATTACAGTGGGCCCTTACAAAAATAAAATAATAACTAATAACAGCAAGTTATGGGTTCAGTGAGGCTTCGCGATGTGTTGCACTTTAGGCAGACAGTTTTCCAAGTTCGAGGATCGTCAACATTATAACAGGATAATAGAGCATAATTATAATAGTCTAATAGTGATTTCTTAAATTTTTTAAAGTTTAAATGATCTAGCCAAATACATATTTATATTTATATACATATTTACATATTTATATTTAAATATATATATTTATATACCCAAATACACCTGACTATTGTTATATACATACTGATAAATTACGCTAAAGCAATTAGACTCTATAGTCTTCCTTATTGATTAATCAGAGACCAGTCTGTCTACAGTCTATACAAGCTACAGTCAGGCTACTTAGCCATAAATCCATCATGCAATGCATGCAATTCTAGCTGATAACAAATTGTCAATGCTTTAACAGTACTTTATTGTAATTAGTTACAGTTCACTAGATTATAATATACAATTATTGGATGAGGCTGAGCATGATATCAAGAATTATCCAGACCGAGGTCAATGTTATCTGCTGAAGCCGTAACATTGACCGAGGTCTGGATAATTCTTGATGTCATGTGTTCAAAATAGTCTTACTAAAAATATAAACAAAGTGACATGGTAGTAATCTACTATGTACAAGCAATTTTTTATTTTTTTATTTTCACGCGCTTTTCCTAGTGACGTCATCAGCATCCAATAATTTTTTTTGGGGGATGCCTCCGTCCAATAATTCACAGTATTCGACGGAAATGACGTCGCGCCTGCCGGACATTGAGAATTCACTGGAGTATGTTGACCAATAAGAAACGAGAATGAAGTTTGAATGTATAATAATATAAATTATTGCAGAACTTCCCTTTTTCAACTTATCTATTTTAATTGAACTGCATTGGCGGTGGAAGATGTTGTGTTTTTGGGGGGGGGGCTAACTGCAACCTCTAAGGGGGTCGGGGGCATGCTCCCCCAGGGAAATTTTGAAAACTAGAGTCTCTGAAATGGTATTTCCTGCATTCTGAGACTGTTCCTCACAGACTTGTCAGGTTCATTGGTTGTGTCTAAAATTTGAGAGGTGAATAAGTCTGTAAGAACTGACATGGCACCAGAATTCAAGGGGAAAACGAACCAGACCTTTGAATAACCTAGTTTATCTTTCGCTGAATATCCGTTGGCATTGCAAGCTCGATTTACTTAATTAAACCACCAGTTAAACAAGGGAAGAAACAGTGTTTTAGCTCTAAAATCCTAAAAATATTTGGGGGGCTATAGCCCGGGCCTAGACCTCCTATTCTGCCGCCCTTGTTGAACTGTCAAGCTAATGGAACTCAATCTTCAATCTTCTACTAAATCTCTACCTACTGTGACAACTTCATTAAAATGAACTCTAGTTTAACAATACTGTATTTAAACTCGCGTGACGTGAAACTGTTTGGACGTGCACTAAAGTGCTCCACGAATTATTTCGTATTTCATTTTTTCCTGTACGATTTTTAACGGGATACTTCTCAAAGTGGTCGGTAAAGTGTTCTTCTATTGGAATCTGAGAAACTCCATGAAGTATCCTTTTCGCCATCTAAATAATATTTAGTGAAATATCGGATTGTCTATACCGAGATTTTTAATGTTTGTTTTTCAAGCTCGCACCAAAACAGTTGGTCTTCACACGCAAGCATACTAAGCATGCAACGTATGCTGATGACAGTGCGCGTGCTTCAATTTGATCTGTGCGCGTACGTGAAGTAATTAACCTGGAATAAAACTCATCGAACTGTCAACTGTACTCGCTGTGGACACATGCGCCATGATTTTGCTCCGAACAATCCAAGTTATCCTTTTTGTTTGGTTGGTTCTTGGCGGGATTCGTCAACTGAGGAGAATCTAGTGGCCTTGTTACGTAATAATTAATAATAATTAATTAATAGTTTTTTGTTCATATTGGTAACATATTATGTAGTAGGTTTTATCTTATAATGAAACTGAAATTAGTTGTATAAGTAACATTAAGAATATATTGTTGTAAGAGCATTGAGACTATTGTATAATGCTCCTAATACGTTTGTTTTTAAGATACTAATAATTACTTTCAAGGCTTTGCATGGCCAGGCGCCTGTTTATATTACTGATTTGCTAACTAAATATAAACCTACTCGTACTTTGAGATCATCTGAGCAAAATCTGCTACTCGAGCCAAAATCCAAAACGGTGACTCATGGAGACAGAGCATTCTCGGTTGCAGCGCCAAAACTGTGGAATTCATTACCACAGGAAATTAGAAGCTTTGAAATGTTAAGTAATTTTAAGTCTGCAGTTAAGACTTTGCTTTTTTAAAATTAATAGTTATTGTTCATAGTGTTAATATATGTAGTAGGCTTTATCTTATAATGAAACTGTAATTAGCTTTAAAAGCAACTTTAAGAATATATATATTGTTGTAAGAGCATTGAGACTATTGTATAATGCTCCTAATACGTCTTTATTATTATTATTATTATTTATTATTATTATTATTATTATTATTAATACAAACATTCATTGATGAAAATGTGTTTACCTGGAAGGCAATTTGCCTCTGATCTTAGTGTTCCTCTTTTAGGAACTTACTTAAATTTAGACAAATATCTTAATTATCTATATGACAATTTATTTTATTTATTTTTTTTATTACTCGGCTACCTGTGGTAGCATGAGTCTTAAATTTGGCTTCATTTTTATTACTCCAGCTATGTGTGGTAGCACAAGTCTTAAATTTGGCTTCATTTATATTTTTATTATTTTTGGGGTTCCACAAATTTGCAAAATTGCACAATATTTTCCGTCAGGGTTTTGCGAACCGCGAGGCATGTTGTGAGTCAATATAGTGGAGTTCTTTCTTTTTGACAGCTTTGCTTTTCATAGGGTTGTTCTATGCATTTTGCATCATTTGACCAGAATGTATTGCCGTGGGTACAAATAAAAAATTGAGTGACTTCCAGCTTTTAGGCCAGACCAACTTGATTTTGCAGTGTTTTACGGGCTCTTCAATAAAAAAAAATTTTAAAAAATTTATGGATTTTTGAAATGTAATTGAAACTTCGGCATGTTGTACGTTAAACCAATGCATTCCTAAATTGGCTTCTTCATTCACTTTGTCGGCAATCTTTCCAACATTATGTCTTTGTCAAACACTCAACACCAGCGCCCTCCGAGATACTGATAAATACGTCCGAGAGTCTTGTCCAGTGACCATTCCCTAATCAATTTCCGGTGCTCTTTTCCATTCCATCTAAGACTGATTGCACATGTACACTGACGTTTAACCAATAGAACCCAGCCTGCTTGCAGCCAGAAATTTCCAAAACCGGAAATTCAGGTTGCAAACAGGCTTTTCCGAATTTGGGGGGAAAAACATTCCAAACACAATTTTATTTTTTTCCAATCACTGAATTTTTGTTTTCGGCATGCCCATAAAATGCAAAATTAAGTTGGTGTCGCCTTATATATATATAAAACAAACAAAAGTCTAAACTTAAAGTGCCACTGTGATGAAAATTCGTCATCGAAAAATGCCATTTTTTCTTCATGAATGTATTTATCAATGTGAAAGTAGCCCTTATACAAAATTACAGTCGAAACGGAATAAAAATCGAAGAGTTACAAACGTTTGAAAAGTCCTAAATCGACGTCCGCCATTAAAATCGGCCATCTTGTTTTTATCCATTCGAGAAGCGCTCGTGACGTCATAGTCTCAAGGAGCCGCGTCAACACAAATAGAATTACTATAGAATACAAAGCAGCGCATATACAAACCGCGTTTAAAATGTCAAATTCTTCCGAATCTAGTGGAATCTCGTTGTTTATATGTTGCAACAACACTACACGTGAAGCGTGCTTGAGACTCTGACGTAACCGGCGCCCTTTGACCTGAAATTTCCAAGATGGCAGATTTTAATGGCGGCCGTGAAATTACGAACTTTATCGTCGTATAGCGCAGTCAATATTTGACATTGAGCGCTAAAATTTTGCATGGGGAGTTATTTATATGTACTCTTTGCAATAATGCTAAAAAACATGGGGTTCAAAATTTCATCACAGTGGCACTTTAAATAAATCTATGAATGAGCAAAAAGTAACAGTGTCATCAGCAGCAAATTTTAATGTAACTAGTTATCGTTACTTTTTATTCTAATTACTGTTTCAGTTACTCGCGAAAAAGTAACAATTATATACTTGTAACTACAGTCCTGGCCAAAAGTCGTTGGGACATGATAGTACAGTATGCAAATCCTCAAAAAAATCCCAACAATTTTGGCCAGTATTGTCTGAAAATGGTGAATTGAAAATAATCGGGTGGAAAGCAATTTAAATTTCAACATAGTTAGTCTACATTCAAGCAAAACGAGCCCCAGACTCTGCTGCCCCCTACCCTTGTGGAGAAGTTGCGCAGAATAGCTATGTTAAAACAGTTTTTTCTTCGATTATTTTCAATTCACTATTTTTAGATAAACCATAGTCAATCGAGATATGGTCTGGAAACTCGGCAAACTTCAAAGCGACTATAATGAGCTACGTTTTGATGTTGAACCGTACCTTACACCGTGCACATCCTTTGTTTTGGGTTTATTAATATTCAAACAACACGGTTGAGCGATTAAACCCAAACGATTCTATCGGATGATTGCTTCATTATACTAAAATACAATAGGTTCAGTGACCGTGCACCGTGCACAAAATTGCATAAAAACGAACAAAGATAGAACAAAGACTTTAGTTGAGTTTCCAGACCATATCTCCATTGACTATGGACAAACCTAGCCAAAAGTCCTTGGGACATCAACTTGAAATCCTCAAAAACAGCCATGTGTCCCAACAATTTTGGCCAGGATTGTAGCATGACACTTGCAAAGCAACGCGGGGGGGGGGGGGGGCGTGGCGGAGATAAGACCCTGGGTACGAGGTTGTATTTCTATTAGCCTCCAATCTCGTTAGCCTCCTCCGCAGCAATCTCGTTCCCAGAGCCTTCGCCGCGCCACGCAAACGGAGGCTCTGGGATAATCCATCACCGGAAGTGTTTGATTGGTTAACTAAGGATTGCCTTTAATTAGATTAGCTCTTAATATCGTTCAAAACTTCAAACGGTATTGTACTTCGTTCTTATGGCAGAGTTTACACCAAAAAAGTTATCTTCGGACAAACTTTTAGTCGTGTCGTGTTTCCAGAAAAGCTCAAAAAAACTTGTCCACGTTTAAATGGTTTGACATTCTACGCGAAATGCAAGAAAGAGCGCCTCAAGTCGCATTATCCAGAGAGTTATCCATCCATGGTGTAAAAATTTGCCTCAGTTATTCTTGGCTCACTTATTCTCCAACTAAATCATCGGACGTTAGAGTTTATATTGCGGAACAGAAACGAGAACACAAGCCATTGAGAATCAAAACAAAGATTGATCAAAGATTTTCCCACGCCTCACGAACGGCACGTAAACTTGTATATAGCGTCAGGTGCGTCATGGTCGTTTATAAAAAGATGTTACCGTTAATTTTTGTGCTGTCAAGTCTTTTTATATTGTTTGAAGTTTCAACAATCAGCCAACACCTATTATTATAAATACACAATGCAGTGTTTATCGACCTTTTTGATTTCATTGCCGCGAGTTACATAAATTCTAAAATCATATTCTTTTCTGTCCAAAATCCCAATTGGTTGCTAATTTAAACACCAGACAACAATTTTTTTCACCTCTGAAGAGATCCTCGAGAGTTATTAACGTGTCTAGGGAAGATTCTTGCCGAAGAACTAGATATTAGAACAGATAGTTCTCACGTCCCAGAAACTACGCTCGGTCTATTACTGGCATCGACGCCCTGTTTTCCGGCCCTCTGGCGATGGATTATCCCAGAGCCTCCGTTTGCGTGGCGCGGCGAAGGCTCTGGGAACGAGATTGCCTCCGCAGGCAACTCTGTGGATTCTTTTTCCCGAGCCAAATTGCTTCCAAGGCTGTGCGAGCAATGTTTTGGCAGGGATTACAGGGAAACCTCGCCCATTGCGCCTCGCCCCCCTCTCCTGGCGCATTTAATTTACCTGTCCTCAGGCTTTTAGCCAGGATTTCAAAACTGGCCGTCCAAAAACTTTGGCGGGCGTGGCCATCAACAAAATTTGGTAGGCGTAACCGTGATCAAGTGAGCTTATCAAATGTATTGAACAGCGGTTCTATTAAACTACGTTTTTGCTACTTCATGTTACAGCATATACACGTTAAATCGATCTTGCAATCAATTGTCATGTCTGCATATAATTCTTGACAAAAATTAGTAACGAAAGCTACACAATAGTTAAAATAAACAGCAGCTACATGTAACAGAAATAAAAAAAAACATTAGAAAGGGGGAAACCTGTAAATTGTTGTTTGAGAAAAATATTTTGCTTAGGCTGTCCATGGCTGTCCATACGAAAAGTGGCCTTCCAAAAATCTGATTTTTCAAAAGTGGCCGTCCATAGAACGGCTGGACGGCCGCCTGGCTAAAAGCCTGCCTGTCCCCATGCTCTTGTTAATTTCTCTGGCTTGGCCAAAACATCTTTGGAAGCTATTTGACTCAATATTGACTGTGCATGTTTTGCTTTTCAAAACAGAGACCCTCTCAACTCGAAGGCTACACAAAGCCCATTGCCAATGACAGGGGACATCTTCTCGGAGGAATACCACACTCTCAAAAATGTCCTTGGGGTGGTTTTGCTGGCACTTGGGATACAAACCAGGGCATGAAAAGAAAACCAAAAGTCCCAGATGTAAATTTGAAGTATGATGGTGCTGCAGAGATTTTAACAGTTCACTCACCGATCGCGGATTCAAATAGTAAAGAAATTACAGAAAAGCCTCCAGCTTCTCCAGTTCCTGAACCATTTGACGAAAAAGACATAGGGATATCAAAACATATCAAGTCGGTGAAGAAGGTAGAATTAGTAAAAACAGAAGCTGAAAAAGATGTTCGTGTCACTTCACCAGTGCCTAGAACAGCTGATAAGAAACAAACTCTTGTAGATAAATGCTAAATGTGTGGTCATCCAGACTGCAATATTGATCAATTCTTTTATACTAATTATGTAATTTAAAATCACAATTACTGTACACCATATACTGTATATGTAATAACATACTATATTGCACCACATACACTTGACTATTTACTTCAACTTAAATGCATAAGAAATATTCATCAAACTTGGAATCGTTTATCACTTATTAATAAACCTAACATAGCATCTTGTCTTATTCCGAAACAATGACCACCGACACCGTATCTGGCCGCCACGCGCTAATCCCGCGGCTTCATAGTTACTGTACTGTAATGGAGCCGTATAGTTTCTGTTCTAAATAACGGGAAAACACTCGACAACTGATTCATTTTAGCATTTTAAAGGATCAGAAAATCCGGCTGACGTTTCATATAAGTATCTCGAATTTAAAACATAGTCCTAACCCCAAACCTAACCTTAATCCTAACCCATGAACCTAATACTGACCCTAACTCTTACGATAATGTTTTCTTTTAGAAATAATAGCCGATTTTATTTTCGAATTTTACTACCGATAGTCTATGTGACGTCATTTCTGGATTTATATGAAACTTCACCCGAAATTTAGAACTGCTTCGTTCTTTAAAAAATCCCGTTTATTTTTGTCCTAGAATTGTCCAATTCATGAATTAAACCTATCCTAGATAAAATAAACGGGATTTTTTAAAGAACGAGGCAGTTCTATACAGTGCTACCTAACATTTTACCATCATGTAAATTTCTGTGTCCGGTACACTTCGTGCTGCCGGACACAGAAATTTACATGATGGACACAGACTATACGTCATAGACACATCAAGGTTATTTTCTCGGGATTCAGAAGCTTTACAAGAACAAAAACCATAACCCAAATAAAAACTCTAGTCCTAACCCTGAAATAAAAGAATACTAATCCTACTTTTAAACTAAATCTTTCAATGATGTAATATTCTGTGTCCGGTACACGAAGTAAGAGCCAAGTAAGGGCTAACATCAGTCATATACTAAACACCGTTCGTGACCGCCCGGGATGTAATTATGACCGTCCGTGATCAATATTAGTTATAGTTTTATTTATTTTGAAACTTTCGTGCGATTGAAAAGTGCAGAAAATTCCGGATTTAGTGGAAAAATTTACAAGATCGTACAACTTAAGTACGCAGATGTTAGGCGTGCTCGGGAAATTATGTAGTCGCCGGCTCCTTGGAATTAGCCAAGCTAACTGGGCTGCCAAATCACAAGCAGAAAAAGAAACTTGGTTTCAGAAGTTTTTGAAAGGTGCGCCCAAAGCGGAGAAAACTGTCAAGTCAACAGATGGAAGGCTAAGTGGCTAACCATGCCAAAAACTCAAAAAACAGCAAGAAAACCTGGTCAGCGAAAGAGAGTGAAATGTGCTAGAACTCAAAAACGTTAGGGCATTAATCAATCCAATCAATTGTATAGTTTTGTTATATACCAACAATAAATTGTGTTTTAAATAAAATCACAATATTCATCAAAGATTGTCTCGTATAAACTCTTTAGTATTGTAGTATCTTGATATTAAACACAAGAGACTAGTATTAATTTAATGCACTTTAATGCAGCTTCCAAAACACGCCATTTTGGTCTCCTCATGGTGATTGTTCAATAGCGGAAGTAAGGACTCCCGGATATTACACTCCTTTTCTGGACTAAACTAATAATTTCAACTTTGTATCAGTATCTTTAGTTACCCATATAATTTAATCAAGAATAATAGTCTGGTACCCGTCTCTCTCGCTCTGGATATCTTACTGTTGGAGTTGTATCTTCTTCGCAAACAACTTGTTGGTCTGGGGTTGGCTGTTGAGGTCTGGATCAATAAGTTCATTGTCATTCGCTTGAGGAGTTTCCTTCCGGATCACTTGATCTTGATGACGACGAACTTCGCGATCGTCTTTCAACTGTATGGTGTAGGAAACACACCATTTTTGTTGATTTCCAAATTCTCTCGAGTAGACTTGGTCACCTGGTTGTAGTCTTCGGTCCAACTGCATGCTGATCGTGTAATGTTTTCTCTGTTCGTTCTGCACTCTTTCTCTTACATCCGGATATATAACAAGTCTAAGCGAGATCTTGGTTTCTTGCTCATAAGCATTTCAGCTGGTGCTATCCCTGTGGTTGAGTTCGGCGTGATACGATATTTGAATAGAAACCGGGACACTCTGGATTTTAAACTTTCTTTATTCGACATCTTCTTCAACCCCTCTTTAAAGGTCTGGACGGCCCTCTCCGCCAGTCCGTTAGATGCCGGATGATATGGAGCAGTTTTTCTGTGGTGAATCCCGTTTTTCTTCAGGAATTCCTCGAATTCTTCACTGCAAAAATTACTGCCATTGTTGTAGGAAGACCATGGTTTGCAAATGTTGTGCCACACTCGTAGGATGAACTTCCAGCCACTTTGAGTATGCATCAACTATAATGAGGAACATTTTCCCAATAAATGGACCAGCGTAGTCGATGTGAATTCTTTCCCATGGTCGGCTTGGCCATTGCCACTGATGTAGTGGCGCCTCGGGAGGATTATTTCTATTCATCTGGCATTGGTTGCAATTTCTGACTTTATTTTCCAGTGCATTATCCATGTTCGGCCACCACACGTAGTTCTTTGATAGACTTTTCATCTTGCAAATTCCTGGATGGGTTTCATGCAATTCTTCAACAACTTGGCTTCTTCCTTGGGGTGGAACAACCACTCTGTTTCCCCAGAGGATACAGTCATCTTGGACACTCAGCTCGTCTAGTCTTTGAAAATATGGTTGGAGATCAGCATCGGGGCACGTGCTAGGCCATCCCTGCTTAATGAATTTCAACACTCTTGCCAGTACAGTAGTTCGCCTTGTCCAATTCTTTACTTGCTCTGCTCTTGGAGTAGTCTGGAGTAGTTCCATCAGTAAGACTGTTTCTCCAGGAACTGGTGTTGAACAAGGGGTGTCTGGCAATGGTAATATACTGAGAGCATCGGCATTTGCATTCGGACTTCCTTCCTTGTACTGGATGGCGTAGTCATAAGCAGATAAAATTAATGCCCACCGCTGAATTCGAGCTGGGTATACCGGGATCTCGGCTTGTATATAATTTACTGTTATTTTCGCAGTTGTGTTTATATATGGAGACCGGGACATCCCGCTTGACCGGGATCCCGGTTGAAGCAACCGAGATCCCGGTACACCGGAGCAGATTTTTTCCATATAAACGCAAAACGGTACACCGGGATGAAGTGAATTGAAATTTAAAACGTCGTCTGAACCCGGTAAAATATCCAAAAAGTTACAAAATGAAAAAAACATTCGTTGGGATGCTTCCCGGTCACCCAGGGACATCCCGGTGTATCGAGATCATATAAACCAGGGATGAAAACGTCTCGGGCAACCGGGACATCCCGGTATACCGGGATCATATAAACAGGCCCTAAGACAAGGAGGCATTAGTCTTTGGTGTCAAGAAGTTCCACCAATATGTGCATGGACGTCCCGGTGTACCGGGATCATATAAACAGGCCCTAATTGAGAATAAGTTTTCTCTGCAGCAGACAGTGATCTTGAGGCAAATGCAATTGGTAGTTCTGTGTTATCTTCCAGCCGATGAGACAAAACAGCCCCCAAACCATATGATGAAGCGTCGCAAGCCAGTATTAAATCCTTCTTTGGATCACAATGCACCAATAAATGTGAAGACTTTAATAGCTCTTTGCTCTTTCCAAATGACTCTTGGTGCTCTTCACTCCACTTGCAGCTTTTCCCTTTCTCCAGCAGGCTGTGTAACGGTGCCAGAATTGTCGACAAATTAGGAAATACTTCTGGTAATAGTTGATCATTCCCAGATACGATCGAACTTCTGACACATTTTTCGGAGCAGGTGTTGGACTTACACAAAAACATACACAAAAAATAACATTAAATTGTGTTTTGATATCTATCTTAATAAATAGGTCACAAAAGTTCAAAAGATGGAAAAGAAAATCAAAAGAAACCTGTATTTTTTTCAAATTTCGGCCAATATTTTCCTTTTGTTTGACGGATATTTTACTTGTTAATTAAGCTGCATTCATAGCTAGAAATTCTTGAAGAAAAAAAGCTCAACCAACGTATTGCATTTTGTCTTTTTAAAAACCAACAGCTTCGCTCCCAAAAAGTTGAAAATTTTCCGTTCAGTCATACATCGATTTTTTCTGCCACTGCCGTTTCGTGCACTACACGCGGTCAACACGCATGTTTTATACCTACATGTCAGCCCCCATGAGCGGGAAATTTGGTTTCATCCAATCATACGGCCGGGGTTAATGAAGTTATCGTTCCAGTCCTTATAGAGTTCACTGGGTACACCACGTTTATTATTTATTGCTGGGCTTCATTCTTCAGAGCAAATGCCAACAGGCAACAACATTAGGATGGTCAACCGCTAAACAGCACACATGGTCAGCTCACTGATCTCGAAAGATGACTGGATCGAGCAACTATTGTTCAGAAAATAAAGCCGGAAGTCCACCAGGGGACCAACTGAGGTTCCTATGGTTTTTTGTTGGATTATGTTCTCTTACCATCCACAAAATAAAATAATTTTGCTATAAAGAGGACCAGAAGACATTTTTCAAATTACTGGGCACAGCGATTCATGACCTGCCTACAGATTTACTGCGACTTTGGTCCCTCAGTAATGGCGCCTGTAGAATTTTGCAGGCTTCATTTTCTACCATCGGCGGACAATAGGTTGCTCGACCCAGTCTTCTTTCGAGATCAGTGGGTCAGCTCTCTTCAGTCAACAATCTTGATACCTTTGTTTAATTTAATTAATTAATTAATTACGTTACTATGCCATTGTAATATTATGTGATTTTAGTTGATCAACTGTATTGTTTATATATGACGTGAGTCAACAGGATGTTTGCATTTGCTCTGAAGAAAACCTGAGTCTACTGGTCGAAAGTTCAGCGAGAAATAATAAACGAAACTATTGCAAGCATGAAAACATTCAAGAAATTAGGTCATTATATGTTTGGCAAATCAGATATGTTCAAGTACTCTCATGGAAGTAGACGGTTGTATTCTGACAGTAAAGCTGACTTTCTCGCCATTTCCCAGGATCGAGCTGCAAAATGGAACCTTAAAATGATAAAACAAATAGCACTAGTATTGTGTTCATTTTGTTCTAAGAGTGAAATTCTATGTCGAGGTACAGTATCACACTACGCTACGTTGACGCATTACGATTAATCAGGCAGATTTCGTATCCTGGTGCAGGTGTATCCTGGGGGGAAATTGTTCAGTTTGCACGTTTTGACTGATGTACAGCGGTGTTTTTCTTTTCAATTTTGACGTCATTGAGTGCTTGTCTTTTGTTCCTCGCACTCATGACGTCGCATTGAAAAGAAAATCCCACTGGATATCGAGTCTGAGCAAGGGAGCACGTTACAATGAGATATGTCGGTCCAAATTTGTCATTTTTGGTATTTTTTGTCATTTTTGAGCGTCTATTACTTCATGTATGCCTATCATTTTGTGTCGTGTTCAATAGCAGGCTCTAGTGGACAGCGGCTATTGAACACGAAACAAAATGATAGGCATACATGAAGTAATAGACGCTCAAAAATGACAAAAAATACCAAAAATGACAAATTTGGGCGCTTTCTCGATATATGAACAAACCGAAATTCAAATAATCGCTAATCCTAACCCTAATCCTAACCCAAATCCTAACCCTAAAACTGACTTGGGTTGATGTTATAATAATTTTAAATTTCGGTTGCTCATATATCGAGAAAGGGCCCACCGACATATATTGCACCGACATATCTCATTGTAACGCGCTCCCTTGCTCAGACTCGATATCCAGTGGGATTTTCTTTTCAATGCGACGTCATGAGTGCGAGGAACAAAAGACAAGCACTCAATGACGTCAAAATTGAAAAGAAAAACACCGCTGTTCAGACGTCGAGGAAACTACATAATGACACAAAATGGCGGCATCCAGAAGCAATACTTGTGCAAATTTTCAAGTAATTTTATTCAATAGTTTTGAAGTTTATACTTCATTTTCAGATTGGTCATAATGGTAGGTCATATTACACAACCTTGAATAACTCAAGAATGCGAAAAGCCTCTTTCAAATAAATCAATAAAAAGTCATCTCAATTTTCGTTTCATATGCCGATAGTTTTAGAAATCATGATGCAATATCATTTTAAACAATAAGTGTATATACGCACCAGTTTTTCTCGGTAAGCTGGTGATGAGTGAGACGATGTCTTGGTATAGAAAACGTCTGTTAAAGTAAACAGAAATAAAAACGATCATCAGAACAACGTTTTTTATCAATGTTAAATCAGCTATCGCGAACGAATGTTTAAGCTCGCATGGCGCTAGATGGTAACAAGCTCTTCCCGAGACAGGTAGTATGTATTTCGCTTTATTGATTGATTGAGTCAAATACAAGTGGAGTCCATTTGAAAGATCTTATTGACTTTAGTTTATTTCCAAAGTTTCAGCATTCAAAACAATTAAGTAAAGAAGATATCGCAAGTTGAAGTTGGAGAGTTTGTCCAATTTCGACGCCATATTTGTTTCTCAAATATAACGTCATTGAGTGCTTCTAATAATAATAATAAAATAATAAAAGACGTATTAGGAGCATTATACAATAGTCTCAATGCTCTTACAACAATATATTCTTAATTTTACTTTAAAATATTAGTTTCATTATAAGATAAAGCCAACTACATATATTACTACCATGAACAAAAAAACTATTAATTTTAAAAAAGAAAAGTCTTAAAGTGTCTATGAAGTGAAAAATTCGCTTGCATTTTTTTGCTCTAACGAACAAAGTACCACGGCAGGATCGTTCACTGAAAATTACAAGTGAATCTGCTGCATAGTCTTCGAGCTATCAACTCAAAGTTTGTCCATTGGCATAGTTTCACGTTACAAAATAGAGAAAGACTGGGATTGAATATATGTGGTATATGACGTATGCAGATGGTCATTAATGTTCAAATCAATTGTTCTTATATGCATAGTCCACCTGCATACGTCACAAGACAATGAACCACGCGTTTAAGATTTCACCAAAAACATTTAGCCATGACAAACTTTGAGAGTTGATAACTCGAAGTCTATGCAGCAGATTCACTTGAAATTTTCAGTGTACGCTCTTGCCGTGCTACTTTGTCCGTTAAAGCAAAAACAGATGCTAGCGAATTTTTCACTTCATAGACACTTTTAGTGCTGACTTAAAACTACAAATTTCCTGTGGTAATGAATTCCACAGTTTTGGTGCTGCAACCGAGAATGTTCTGTCGCCATGAGTCACCGTTTTGGATTTTGGCTCAAGTAGCAGATTTCGGTCAGATGATCTCAAAGCACGAGTAGGTTTATATTTAGTTAGCAAATCAGTAATATAAACAGGCGCCTGGCCATGCAAAGCCTTGAAAGTAATTATTAGAATGAAATAAAACGTTTAGTCACGCTCTGACGAAGTCCTGAGTTTACGGGACGAAAGCTCAATTAATAATATATCTTTAAAATAAACATGGTGTATAACCGCAAACCTTTGATTTTATTTCATTAAACATCGCCATGCCAAGCTTCAAAACTTTGATAATTATTAGTATCTTAAAAACATAAATATATTATGCTTCTATCTCGTGTTATGCCTAAAAAGCTCCTCTACTTTCCCGTATGAGAAATAAATAGTTTATTTCGACTAATATTCAAACAAAGAGCACTCACAACAGCTATCACTATGTGATCGCCATCAAAATAACTCCACTACTCAATGACGTCATATTTTCAAAACAAATATGGCGTCAATATCCTCAAATTTTCAACTTCAACTAGTCATATTTTCTGAACTAAATTGATAGGAATGCTGAAACTTTGGAAATAAACTAAAGTCAGTAAGGTCTTTCATATGAAATTAATATGAATTTCAATGTGGTGGTCTTGTTTACTGAAACGTTTTATACCCTCAAAGTTTACCTTTGTTTCCAATAAATCCAGAAAACTAATTTGCGTAAAATCTGCCGCTTATCATAAACACAATTTCTCTAGATATATAAATGCTACAAGTGTGAAACGTTTCAATCATCAAGACCACCGCTAGAGCTACGTAATGAAGCAAATTAAAGCTCAGATCTGCATTACAAAATATTTTATGGGGAAAAATACAATTTCTCATGATTTAGACTATCGAGCCACCTTGAAGTGTTTTTCCTCAAATTCTGGAATTTGAAGGCCACTAGATGCTATTTTTGTAATATTATCGAAAATATTTTACCTAAATGCATGACAATTTCACTGTGAGTTCATACAGGTATTATCTGTGCAATGACGAATTGATTTGTTGTTCGACTACTCCAAACAAGATCTAGGGCCTTTGGATGAGATGTAATTGGACATTTTTCTCCCTCATTTTTGGGAAAGGCTAAAATATATGAAGGCATTGACATATCTGTAAACTAATTCGTCATTGCACAGCTCTGGTATTGCATGTACCACCTATAACGCTTATACTTGTAACGTTTATACGAACAGTTCGCGACTTAGATAAGACGCGACTCACGTAAGCCGCGTCTTATATTGCCCGAATAAGCGGACCTATAGTATTGTACTTTGCTGTTCGAACATAAAATCAATATCTCTCCCTTTTATATATAAAAAATTCCAACCCTTTACCTGACTTTTAAGTTCTTGAATGAGCGATTCCAAACTAGGATGTCCATAATAGTTGGATTCAGATAGTTGAATTCCATTCCCTTTGGTTTAGAAAAAAACCAACGTTTTATGAAAATAATAACAGAAGCTGAATAACGTTCATCATTCCATGAATGTAGATAAGAGTTAAACTATATCTACTATTCAAGCAAGAGGCAACCGTCATTTTTCGCGTTTAAAATTTAAATAAAAGCTCAGTACAAATAAAACTGCAAGGCAGTACAGAGCTAGTGGTTAATGGTTTGGGCGTCTCACCGGCAATCACAAGGTCACAGGTTCGATTCCTGTCCCAAACATATTCTGAGAATTTAAGCTTGACGATCGTCTGTCTACTGCAAGTTCACACATTCACTACAGCAGTGTATATATCGGCCATGTATCGTAAGAGAACTACAGTAGGATTCATATGCACATCGTGTTAATGCATATGCGGCAGTCACTATATATCGGTAATACTTGCATTTGTTAATATATCGTCAAGCTCGCCGGCAATCAGGTTACAGGTTCGATTCCTGTCCGGGACTCAGAACCATTTTTCTTAGGATACGATTTTGACGATCATCCATGTATCGTCTGTCTACTCCAAGCTCTCCCACATTCACTACAGCAGTGTGTATATTAACATTTTTTCTGCCCCCTCTGACGCCACCGCTGTCCAGGACTCAGAAACATTCTCTGACAATTTGAGCTGTATCTACCTTACTTGTATTTAAATTCGCTTAATACACATTTTCGCTCAGTCATAAATTCGCTCAGTTTTAATTTCGCGCACCCTGAACACGATATATTCGCTCAGTTTTAATTTCGCGCACCCTGAACACGATATATTCGCTCAGTTTTAATTTCGTGCACCCTGAACACGATATATTCGCTCAGTTTTAATTTCGTGCACCCTGAACACGATATATTCGCTCAGTTTTAATTTCGCGCACCTTGAACACGATATATTCGCTCAGTTTTAATTTCGCATACCCTGAACACGATATATTCGCTCAGTTTTAATTTCGTGCACCCTGAACACGATATATTCGCTCAGTTTTAATTTCGTGCACCCTGAACACGATATATTCGCTCAGTTTTAATTTCGTGCACCCTGAACACGATATATTCGCTCAGTTTTAATTTCGTGCACCCTGAACACGATATATTCGCTCAGTTTTAATTTGGTGCACCCTGAACACGATATATTCGGTCAGTTTTAATTTCGCAAACCCTGAACACGATATATTCGCTCAGTTTTAATTTCGTGCACCCTGAACACGATATATTCGCTCAGTTTTAATTTCGCGCACCCTGAACACGATATATTCGCTCAGTTTTAATTTCGCGCACCCTGAACACGATATATTCGCTCAGTTTTAATTTCGTGCACCCTGAACACGATATATTCGCTCAGTTTTAATTTCGTGCACCCTGAACACGATATATTCGCTCAGTTTTAATTTCGCGCACCTTGAACACGATATATTCGCTCAGTTTTAATTTCGCATACCCTGAACACGATATATTCGCTCAGTTTTAATTTCGTGCACCCTGAACACGATATATTCGCTCAGTTTTAATTTCGTGCACCCTGAACACGATATATTCGCTCAGTTTTAATTTCGTGCACCCTGAACACGATATATTCGCTCAGTTTTAATTTCGTGCACCCTGAACACGATATATTCGCTCAGTTTTAATTTGGTGCACCCTGAACACGATATATTCGGTCAGTTTTAATTTCGCATACCCTGAACACGATATATTCGCTCAGTTTTAATTTCGTGCACCCTGAACACGATATATTCGCTCAGTTTTAATTTCGCGCACCTTGAACACGATATATTCGCTCAGTTTTAATTTCGCATACCCTGAACACGATATATTCGCTCAGTTTTAATTTCGTGCACCCTGAACACGATATATTCGCTCAGTTTTAATTTCGTGCACCCTGAACACGATATATTCGCTCAGTTTTAATTTCGTGCACCCTGAACACGATATATTCGCTCAGTTTTAATTTCGCGCACCTTAAAGAGAGCTTACGAATAAAATTCATTCGCGCTACAAGTGTTGCCCTGGTTTACCATTTTTGGAAAATATACAAAGCGTGACCGCATAAAGAGGTGTCCGCAAAGGAAACCTGTGTATGGCATAAACAAGCAAGTAAATCTGTAAAACTATGCAACTTGTCAGTTGGGACAAAAGAACCTAATTCCGTTTCAACGTGGTTAATTTTCGCTAAGTTATGCAGATCTCCTAACTATACGAATACAGAGAAAATATGGGCATCAATGATCAACCAGTCGTTATATCAGTGACGAAAGCAGGGATTAAAAGGAAATCTATATCCCACACGCAATTGATTTGTATACCAAAATCAGATTAGGAAAGATCGAAAATATGTCCTTGGTAGGACATTTAGCTAGATAAATTTAGAGATTTTGCAAATTTTATTTTGAGTATGAATTGGAATTCTGACTGCAGCAATTGTGTGTGATTTGTGTGTCATTCAAAGTTTAGGAGATCTTCTTTACCCCAAGGAGGTCTGAGAGATTCGTATTACCTTTACGATTGCAGGAAACACGAAAATATCCCGGCAGAAACAACAGGAGGAGTAGATGAAGAGGACAGCATATTTGGTTTTTAACGATAACGCTGTATAATGCACTATTTTGCGTTCTTTTCCTGTTAATCTCCCCTTTTTTTGCCGACTCGTCAAAATTTTCTCTTCAGTTCTCTTTGCCTTTTCGCGCGGATTATTTTTCGCTCACTTTTAATTTCGCGCACCTTGGCTCTGCGCGAATTCTAATACCGCGCGAATATTAATATGAGTAAGGTATGTGTAATTCTCTTGATGAGTGAATTATAACGAAATTTTCTTGATACATATTACTATATTAGATAAAAAGACACAGAGAAAGTTCCTAACGACAGGCAAATTTTGCTGCTTGGTGATGATTTCATGAATAATAAATGAATTCATAACGAATTCATAGTCTAATATAATGTCTTGGAGTAACAGTCACTGCTGCTTGATCTTAAAAAGATACGTTCGAGTGTACTGTTAGGCCTTCAAATCTATATAGTGTAGGTCTGTATTTTCTCATTTTTACCCATACATTAATCCTTTGGTGCATAATAGTGAATAATAAAACAATTTAATAAAAAATTGAATTCAATACAGACATTCAGATTGTAAGGGCACGTTCATCATTCAACCGAATTTAATTCGAAAAAGAGTTCGTTATCCACCATTTTTTCCATCAAAATATTTCTTTAGGTAATGAATAGGCAGATTTTAAACAAATTCTGTTATAAAAATTTTTTCCCCAAAAAAATCGTGATTTTTGTTTTTGAGATTAGCACTCAAACAGTAAGGAAAGCTTTACTGGACTGTTTTTTATGGTGATTTGGAGCAATTTTGATAGGATAGTGTTGCCATAGTAACTGCATCACCACTTTATTTAGCAACAACATTTGATGCCCTGAATATTTCTCTCTGCATGACCTCAGTTTCATTTTCGTCTACAATATTTATGAACCATTATTTGTAATTGAAAACGTACCTGGTTTTCTAAGGGAACTTTCGTACATAGGTAATAAAAACAGGTTAATATCAGAATACTCATCCAAGAGATCAGAGCAAGGCAGAATCCCAGAAGAAAGCATAGAAGCTGACGCTATAGAAACAAAAACGTTGTTCTTAAACACTTTAGTTGCTCATCTGTAACTCATCAAGCTTATCTTTAGTTTTAAAACAATTCTTTTAAAGTGGTACTGCGATCAAATTTTTACCTATCGATATTTTTACGTATTTATAAAGCAGAGCTTCTAAATATTACTCGGTCGAAACCGTTTTGCGATTCGACGATGGAAAGTATTATTTTTCTGACTCCGAATCTGAAGTTGTTATGTCCGCCATTAATCGTTCATGTTCCTGACCAGCGTAACGAAGTGACGTAAGATTCTCAAATCATTAATAATTCATTAAATCACTTTATTTTATCACATGACTGAGGCTGGATACTCGAGTAAAACACGTAAAAATCATATACCACCACAGTTATTAGATAAAACCCGGTTTTGATCTAATTGCTGAGATCTTAATTAATAATTCATTTTTTGGACGACCTGCCTCCGTCTTCACTCATCCTCAACTGAACAGAGTCTGTTAATTTTCTGAATAAATTTTACACACCCTCGTGAGTTCAGTCCCATGAGGGTTTGTTCTCAAATGCATTTTAAGTAAACATCCAATTAAATCCGTGTTTGATTGAGAAGCCATATAAACAACTCGTTTATCGTGTTTCATCAGGGGATCCAAACACTCGAAAACAATAAAAACACTCGCGCTTCGCGCTCGTGTTTTCATCATGTTTTCTCATGTTTGGATCCCCTGATGAAACACTCAAACTCGTTGTTCATATATTACTTCTCAACGCGAAGACTCCACATGGCTAATTCTTCAAGTAAATCAAGGTCGTATTTTCAAATTCTTCGTCTGAAAGGCTGAACAATTCATCTACTTCTCGAAGAAAACAAGAAAACAAGTAACCTGGACTGAAATTCAGGCGTAGCATTGAGAATCTGACGTCACAAACAATATTACCTTTTGAAATTGCGGGCTCACTTGGAACACGTTTTTAGTAATGGTGGCCTAAATAATAGTGATTTCAGAGCTCAAAATACTTACTTCAAAATACCATTTTTAGTTGTTTTTTTACATCTATGATCACTTTCGACCCTGAAATACTATTCTATGCTAAAGAAAATCTAAAAGACGAGGGTGAATTTTCATCGTAGTGGCACTTTAAGAACTTGGTGTTATTGGGGTTATTATATATAGGTATATAAGGGGTTTTCAAACAGTTCTTGTAAAGAACTATTTACCATTTATTTTATTTATTTATTTTATTTATTTATTTTATTTATTTATTAACTTTACAACCATATATAAATGCGAAAGAATTAAAACTATTAAATTAGAGAAAAAACTTTGAATAACTAAATATATGGTTGAAGGTAAGGTCAACAGGACATGAGTAGTCCCATGTGAAGACCGACCTTAATGAAAACAAACATAACATACATAAAATAAAGACCAGAACAAATATACAGTTTACAGAAGACATGACGAATTAGGAACAACAGCTTAAGTTGAAAGAGCGGCACTTAGAACAGAAGGTTTTCCAAGTGCGCATTCTGTTAACATCGAAAGATGAGTGTAGTAGAGAAGAGTAGTAAACAGTTAGTCTGTGTTTGAAGGAGGAAACGGATGAACTATTACGAATGGTTGGAGAGAGATTATTCCAGAGAAGGACAATTCGGTTGAAAAAAGAGTTCCTATAGAGAGACGTCCTGCAATGGTTGACTTGAAGCAAGTTGTCCTTATTTGAACGGGTGCGAGACGTGCTTTGAGAAGAAAAAGTGACGAAAGAGGAGATGTCTAGGTCGAAGAGGCCTTGTTTACATTTAAAAAAGAAAACGAGATCCTTTAGTTCAAGCCAGTAGGATATCGGAAGTAAATTAAGCTTCTTAAGACGTTCAGGATATGACAACTCATAATCCTGAAGGATGAATTTGCTAGCACGTCTTTGAACACCCTCGAGGATCGCAAGATCGCGTGACGATCCTTGAGGTGCCCAGATCTCGCTACCATAAGACAGATGAGAACGGACGAGAGCAAGAAAAAGAAGCCTGCGGCAACGAATATCAGTCATTTGGGTACAATTCCTGTTGAGAAAACCAAGCATACGATTGGCTTTTGCAGTGCAGCTGGCTATGTGTGGGGACCACTTTAGGTCATTGCTGATAACCACACCCAAGTCTACTTGGCTAGTTATGCTCTTGACTGGTTCGTTGTTAAGAAAGTAGGAATGAGTTGGAGGGTTGCGTTTGCGGGATATCCTGAGTAAAAGCGTCTTTGAGACATTAAATTTCAATTGCCAGGACAGCGACCAGTTGGACATAGCGTCCAGGTCAAGCTGGAGGAGATCTCGATCATCTGGTGATTGTATAGCACGATAACATTTGCTGTCATCAGCAAAAAGCGCAACAGTACTATTCTTGGTTACCTCCGGAAGGTCGTTCACATAAAGTATGAATAGGAGAGGACCTATTACACTACCTTGTGGCACACCAGAGGTAACACTAAGAAAGGATGAGGAAACTCCTTCAACGACAACACACTGTTTGCGATCACGAAGGTAATCGGCAAACCAGTTAAGAAGTGGACCAGAGATTCCAAACGATTTAAGTTTGAACAAGAGTTTGCTATGGGACACAGAGTCAAACGCTTTAGCAAAGTCAAGATAAACCATGTCAATTTCCTTACCAGAATCAAGAGTATGACCAAGGTCGTGAAGCACATTCAAAAGTTGAGTAACACATGACCTATGGCAACGAAAGCCGTGTTGAAGGTCATGCAAAGAGTTCTTAACAAAAGAATAAACCTGATTGAAAATTAGACGTTCTAGAACTTTGGAGACTTGGGATAGTAATGAAACTGGTCTGTAGTTTGTGGCCTCATGAGCGTCGCCTTTCTTGGGTATGGGCACGACATTTGCAGATTTCCATTCAGAAGGGAAAACACCCTGCTGAAGAGATAGCTCAAAGAGAGCAGTCAAAGACGGGGCGATTACTTCAGAACATCGCTTTAGAATATAAGCTGGTATACCGTCAGGACCAGTAGCCTTAGAGGGTGACAAATTGAACAACAATGACTGAACGTCGGATTCAGATATAGTTAATGAGTCAAGAGAGTTAGATGTTGAGTTAGAAGGAGAGATAAGAGGTGATGAACTTGTGTCGGAGTCGGAGATAAAGACTGACGCAAAATATTGGTTAAAGCCATCCGCTTTTTCCTCCGCAGAAAAAAGTTTCTGACCATTCAATTTAATCACGTCAGGGATAGAGGATTTTGAGGATTTACTCTTAAAGAATCTCCAAAATTTCACCATGGTTTCCCGAGGGGTAATATACTTCAACGAATTCCGCGAGGGGAGAGTCTATAAATTATATATTATACCGAAACAATCTTGAATACGGTCTTGAAACGTCTTGAAACATCTTGTTGTTCCTCCATTGTTGACAGGCTTGGTCTACGCGAGTTTGGTTTTCGCGTGGGGTATTTAGTTTCGCGCCTGATACTCTAGCTCGATTCCCCTCCACAGCGGGGAACTCACTAATATTCCATCCCACATACGAGATTTCGAGTTTAAATCACGCGGTAAAAATCTAACCCTCTGATTGGATAAGATTATATATATATATATATATATATATATATATATATATATATATATATATATATATATATATATATATATATATATATATATATATATATATATATATACACACACAAACACACACACACGCACACACACACACACACAACCCTTCCTGATGTCGCTGTTTAAATAATGCCTTCACTCACACTCACTCCTCCCAAGAAAACAAAAACAATACAAATGTTCACCTGTTCAGTATAGTGTTTTGAAGTTACAGAGGTTCAAATTAAAGTGGCACTACGATGAAAATTCGCCCCCGTTTTTTAGATTTTCTTTAGCATAGAATAGTATTTCAGGGTCGAAAGTGATCATCGGTGTAAAAAAAACCCTAACAAATGGTATTTTGAAGTAAGTATTTTGAAGTAAGTATTTTGAGCTCTGAGATCACTACTATTTAGGCCACCATTACTAAGAACGTGTTCCAAGTGAGCCCGCAATTTCAAAAGGTAATATTGTTTGTGACGTCAGATTCTCAATGCTACGCCTGAATTTCAGTCGAGGTTACTTGTTTTCTTCGAGAAGCAGATGAAATGTCCAGCCTTTCAGACGAAGAATTTGAAAAAACGACATTGATCACTATGGATTTACTTGAAGAATTAGCCATGTGGAGTCTTCGCGTTGAGAATCTGACGTCACTTCGTTACGCTGGTCAGGAACACGATCGATTAATGGCGGACGTAACAACTTCAGATTCGGATTTAGAAAAATAATACTTGCAATCGTCGAATCGCAAAACGGTTTCGACCGAGTGATATTTAGCAGCCCTGCTTTATAAATACGTAAAAATATCGATAGGTAAAATTTGATCGTAGTACCACTTTAACATGTAAAAAATACATTTTAAACTTACATTTTGTTTTAAGTCTCGAATGTTGAAAAAAAACATTTGTGGCAAGCAGCATATTTTTGATATTATCCGCCTCAAAATCTCCCCTTGTGCCTTTGTTGTACACAAAAACTATCAAATTTATAATAAAACAAAAATATTCAATGCTACATTCACCATCGGTATGTGACGTACTGTAAGGTTTATAACTCTAGTTAAAGTACCAATGTATTTATTATTCATAAACATTCTATACAAGGCAAATAGTTGAACAGTGAAATATATATATATTTACTTGATATATGAGAGGATTTAATATTGTCAAATACATATATGGAAAAAGTGACTGCCCCAACCGGGAATCGAACCCTGGTCTCCGAATCAACGTTTCGGCGCTCTAACCTTTGAGCTAATGAGACACGGTCAGAACAGTCAGTAATTTTTCCATATACATATTAAATTCGCCGCTTTCACTTAACACCAACAGGCAGACATCGCATCTAACCATAATGTGGAGAAAGGCCTCTCGAGCGCACTTCCCAACGTAGCGAAGCGATACACAACTTCTTGTATACAGAGGGCTTTAAGAATAATTAATTGATATATATGAGAGGATTTAATATAGTCAAATACATATATGGAAAAAGTGACTGCTCCAACCGGGAATCGAACCCTGGTCTCCGAATCAACGTTTCGGCGCTCTAACTTTCAAGCTATTGAGACACGGTCAGAACAGTTAGTGATTTCTCCATATACATATTAAATTCGCCGCTTTCGCGAATATGCAAATGAATAATCTATGATGTCAATATGTTTCTACATTTTTAGAAAATTAAGAAATTATAAATAGTAAATCAATGTATAGCATCTATTTCGATGTAACGATGTTTGGTGTCACGAAGTGTTGTACTGTTCAAAGTTTCAAGTGATTTTGTAAACATGCCACAAGTCGATCTTCATGAGCGACAAAAGTCGTTAGCATCGAGCGACGCCGAAAGCGTGAGATCAAACCGCGAAAAAAAGACTGAAAGACTGGGAAAGTCTAGTGATTTCGTTGAAGTGAAAAAATCGCTAGCAGTTTTTTTGCTCTAACGAACAAAGTAGCACGGCAGAAGCGTTCACTGAAAATTTCAAGTGAATCTGTTGCATAGTCTTCGAGCTATCAACTCTCAAAGTTTGTCCATTGGCATAGTTTAACGTTACAAAATAGGGAAAGACTGGGATTGAATATATGTGGTATATGACGTATGTAGCTGGATCATTAATGTTCAAATCATGCATAGTAAGTACACCTGCATACGTCACAAGACAATGAACCGCACGTTTCAGATTTCACCAAAAACATTTAGCCATGCCAAACTTTGAGAGTTGATAACTCGAAGACTATGCAGCTGATTCATTTGAAATTTTCAGTGTACGCTCTTGCCGTGGTACTTTGCCCGTTAAAGCAAAAAAACTGCTAGCGATTTTTTCACTTCATAGACACTTTAAAGATATACTTGGTTTTCTAGAAATGTAGAAACATCTTGACGTCATATAGGTTATCATTTGCATATCACAAAAGTCTAAATATCTCAAGAACACCGGAGATATGAAAGAACTTTAAATTATACCATTCCTAATAATTTTCGGAGTGTATTTAAATAAGACAAACTTAATTTTCATTACATAGGCACTTAAACTAGAAGAGAATGGAGATGAAAATTCACCAAAACCCAAAACGTCAATCTGCATAAATTGTCATAACACAGAAGAGAAAATGAGAGACGTAATGTGTGCAGGTCATATGTTGACGTACTCATTTACATCGTGAATTCGTAATCTTTGATAAACTATTATCATTTTGAGCTACGATGTAATAGTTCTAACACCAGTAAAAGTTCTTCCTCTGATTTCCAAGACAGAGGATGAACAATTACGAGTGTTGGAACTTGCTTCTCAAACGACTCCATACTTTGTGACGTAATCTCCCTCTTATTTCTAAATATCATTAAATATTGATTTATTTTCATCATGAATTATTAATGTTCTGAGAAGTATATATCTATAGGAGTGTATATTTTAGTAAAACGGACACTCCACCTCCAAAACCAATGTTGCTTAAGGTGGCTCCCTACTGTTTCTTGAAAGGTGGCAAAAATGCAAATTTCAATCTCGAAAACTGCCCATGGATATTTCGGAAAAGATTGAAACTAAAGCTATGCAAGAATAACTTTCAGGGCATCAAATACTATTAATGGCTAAAGTGTTTCATCTGTTACTATGACAACAGTGACGTTTCAAAATGGCCGAAAATGAACATTTAATCTAATTTATTTCGCAAACGAGTCGGTGACCCCCGATTTTTTTTGCATTCAAACATTTCTTTTAGTTTAATTAATGAATAGGCAAATTTTAAAAAAATTCTGTAGATCCAACTTTTTAAAAAATTAAAAAAAACATTTTTTAAACATTTTTTAATCTGCCTATTTATTAATTAAACTAAATGAAATGTTTAAATGCAAAAAAAATCGGCGGTCACCGACTCATTTGCGAAATAAATTAGATTAAATGTTCATTTTCGGCTATTTTGAAACGTCACTGTTGTCATATCAACAGATGAAACACTTTAGCCATTAATAGTATTTGATGCCCTGAAAGTTATTCTATGTTTCAAGAAACCGTAGGGAGCCACCTTTAATGAAAGTTCTTTGTCGCTTTACATGAGAATGTGGGTATTAGTTTTCTGCTAATCGTTTTAGTTTGAGAGAAATTTGGCTTTGTTTATCGTATTTCTGGTATTTTTGTTCTGATTGCGGGCGAATGCGGTAGCCGCCATTATTTTTTTGCGTCATTGATTGATAGAAACACTATACAAAGAACCCTTCACAATAGCATGAGAATTGCGTCGTTTTAATCTATTGTGCGAGATTTCTATTTATACGAAGGACTCTTTGCATATATCCACCACTAAATATGTCGTCCTTCAATTAATCAAAAACACGAGAGACAAAGCCAAATTTCTCTAAACTAATAAAAAGATTAGACGAGAACTAATACCCATTCTCATGTAAGGCGACAAAGATCTTTCATTTAAGCAAAACTTATTTTGAGGGTGGTGTGTCCCTTTAAGCAAATAGCTTATGATCCATTGTAGCTTCTAGTCTCAACTACCACATATTAACTATAATTCACTATTCAGCTTAATGAGCCAGCTATATTTAGTAAACTTACTTATACTTGGGTAGTATTCATCGAGTTCTTCTGGAGACAGGGAACTGTATAGTAGTTGGAAATAAAAGAAATCAAAGCAATAATATTATTACTATTATTATTATTATTATTATATTAAATATTATTACCGGTTCATTTATAACAAGGTAAAAAATTGAGAGGTCGCTGCTAGAAAATTCTTTCAATTTTTAGGGAGAATTTTTCTTTTACTCTCACTGCGTCTGCTTTTCTCTGTCATATATTTAATGGCCGTTTTATCGACTGGTTTCGGGAAAAGCTTGATTTTTATACAAGCCCTCGTTCTAATGGCTCAGAAGATAAGCGAGAAATTGAGTCAAGAAGGATTTGGTTTTGTCCTTGTGATTTCTCCGCTAAAGAGCATTATTCAAGATCAGACATTAGAAGTTTTGTCCATGGGGACTTACTGCTTGCTCTCTAGTGGAACATCTAGAGAACAATAAACGTTCGTGAAGTATCCCATTTGATATGAGCTGTATAAAAATTACGATATATAATTCTAGTTAATCTAATTAAATAATGTAGATAATGTACAAACCTGGAACTCTCATGGGATGTATGGGCTCCAGAAGTTGGCTTTAACATTTCTGCTGTCTTTAAAAACCTAGATAAGACAAGAAATTAAGCAACAAAATAAAACAGCAACAATATAACAATGAAAACTTTATACGTGTCGCGTGTGATTATCGAGTTATAATGGCACGAGAGATGCGTGTAAAACACGAGGCGATAGCCGAGTGTTTTACTAGCTACTCGAGTGCCATTATAACTCGATAATCACACAACGACAAAGTTTTTTATTTCTTTTATAAAATAACACCATTAAATTAGCAATAAAGCCATGAAAAATGAAGATTTACTTGTTATAAGAGGCGTTGCTATGTGCGTTGCTACGAAGCCTTTGTTGAAAACACGTTGGCTATTTTAGCAATGAAAATGCACTTGATTAGCCTTGTATCCAGGTATTCTTTTACTTCCTCTTCTGATTTAAACTACTTAAAATCCGTTAAAATCCCTCAAAAACGACAAAATCTACGCGAGGAATTACGTCAGCTTATGCTTTATTGAGTTATGACACGGTTTTTGAGCTCAGTAACCAATCAGACAGCGTGTTGTCGCTCATTTAATTCCGGTTATTTCATAATTCACATTCTACAACAAAACGGTTTAAAACTCATTAAAAGAAAAGGAGACGTTACCGGATTTTACCTCATAACATTAAGATCACAAAACCAATCTTGAACAACGAGAACAACATGGCAAACCATAAGAAGGAATGTCGTGATCTGTAAAGACTATAGTAATTAAAAAGCAGAATTGCAGTCAGAAAATTTGGATTGAGAACACAAATGTTGGGAAAATGTAGATAACACGCCGCCTTCCAAAATCAGACTAGGTTCAGATTCCAGCCGGGGATGTTTCGGTGCGCGGATCATTTCAACGAAAATTTGAATGTAGATGCAAAAGAGCTCATCTATAGAATACCTTAGAATTTCACATGGATTAAATAATGAAGTGATGTAAACGCGGCACACTAAACCAAATGTACAAATGGAGTTGGTCAACTTTTCAACATTGTAAACATGTCTTGTTTTGATTTTCTGATATCGAGAAGAAAAACGTTTACTTAAGCTTGTTTTACATGCTGCAATTTTTGCTGCGACTTATGCCGCGAAAAAACAATTGTTGTAAGTTTCGCGACGTATTTTAGCGTGTAACATCGCTTCGACTCGTTTTTCAAAAATGCGAGTTGCATGAAAAGTAGAACTTGGTTCTTCTTTCTGCAACAAATTTCTGCAACAAATTTCGACAAGTTGCATGATGTTTCGTACCTCTCATGCAACTTGTGTCGCGTCTCGAAAGCCAATCAAAATACATGCAGTATATCCAGACCACGTGAAAGCCTGCAATTGAGCGAGAAAATGGAGGATGCTGTAGCGAGTATGGAAGGCGAAGTGCTATAGGCGATGAAAGTGTAGAAGATGAGGACTTTCCCTAAGACATAACACCAAGAAGAGAACGTAATGATAAAGAAAAAATTAGGCTTATTGCTGAGTTGAAGATGTATCCCAGTTTGAGGAGTAACACAAGTCAATTCAGTCAGAACAAAAAACAGACAGAACAAATGCGACCCAAATCATGTTGTCTGCAAAGTTTTCTCTTGCTCCTGAGCATTTGAAAGTTATTCACTCTCTTAGACGATTTAATTTCAAGGATTCATCCGCCATATTGGCTTCAAAATTCCAGAAAAGGGTCCAAAACAGCTGTCAGAAAATTACATGTTCTAAGGGTTTATGGTGAAGGAAAATTTCGAGTGTTGGGATATATACATTTTAAGACCAAACCGCGACCAGTTGCGAAAAATGCAACTTCAAGGCCTTCTGGCTGGAATTGAACCCACGACCCTGCAACGCCAGTGCAGCGCCCCGACCACCGAGCCACGGAAGCCGCTTCCGAGAGCCTAGTCACGAGTTCTGTATAGTGGTGGTAATGCCGGGATAAGATTCTGGGTATATTACAAGTAATATTTGGCATTTCATTCGATCAAACTACATGTTCTAAGGATTTATGGTGAAGGAAAATTTCGAGTGTTGGGATATACATTTTAAGACCAAACCGGGACCAGTTGCCGGCTCTCGGCAGCGGCTTCCGTGGCTCGGTGGTCGGGGCGCTGCACTGGCGTTGCAGGGTCGCGGATTCAATTCCAGCCGGAAGGCCTTGAAGTTGCATTTTTCGCAACTGGTCGCGGTTTGGTCTTAAAATGTATATATCCCAACACTCGAAATTTTCCTTCACCATAAATCCTTAGAACATATAGTTTGATCGAATGAAATGCCAAATATTACTTGTCAGAAAATTAGACGTGTAACACCCTCTCATCCAACTTGTGTCGCGCAACATTTTTTTTCGCGGCACAAGTTGCAGCAAAAATTACAGCGTGTAACACAAGCTTTAAGTATTTTCGACAAGTTCTCTTACTTCTCTTTCTTTCAAACAATATCCAGTATATATAGCTATACTATATCTGAGTTTGCGTTAAAAGCTCGAGTATAGCAAACAATTTACTATATTGAAATAACCAGCTGCAAATTACATTTAATATATGACATGCAAGGTAAACATTGCCCTTTACGTTCGCTTTCATGATAAGTTCATCGTCGTCTGCCATTTGATGCACAATGAAATGAAATGGTATTTGATCGTTTAGAATACTCCAGTTCGCGGTAAGTACTTCATCTTACAGAGATATAGCGAACCCATACCACTAAACAAGAGATTAGGGTTAGGGATTCGCTATATCCCTCACTGTAAAAACAGATTGGTTGAAACAACCAATTTGATAGGGTTCTCTCAGACTCAAATGAATTTAACCAATTTGAATGGTTTAACTAACTGAATATTTTGGTTAAAATGACCTTAGTTGGTTGTTTCAACCAAAAAATTTGGCTGTTTTAACCCATAAAAATAGGTCAATTGATGAGTCTGAGAGAACCCTATCAAATTGGTTGTTTTAACCATCTGTTTTTACAGTGCTGCAAGATGAAGTATATTGGAGAGGATATCTCCCGAAACACCTATGGATTGGAATCTGAGCCTAAACTCAACGAGCTCTGATTAACTAATTTCCAATTTTCCGAATAACTAATTCCCAATTTATTGAGGACTTGAGCTTGACGATCGTCCATGTATCGTCTGTCTACTCCCACATTCACATGGTGTTGTGACCCTCAAAGAATGTAAATAAGTTGCAAAGCACCATAGATAATCAATGTTTCAATCAATCGGACACAATCTAAATTTTAAAGTGCCCATAACCTCAAAATGTTTTATTGTGTTGTTTGGAAGAACTTTTAAAATGATAAAGTAATTTCTTTTGAAGATTTTCGTTTCTTTGCTTTCTTTTTGAGATATATCAGTTTGTTTGATATGCAAATGTCTGGAATTTCGTCACACATGCATGACTTATTGGAGAAATGTGTGTATCTCTTTCATTCTAGAACGAAATCCTTTAAAATCAAGAAGAGTTTGGTGTTGTGGGAGAAACGCACACACGTGTTATTCACACTTTAGTGTTTTTATTTCATGAACGCAAAGATATATAACATTCTCTGATAACTCATTATGCATGTGTGACGAAATTCCAGATATTTGCATATCATTAAACAAACTGATATATCTCAAAAAGAAAGCGAAGAAGTGAAAATCTTCAAAAGAAGTTACTTTATCATTTTAAAAGTTCTTCCAAATAAGACAATAAAAAATTTGAGGTGAGGGGCACTTTAAGTTGTAACGGTATTGATGTGTTAAGTTGTCAACACTCAGAAAAACTCTGAGCTCCAGACAGGACTCGAACCCGTAACCTTCTGAATGCTAGTCAGACGCTCTAACCGTTGAGCCATTGGAACTCAGATGGCAGAGCAAGGTTAAATACGGTATTTAAACCAGAAATAGACTGTCACAATCACAATGCTGTAGTGAATGTCGGTGTGAATGCAGTGTATATATTAATACATCCAAGCATTACTCTCGCCGTCATTGAAAATTTTTAAATCTCGTCTTAAGACATTTCTATTTCAACATGACATTTAGTGCCTAAGATAATTTTAATCGTAGTTAGTTTTTAATCATTTTTAATGCAATTATTTAGTTTTAGTTTGCGAAGCGCCTATAGTGCGCTATATAAGCTTGTGTTATTATTATTATTACTGATATATAGTGATTGCCGCATAAGCAGTACATATATCAGTTGAACCAGTATATCATTGTGACGTCCGGTAGAGTCTCGGTAGCTCAATGGTTAGAGCGTCTCAGCGGCAATCAGAAGGTGACAGGTTCGATCCAGGTCCGTAACTCACTCAGAAACATTTTTCTGAGGATATGAGTTTGACGATCGTCCATGTATCGTCTGTCTACTCCAAGCTCTCCCACATTCACTACATCAGTCTATATATTAACACAATACTTGTAATTCTGCAAAGTTTTCCGCTGACGTAACTTCTGAAGGAATGTTTCTTTCGTGGCGTATAAGGTTGTCTAAAATCGCCGCATTAAGAATTGGCTAAAACAAAAACAAGAAACTCGAATGAAGAAATATATTTCATTTCAAAACTCTAAACGTAAGGTGTTAGCCAGAAAAAGAAAATCTGCATTTGCCTAAATTTAGAAAGAGTAACAGACCTTGCCAGTAAACAACGCGAAGTGTAGTTGCGAGGTGGGAGCTGGCGTATGCTGAACGCCCAAATGGGATCGAGGGGCTTTGCCCTCGAAATGTTGGCTATTAATTTTTTTTCTTTTCTAATACAATACTTCTGAAATGGAAAAAATCTTTCTTAACTCTTTCCTGTCCGGCCGGTCAAAAGGGGGTCATAGAACACCCCCGAAGTCGTCAATCGAAAAACACGGCACACGGCAACGCAAGATTAAAAATTGAAATTCGACAAGCGCCAGGGACATGAGATCCACTCACACGCCAAGTTTGATTTGATTTCATAAACAACTCTGCGACTGCTGGCATTTTGAATTTTCAAGATGCTACGCGGGCGTGCAAGAGATCTTTTCTAGAAAAATGGAAATTTTTCAACCTGATTTATGATAATTAATGCTAATTCATATTAACATAGTGTGTCTTGTTCGGGAAATTTAAAAGCACAAGTAAAAGCCGGTTTATTGGGCTTTCAGAAAATGTATAGCTTTCGCAACAGTTATGGTTATTTCAAGAGATAACAATAGAACAAAGAGGTGGTTCAATTTTGGATGTTTTTCAGCCGGACAGGGGAGGGTTAAAGGCTCTTTATTTAAAAGTAATTTATTTTTTGGGTATAGTTCCCCTTATTCCATGTTTGTGTAACTCTTCGGTACACAAACATTGCGGCCAAATAAAGCCCAAAGAAAGCCGAGTTTCAATAAATATCAGAATTCACCTTAAAATGGCTTAGGACATTGGCAACAAAAATTAAGTTTGTCTAATATGAAAAAACTCGTAAAATGATAGAGTAACACCTTTTACAACTTTTCCGTATTTTACTTCGTTTTTGAAATACTTCAGTTTGTTTGACATGTAATGAGATTTAAAATATTTGTTCCATAAATGTACTTGAAAATATGCGTATAATAACTCCTCGTGGTAATGAACGTTATAAACGTAGCAATCACTGAGAATAAGATATTTTTTAATGAGTGAAAATTCTCTACCCTGTACCTGACGTAAGAGACCTTTCATTTACATATTAAACAAACTGAAATATTTCATAAACGAAGTAAAATACGGAAAAGTTGTAAAAAGTGTTACTCTATCATTTTACGAGTTCTTTAATATTAGACAAACTTAATTTTTGTTGCCAATGTCCTTTAAACAACGCTTCTCAAGCTCAACCAATACTAACACGTAAAATTGTGTGAAGAAATAGCTTTTCACAGCCTTTAAAAATCATTCTGACCTCAGCAGTATGGTAATTCCGTAACTCAAGAAGGATGATTGTATCGACCAAACATTTTCGACTCAAGACTCATAACAATAGATGTGTGAAGTCCAGGTTGTTGTAGTCTTGAGAAAGACTGTTGTTGGTGACTGACGTTTCGACGGCCTCAGCAGCGGTCATCTTCAGAGTCAAGTAAAGCGTGTTTGTCGGGTTTGCCTATATATACGTCTGGCTCGTTACGTCATGGTTTGTTTGTGTCATAATTAGTGTGAGTGCGTGTTGCGTCATGCGTTAAGCGTGGGCCAATATTGTTCCCCATCGGTTGTTTGTGTCATAATCAATGTGAGTGGGTGTCGCATCATGCGTTAAGCGTGGGTGTATTGTTTGTCGGTAGGTCTATTGTTCGTTGGTGTGTGCGAAGAAGTCGTTTGTATGGTGTTGGTAATTGTTGTGATCCGTTAAGTGGTTTATGTTCCAAGTTGGTGTACCAACTTTCTAATGTAAGTCGCTGTTTGTAGTTTGTGTTAAAGGCGATACATTCAGCCGAGTCCCAGTCAATATCGTGTTTTGTTTGTACGTGGTGTTCAGCTAGGTGATTAGTCCTGTCCCCGTTTTTAGTAGCTCGTTTGTGTTCAGCTAGTCGGATTATTAGGTTTCTGCCGGTTTCACCAATATAAGTGTCCTGGCAGTCGGCGCATTTGATCTTGTAAACTGCACCCTGTCTTTCGTGAGGCTGTTCTTTGTCTTTCACGTCATAGGTTTGTGGGCTAAAATACGTGCAATAGTCTCTGATGTACATTTAATGTATGGTATTGTTGCCGTTGTTACGGTTGTACTGCTGTTATTCTCGTTATTGTACTTGTCCGTTCAATAAAGTTAAGTATCGTAGTTGTATTTGCGAAACGCGCGCCGAAGATAGTGTAAACAATAATGTGTAAAACAGGTAAAACGATTAGCTTTATGTAGGTTTTAGAATTTAGATTTTAGATGACGTCACACGAAAACCACCTATATATTATTGGCTCAACAGAAATAATAAACAAATCATTTTTATTTACCTGTGTGTCCAAAAGAATCACCCTTTCATTTGTAATGGCCATATCAATACCACATGTTTCATGAGTGCCTAATTCCTATAATTTGCGGTGATGATGTTAAAATACATACCATCAGTATTAATAATAATAATAATAATAATAATAATAATAATAATAATGATTTTATTACAACATAATAACAACTTTAACAATAATAATAATAGTAATAGAATAAAAAGCATATTTACATATTTTAATCCATAAAATCTAAAGTTCATTTACGTACTCGATTTACATTTACGTACTCGATAACAATAATAATAATAATAATAATAATAATAATAATAATAATAACTAAATTATTATATAATATTATATAATTATTCTATAATTCTATAATTATATCATATATAATATCATATAATTATATAATATTAATAATAATAATAATATTAACTAAAGATGCTACCAAGTACGCAGAAGAGCTAAAACTTACGCTGAAGCTAGAATACCCAGACCCGAAAGGTTACACGGAGAATGACGAAGAGATTATTGCCAGAAAGATTGGAAACTGGGCAAAAACTGCTCAACAAAGAGAATGTTTTGAAGAAATGAAAGATGAGAGATGGCAAGGGAAGCTCCTCAAGAACCGATGGTTGGATGATGACCTAAATAATGAATGCTTCGCATGGATGTCAAAATGGAGAACAGCGCCGTCGCACACAATAGCAGCAGTGCACGAACTTTACCAGCAACTACTTCCAACAAAGATATAGAGTTTACCTCACATCCTGGCAGGCTGTAGTGCTCTGGCGCAAAATATCTAGCCAGACATAATAATGCTCTGAAGATCCTGTATTTTGAGTTGTTAAGAGATCGGGATCTGGTTACAGCAGTCCCGCCCTGGTGTTCACCTGTGATGCCCAAACCACTGTATGAGAATGGTAGAGCGAAAGCCCTTTGGGACATACCTCTCTATGCCGAAAATGCAGAAGTAAGAGCTAATAGAATACATGCTAGGATCGTTGACAATGAGGAAAAGAAGGTGATGGTGATAGAAATGAGCTGCCCATGGCTAGATAATCGCCAGTCTAAAGATGCTGAGAAGACCCAGAAATATGGCCCCCTAAGATGGGAACTGAAGAAGCAATTCCCAAGCTACCAAGTAACGCACAACATCATTATGGATGTTCTCGGAGGTTTTCGAAGGAGGTTAACCAAACAGTAAAAAAGCTAGTCGGAGATAGAAGCGAAGAAACATTAAGACGGATTGAACATTGCACGCTCATTTAAGATTTTAGTTGACTAACAATTTACTAAAGTGGCTGCGTCAATTAGTTAGATCGTTTTTACAATCGAACAGTATAAATATTTGATTGTACTGACTTATTTTAAATTGTTAACTTTTAGAGATTGTAAGATAGATTTTAACGCAATAGTTAGTTACGTTCGCGCCTAACTGTGGCTTTTAATTTTACTGAGCATTCAGAAGGTGTACACTGCCATAATAATAATAATAAAATTAATAATAATAATTTGTATGTCAATGTCAGAGAGTAGGTGGATTGAAGTAGCATGGAAGAGAGAATACGATAGTGAATATTGCTCAGCTAAACGTGAAGCAGAACAGACGTTAGCGGAATGTGGAATGGAAGTAACCTTTAATGAAAAAGGAATTATGACCAATGGAGAGAGTATGACGGGCCCTTGGAAAACTTGCTGGAGGAAGCTGAAGGAAGGACTGAAGAAAGGAATGGTAAACAACAAAAAAGCTGAGTGTATGAAGAAGGAAATGCAAAGCAATGTCTATAAGAACCAGGAGATGGAATGTAGTGAATGGCTTAAATGCAATTTCGACCCTAAAAAGACAGCAGCGATAATAAATATGTTGTAGTGAATGTGGGAGAGCTCGGAGTAGACAGACGATACACGGACGATCGTCAAGCTCATATCCTCAGAAAAATCATTCTGAGTCCCGTACAGGAATCGAAACTGTAACCTTTTGATTGCCGGTGAGACGCTCTAACCATTGAGCTAATGAGACTCAGTTGGAGAGCGAAGGTTACAATGATGTACTGATTCGATTGATATATGTACTGCCTATGTGGCAGTCACTATATATCGGTAATGCTTGGATGCGTTAATATACACAATGTTGTAACATTGACCTTCGCTCTCCATCTGAGTCTCGTTAGCTCAATGGTTAGAGCGTCTCACCGGCAATCAGGTTACAGTTTCGATTCCTGTACGGGACTCAGAATCATTTTTCTGAGGATATGAGCTTGACGATCGTCCACGTATCGTATCTCTTGGTAGGATGTACAGCATTAGCAGGGACGGAATATGTGAGGAGACATAACAACGCATTGATGGTACTAGCGATGCAATGGGGTAAGTAACATGGAATTATAGAGGAAGGAACACTGTGGTACAAACAGCGATGGATGAAAGGGCATGTAATGGAGGATGGCAAGTTTTAGTTGGTGAGGGATTTTGAATATAAAACGGAGAAAATAATATATCAAAACCAGTAGGCCAGACCAGGGCCGCCGAGAGGGGGGGAGAAAGTTGCCTCCGGGCCCCCAATTTGAGACGGGCCCCCTAAAATGTTTGAACTTTTGGACATGATGAAGAAGCAGGAGCCGCACAAGGGCCCCCGACCTCAAAACTGACAACAGGCCATTTAAGGGGCTCAGAAAGCTCCGCATCACTTTTTGAAATCTATTTTTGAAATATATCATACTGTATATGTAGGAAGGGGGGGGGGGGACGAACGCAAATTTCCAAAGTGTCCCCACTCCCAGTCTCAGTAGCTCCATTACGCCACTGATTAAACATGTTCTTCTGTGATTCAATTATTTATCGCCAAGGTGCCTCTTTTGTCTTTTTATTTATGGTGCCATAAAAATAGTACATTCATCAAGAATATTTTCTTAAAAATAATGGGATATACTACGAAAAAAACCCGTGATTTAAGGTCTTTAGATTTTGCTCAAAAATGCCCTCAAAGTGCAGGAAATGCCATTTCAGAGACCCTAAATTCAAAAACTTTCCGGGGGACCCCCGTAGAAACGCGGTCACTAAATATTAATGTGCGTCCCTCTTTTTAAGAAACCCTGGATCCCCCACTGGATATTATGACGTCTCAGGGCCCCCAAAACGATATTTTGCCCCGGGCCCCAAAGAACCTCTCGGCGGCCCTGGGCCAGACCTCACACTGGAGGACAGCGATGGGAAACGTATCTGGCTGTTAGATATGGCGTGTCCTCAGGAACAAAATATCGAAGCAAAACATCGGGAAAAGTTAAACAAGTACCAGCAGTTTAGAGAGAAGAGAGAAGCGACCGGGATTCCAGGTAGAGATAATACCACTAATAATAGGATGTATGGGAGATACAATAACAAATCCAGAACTTGATACGACATGAGAAGGAAGCTCAATGTGTAGTGCGAACTATGCAGAAGACAGTACTAATGGAAAGTGAGACACTGCTGCGTAAAGTAATAAGCAAATTCGTCCAAGAGGATTGATATATTTTTTGTAGTGTTGAAACATGTAATCTTAGCAAATTTTGATAAGAGGAGCTACTATGTAAATACAGTAGGAGTTATTGGCCGCAGGCCGCCACGAATTAAAAAGGTATAAGCTTCATCTTGAAGTGTGCAACTCTTTTCAAAACAATTCACCGAAGGAAACGCAACATATTTACTTTTACGCGTATGACGTCATAAAATTTCCCGCCAAATTAGCAACCAGCTCGCGCGAAGTCATAAAACCACAGGGAGCCACCTTAAATGATTTCACCATTTAACAATTAGTCACTGAAGTCGAGGTGATTATCGGTGAATATTATTTACGATAATCACCGAGACTGAGGTGACTAATTGTTTTAGTATAATTTCAGGCTTGAACTGAATATTCAATTGAGAATTTTAAACAGACAGTTTGAACTGTGTTAGAAATAATTTGTAAATCCAATGCTCGATGTTTTCTTCACGCTTGACAACTTTCAAAAACACACTAACGATCAAAACGGACGTAAAAATACAAATAATTATACGATAAACAACTACCTTACCCTTAGACAGTTTCTATCTTGAGATAAATCTGATATATACAATGTCTTTACGCTAAGTTTTTGAGCCTTTTCGACGATTTTTTAGTTATAATAATATAGTCGCCATTTTGAAAAATAAATCGTCATGTTTTAGAAACCATACATCAAAATGATGATTCGGAGAGAGGACTGGAACGAATAAATTCAGTCTGGTTCCACAAAAAACACTTTTTCAAGTATGATTTCTAGTAATGTGGTAGTCACCGCGCTACGTCAGCCAATCAGAACTCGTTTAAGCTCAGAAATTATACTAATCTGAGTTAGTATTGTTGTATAAGAAAGGTAATGAATTGCCCAAAATGAAGGAATAAGCCACTGACGTTTCGAGCGAGGGCCCTTAATCACAGTAAAACATGTCTTATTCACTCCTTTTGCCAGTTTACTACTTTTGTTGTTTTGATACTCGAATACCGTATAAGTACCTCAGTTTGTCTTGATTGTGGAAGAAAGATACAATGCCTGATAAAAAACAAACAAATAATAATTGCTATCAACATACCCAAAACAGCATACCAGCTATTGTGGGTGTTACCACTCTCATGTTTATGAGCTGGGAGACTCGAGTTCAATCCTGGGTCGGACCACCACTTAGGGTCTTAAAATAATCGAGGAGAAGGTGCTGCCTGTAGAGTAATGATCTGGACATGAACTGACGTCACATGCCACGTGGGCGTGTGATATATGAGTAAGGCTAAGGGAGTGTTGTGGCATTCACTATTGTGGGAGCCTGGAGTGAGAGTAATAAATAAAGTGATTGATATTTAAGGATATGATGTGAATTCTATAACTGGCGAATGCCACAACACTCCCTTAGCCTTACTCATATATCACACGCCCACGTGGCATGTGACGTCAGTTCGTGTCCAGATCACTACTCTACATCTCCGAAAACGTTACACCACGGGCGGAGAGGGAGGGTGAGCACGCCATTTATCCTGGTCAGCGGCAAGTGTGGTGTGGGCACCTCGTCCTAGGTAGGTATGGTAATTGGCAAAGTATAATGGAACTTGAAAACTGCCAGCGTAAATTTACAAAGTCAATTTGGGGAATGGAGAATTTGTCATATAAATTAGATAGACTTATAAAGCTGGGTGTAACGACCCTATTGGTGTAACGACCCTATTGGAGTGACGAATGCGGGGCGACCTCGTCGAAATGTTTAAAATTCAAAATAAAATCGTTTGTTAGGGTCAAAACATGTTTCGAAATGGCAAGTCTGGGAGACAGTTATTATTAATGCCTGGGATTAATACAACACCGTATCATGATTTGTTTAAGTGCAGATCACTTAAGTACTGGAATCGACTACCCTTGGAGATCAGAACTACATCCTCTGTCATTAATTTTAAAATATTATTAGAACAGCATAAAATTAATTCAATTAGGCAAGGTATTAACAATGGTTATTGGGAACTTTCGGATGAAATTTTCAAACGATTATAACTTTTTACAATTTTTAGATTTTAATATAGAGATGATGTATGCATATAGTAAATAAGTTATTTGTAAATAACTTTTTAAATAAATAACTTTTTAATGCTTAAAATAGCATAATCATTAAAGTTAAAGTTAAAGTTAAAGCAATCGCCTTCTGGACGATCCTTTTATTAGTATTAAGGTTAGTAATTGAATTTTTACTTAGATTTCCTGTATCGCAGAGGTTAGAGTTAGAAAACCCATTGGGCGGGAGGTTAGGATCTAAGTTGTTTTGGGGTTAGCATGCAGTTCTATGATGTATATCATATTATCGTAATATAGGCATCTCTCGCGGATACTAAAATAGATCGTCCAGAAGACGATTACTTGCCGCTGACCGGGATAAATGGCGTGCTCACCTTCCCTCTCCGCCCGTGGTGTAACGTTTCCCCTACATCTCTCCCTTTCTTTTGAGATACTTATTTAATCTAATCAAACTTTAACACAACAAAGATAGGACTTTAGAGCTGAAGTTCAAATAAAATATGTAGCTTCGAATGTTTCTACCGGGTGTCCCAAAAAAAAGTACTCCGGTTTGATTCATAATAACTTCTAAACTAGTGAAGCTATTAAACTGAAATTACTTTCATTAGATAGAGGGAAGACTAACTTAGATTTTGATATATTACAGTTGTATTTTACTTAAAAATTCACGGAGATATTAATGTTCAAAATCGGTAGCATATTTCTGGATGTGTCTAAAATATGCAAAAAACGCCGTATCAAATATTAATCAAGCTTTGCTCAACTGAAACACGCACTATTAGCAGTAAATAAATGACACTTGACAAATTGTTTATTATGAAACGAAGTATTATTATTTACAAAATACAAGCAAGATTTATTCGTTCGGAATCTCGTGTCCTCTCGCACGAGTGCACTGCCTAGCCCGTGACACCATTGCGTCGAAGGAGTCATGGATCATTCGTTGTTCTAGATTACGGCATGCTGTCGCAATTGAGTTGCGAAGCTCTTCTAAATTCTGCGGTTGCTGATCGTGTGGTACATTCCAAATTTGCTGCTTAAGGTATCCCCAAAGAAAAAAGTCGCATATTGCCAGGTCTGGAGAGCGAGGGGGCCATGGCCAATCCCCACGTTTGCTCATCAGTCGAAGAGGAAACTGTCATGGGCAGGGGCTCCATCTTGTTGCCACCACATGGTATTCCTATCGATGTTATGAACGTGAAAGTCCCTCTGTATAACATGGTAACGTATAATACGTAAATATTCTCTTGTATCGAGGTTTCTCTCTGCAAAATGTGGACCAAGAACAACACCTGCTTGAGTGCCGATCAAGTAATGGTATGGGTTGGTCTTACCTTCAGCAAACGCAACGTAATGGTCTGCAGGATGTCCGTTTCCATTGGGTGCATACTTGATAACATTTCTCGTATTTACTTCTGAATTTAAACTAAAGATTGCTTCGTCAGATACAATCAACTGATCAAGAAATTGCGGGTTCTGTTCAACTGTATCGACGAGTCGGTTACAGAATGCCATTCGTTGTACCTGATCACCTTCCCTTAACTTCTGCCGTGTAATCATAACGTATGGATGCAATTTGATGTCAAGTTTAGCAATACGGTGAAATGAACTTCGACTTAACCCTAACCCGTTTCGTCGTGAAGATCTTTTGCCATGTTGCGATAAAGACTCGCGTGCAAGTTCGATATTCTCAGGCGTCCTTGCGGTTCTTGGACGACCACTTCGACCTTTATTTAAATCGTGGCATGTACTTCTCGCAAAAACTTTCGATACGTTGTGCTGATTGTTCGTTTAGTTGGGGCAGGAATATTACCCCAACGACCCGGCCATCGTCTTCTAACTTCTGCCGCGTTCTGAAATCTTGCATGCTCTAAGCACACCCACACTCTTTGATCTTTACTTAATCTTGGCATGTTCAGAATAAACTCAGAATGAAACACAATCAAACCATAACTCCATAAGACATAACATGCAACTCCCCAGAGACATCCAACATTAAGTATTTGATACGGCGTTTTTTGCATATTTTAGACACATCCAGAAATATGCTACCGATTTTGAACATTAATATCTCCGTGAATTTTTACGTAAAATACAACTGTAATATATCAAAATCTAAGTTAGTCTCTATCTAATGAAAGTTATTTCAGTTTAATAGCTTCACTTGTTTAGAAGTTATTATGAATCAAACCCGAGTACTTTTTTTTGGGACACCCGGTAGTTCAATACGATGTCAAGCTTCGATTGTTTCTAGTTCGTTATAAAGTCACCAAAATACTGCGGGATTCGTAATCGTCCCCAGTCTCTGGAAATCGCCAACACGAATTTCAAAATGGTCGACCAGTGTAACGCGAACTCAATTTGGTCAGCAACGCCATTCAGGCAGAAATCAGTGACACTTTATATCAGTGCAATACCTTGGACACATGGCCCATATTTGCCGTACGCCTAATAATAATTTGACCAAACTTAGGATGTTCTAGCTCGATACCAGATGTAAAGTACTACCACGACCCAATGGATAAAAATATCGACAATCTTCGGCGAAATATCTACAATCTCGAAGTGGTTTCAACAGGCGTTTATGTAAAAACTTCACGTTTCTTAATGTGTATATGAAATAAAAATTATGTTTGTCTTATTGGAATGAACTTTTAAAGTAAGGGACAATGTCGTTTAACACACTTCTATATCTCACTCTGTTCAGGAGATATTCAGATTTGAAAGATATGCAAATGAGATATAACCAATGACGTGAAAACCTTGACACAACATTTTGATTTAATGTGTAATCCAGTTTATCTTCAAAATTATTTTACAAAATCATGCGAAAATAGGAATTAGTTAAATGAATATTACTATTGCGGTAACATGGCTATGCTGTTGCAGTCACCCTGCCATTGTTTTATCACTGTATAGTGTAATCTATGTAAGGTTTCTTTTTTTGGTGTTTTTTATGCACAATGGTGCAGCTAATAAAATAAAATAAAATAAAATAAAATAAAATTACCACACGCACACAGTTCCCATGGTTACACATCAGTTTCCAGACTCATACTATTTCTGTAATGTTGAACAAAATTTTCAATGTTCAACAATATTTCATGTTAAACTTATGGGTGATATAAGCAATTATCGGAAAGCAAATATGCACACCACAAACAAAAACAAATGTAACCACACGAAATAATAAATTCTGTTTTTATGTTTGAGAGGGTCTGGAAACTTAAATAAAAATCTTATTAGACCAGCAATGTTTGATTTGATAGTTTCTATCTATACATGCCAAATATTACACAGTATAAATCGAAATATTCTGTCAAGGTTTTTACGTCATTGGTTAAGTGTGTTAAACAACATTGTCCCTTAACTTGAAAGAGTTTATTTCAATAAGACAAACTTAATTTTCATTTCATATATACTTTTAAAAAGTCTGATTCGCATATTGACTTCGTATACGAGTATTTTAACTGTATCGTACTGTACAAATTGGCGAGTGTAACCGCTGCTTAATTGAGAACATGCAATCTCGTACCCAGGGCACTTCGTCGCCACGGGGAATGGTCGGCAAAAATGGCCCTAGGATCGGGCGGTCGTTTCTACAATCTTATTGTCCACTTTTAAAAAACAATGAATTCAGCTAGAGTATAATATTTCATCAAAATGCGGATGTGAAAGAGGAACTGTAATAACTGAAGTATTGTAGGCTAAGAGGGCTTTCAAATATGGTGGTGAAAGGTCATGGGGAGCTTTATAGACCAGCAATAGAGTTTTGAATTACATTGGCTTCCTGTTCAGTACCGTATACAAGTTAATGAGAACTGGAGTAATATGGGCTGATAGCTTTATGTTTGTAAGTGGGCGAGCTGCAGTGTTCTGGATTCGTTGTAGCTTTTGGAGAATACATTTAGGAGTACCAATCAATAAGGAATTACAATAGTCCAGTTTTGAGAAAATAAAAGCAGGAATGATTATTTCCAAACAATCCCTGGATAAATACTTTTTGATTTTTGAGATGTTTGTAATGTGAAAGTAAGCAGACTTGCAGATATTATCAATGTGCTCCTCAAGTCTAATATGATAATTATACGCTTATAAATGGCTGATGCAAAAACTGATGGTCCCACATGGCTATGATAAGTTATTGCTGAATTTAAACAATGGTATAATATTACTTAAGTTCAGTAGTAATAACAATATTTAATATTTATTCAGGAAGCTCCACTCGCCGAAGTGATTTTCAGGGAGATCCTGCAATATATATATCTATATGTAAATTTATATATGGTAACAACAAATATATACTATATAGTAAAATTAAAATAGAATTAGAATATAGTTGTGTAGAATAAATGTTGAGTTGAAATAAAAATATTTAGATAAAATGTTTTAGCTTAGTTTTGAAGTATTGTAAATTAGAGGACTGCTTTAGTTCAGTAGTCAAGGAGTTCCAGTCTGACACTGAGTGGTAGGTGAATTGTTGTTTGCCCCAGTTCGTACGTTGGGCGTGGGAGGTAGAGGTCATAAAGCTGGCGTGTTTTGTAGCTGTGAATCTGAGAGTTCTTTTTAGGTTGAAGTTGAAGTCTACAGGTACCTATTGATTGAGGCATTTAAAAATAGAAACGGTGGTATCGTTGGCGAAGATAAAGTGGTTTCCACTTTAGAGTTAGCAGATGAGTAACGGGGAAGGTCAAGGATAAGTCTATGATTGTAGCTATGTGGGCCCACCTGTTAGGTGCATTAACCGCTTTTGTTATATAGTTAGTGTCAAAGTTCAATTTTTCTGTTTTCCGATTGGACAAAAGCGTATCACGTGCCGGTCCGCAAAACGTCGTGTTTACTGCATTGCCCTGGCAACGAGGCAACCGGTCCATAACAGAACATTTATTGACCGGTCCACAATAGAATGGGTGCAGTGCGCATGCGCGTCAACCGTGAAGTTCCAAAGTTCATTTTATAGTTCAGTGTTCTAGTGTATGTTATCACTTTTGAGTTCAGAATGTTGTAATAAATATTTAACTGTTGAGTGTTGTCTTTTTTTATTAAACATTTACGGGGTTCCATTTATCTAGTTTTGGTTTCAAAGTTCACTCCAATAACCGGTGAATTATTCATACTTTGACACTAATATACTATATAACAAAACACTTATTTACTGAGACCTCGGAAAAGCAGTGTGTTTTGTGGCCCCTCGACCGCCGTTGTTGCAACAACGGCGGTCTCGGGTCCACAAAACATACTGTTTCCCTCGGTCTCAGTAAATAAGTGATAATTATTATATGGCTAAGAAAGATGGCGCACGCTGATTGGTTCGTGAGGTCCGGAAAAAAGCGTATTGCCCTCCCGGCGCCGTGAGAGGGCATACGCCTTTTTCCGGACCAGTAAGTTTTGGCGGGAAAATATCTGAGTTGATTTAGATGAAAATAAAAGAGGATTTGAGTATGTTCGTTGAAAAAGTTCGAACAATAACAGTACACGTCCAGGAACATTAGTGCTGCTTTTCTTGAAAGCTGTTTATCTATAAGTGAAGAAAATGAATGCCTAACGACCAGTAACGCGTGTAAACATGAAGCGAAATCAACAAGCTCAGAGGTAAGGTAAACGGCAACATCTGAAGACAAACACAACGTTAAAAACAGAGAACAAAATGAACCAAAAGCCATATAATAAATGTCTTATTAACCTCGTTTGCTTGGTCTGTACGGTAAAGTATTTGCCTTCGGTTTTTTCGCACAGACCTCGCTCCTTCGTCGCTCGGTCTGTACGAAAACCTCAGGCAAATACTTTACCGTACAGACCTCGCACTCGGTTAATAAGTCTTTAATAATCGTATAATTACCATAGCAAGTTGTCCAAACTTTGTTTCCGGTTTCCTTATAAGTTTCCTATCCAGTTCTCCTTCCATTATCTCAACCTCGTACCCAGGGCATTTTGCCTCCACGGTGGAAGGTCGGCGAAAATGGCACTGGGATCGGCTGGTCACATGACACCCAGAATTTCTGGGTGTTTAGATATGCTAATTTTTGTGGTCTTTGTTCCATTGCCTTTGTCTACTTTGTTGACCTGAATAATTGAGAAATATTCAATGCTCTTCAGAGTTGTTCATGTCGGCATTCGTCGACACAAAAGCAGCTAACAAGTTTAATAATCCACCATACATCCATGGTTATCTCTTACAAAAGTTATGAAGAAGCATATATCCAATTTAGCGAAAGCTATCACTTCTAATTTGCTGTAAAATTTGAAGACAGCATTCAGATTTCGATGAATAAATTATACTCGGCTGAATTAATTGAGTTTTATGACAAGCCAATCGCATTATAGAATGGACCAGCCGATCCCAGGGCCATTTTCGCCGACCTTCCACCGCGGAGGCAAAATGCCCTGGGAAAGAGGTTGCCCATTATCTATGATATATTCTCATATCAATACACCCAGAAATTCGATAGGGGTATCTAGTACGTATTCCTTATAAGGAAGCGCAAATAGAAGGCATTGACGAGCAAATAGAGTGAATTAACGAGCAAATAGCTGACACGTTGAACCCTCGTACCAGCCTCCTTGTTAATTGGATTGTAACCTACCCCAAAACAACAAAGGTCCTAACCCTTTGGCAAACGTTTTCTTGAGAAATAAACCACCCACAAAGCTATATAATATATCAAAGGAAAGTTAAATTATCATTTACAACATACGTACAGCTTTATCCCGGTAGCTAACTTAGTTCTCTTTAAAAGCGCGCATAATCGAACATGCCAAAATATAATTTTCCTAATACGGATACCATCTTGTAAACAAAAACACGGCTGTCTTCGACGAACGTTTTCTTGAGAAATAATGAACTCCCAAAGCTACAATATATATTAAAACACATATAAATTATCTGTTTACAATATGCGTACAGCTTATCCTGCTAGCGAACGTAGTTTTCTTAAAAAGAGCGGATAATCGAACATATCGTAACGTGTTAATAATCCCACATCCAGCGGGCTGGTACGAGTGCCATGTATTTGTTCGTTAATGCCTTCTATTTGTTCGTCAATGCCTTCTATTTGCTCGTCGGTCACTTCCTTATATGGAATACGTACTAGAAGTACATATGAGAAATTCTGGGGGTCATGTGACCGGCCGATCCTAGGCAAAATGCCCAGGCTACAAAACATGATGGCAGCTTATTCAATGGCAAACAAACAGTCCACAAACAATGTATTCAACTTGTACGTATAGTAAAGGTCTTACAAGGACAGCTATGAAATAGCCTTGAAAGGATTCCTTTACCGTACGTGTACAACAGAGTCGTCACCTTCTGTCTTTTAAAACCATTCTATTTGCTAGCAGCGACATCACAGTTGATTTCCCAACTCCTTGACAACCCAACACTCCAACAACAAGGAAGTCACTCTGATCAGTCAAAGCCTGTTAAGTGATAAAACAAATGAGTTCCTTACCATGTACCTATAAAAATATATAGTTAATATTTGGCATTTACTAGATAACCAAATGTTCGGTATACCCACAGGTATACAAACGATTCTGTTCGGGACTCAGAATCATTACTCTGAGGATATGATCTTGACGATCGTCCATGTATCGTCTTTATTTTTTTGTTAGGTTAAGCTTTTGTAAGGTTACGATTATACTAGTTCTTGAAAATGGGAAGGTCCTTTTGAATCATCCCTTTTAGCCTTTAAACCTTAGAGAATTAAGGGTTGGGACTTAAGTTAAGGTGTTTTGTGATGTTAAGTTAGGGATGTAAGTGAGTAAAGGGATAAAGATAGGGATGTAAGGTGAGTAAAGCGATAAAGTTAGGGTAAGCTGAGTAAAGGGATAAAGTTAGGGATGTAAGGTGAGTAAAGGGATAAATTTTGGGATGTAAGGTGAGTAAAGGGATGTAAGGTGAGTAAAGGGATGTAAGGTGAGTAAAGGGATAAAGTTAGGGTAAGGTAAGTAAAGGGATACAGTTAGAGATGTAAGGTGAGTAAAGGGATAAAGTTAGGGATGTAAGGTGAGTAAAGGGATAAATTTGGGGATGTAAGTTGAGTAAAGGGATAAAGGTGTTTTGGATAAGGTGTTTTGGATAAGGTGTTTTGTGACGTTAAGTTAGGGATGTAAGTGAGTAAAGGGATAAATATAGGGATAAATATAGGGATGTAAAGTGAGTAAAGCGATAAAGTTAGGGTAAGCTGAGTAAAGGGATAAAGTTAGGGATGTAAGGTGAGTAAAGCGATAAAGTTAGGGTAAGCTGAGTAAAGGGATAAAGTTAGGGATGTAAGGTGAGTAAAGGGATAAATTTAGGGATGTAAGGTGAGTAAAGGGATGTAAGGTGAGTAAAGGGATAAAGTTATGGTAAGGTGAGTAAAGGGATAAAGTTAGGGATGTAAGGTGAGTAAAGGGATAAAGTTAGGGATGTAAGGTGAGTAAAGGGATAAATTTGGGGATGTAAGTTGAGTAAAGGGATAAAGTTAGGGTAAGGTGAGTAAAGGGATAAAGTTAGGGTAAGGTGAGTAAAGGGATAAACTTAGGGATGTAAGGTGAGTAAAGGGATAAAGTTACGGATGTAAGGTGAGTAAAGGGATAAACTTAGGGATGTAAGGTGAGTAAAGGGATAAAGTTAGGGATGTGAGGTGAGTAAAGGGATAAAGTTAGGGATGCAAGGGTTGGGATTTAAGGTGTTGGGACCACTGACCTATATATAATTGGACTGCATGCGGGTACCCCTCAGAAAAATGTTTTTTTCAAGATAGCCGATTTATGGGTCCTATTCATGGTTGCGACCACTGACCTTTTTAGAGGTTTTGTTGAACTTCCGACTGTTGGGCAATATATGTAGCCTTAGGCACACCTTAGGCTCGCTTTTTTAAACACTGGATATCCATAATTAAAAGCAATTGTTAAAACCATACAGGTAGAAAACATTTGTTATGTCCAGCAAAATTACTTTACTTAGTATTTATAATATAATCCAACCAACAAAAAACATGAAATTGCATGCACTGACCGAACTGAAAAACACTATGATTCATCTTTTAAAAGAAAAACTGTCATTTGCACTCCCAGAATTCATTAGTTCTTCTTCGTCATCAGATTTTCCTGTTTACAGTATTCGGAGAATTTACCTTTGACTTGCATTTCGCGGACGACTGGCTAAATATTTCTAAAACTAAACCCAATTTCCACCTAATTTTCATCAACTTGTTGGTATATGCTTAAAGGTGCCGTCCAGTCCGTTCTGCGCATGTGTGATATTTCAAACGTGCGGGATTCCATATGTCAACAAACTTCAACGGAATAAATTTGCGTCAATTCGCCAAAGGTGGCGAAGGCGCGAGCGGTAGTTTGATATATTATCCACGGAAAAGCTCAAGTGTGGAAAACAAATCCGCAATACTTCATGTTCAATGTATAATGCAATGTAAACAAACCATGTAAACAGAAACGTGGACATGCGCAGAACAAACCGGACGGCACCTTTAAACAATTATTCACATCAGTGTCGGTGAATAGCTTACAGCCGCGTATAAATCGGGTGAACAGTGACAACAGTTCGGTTTTTAAATTCCGGTCAGTGGTCGTCCCCATGAAAAAGACCCATATTTCCACCATTTTGTTGGAGACACTTTCCGTAACATAAAGATAATAGGAGGACGCAGTCCAGTTATATATAGGTCAGTGGTTGGGACTTACGTTAAGGTGTTGGAAATACTTAATACAAGAAAGGTCTATCTGCCTGACACGGCATAACCTGAGTATCAGGCTGTTGGTGTTGGGAGGGGGGGGGGGGGGGGGGGGGGGGGGGGGGATGAGAGGGGGGGGGGAAGAGAGGGGGGAGAGGGGAAGAGGGGGAAGGGGGAGAGAGGGGGAAGAGAGAGAGAGCCTGACACAAACACTGGTAAAAAGGCCTTCCGCCCACTTACGTTACGTAATCGCAAAACCAGATATTTTTATAGAAATGTCAAAATGGCGGCGTCGAATGCTACGACCTCACGGCTTTGTGATATTTGTAAAGTGAATTTATTAACTCTCTCTCTCGCTGAGTCTTGAGACTTATTGTTTTCTGATCATTTCAAGCGGACTAACAACAAGAACCCTAAAGCTTTTTGTTTCCTCGTATTGATTTTTCGAAAAATGAGAGAAGATCTTTGGAGGTAGCTGATAAATCAAGCTTTTCCCGAAACCAGTAGGCAGCACTCCTAGACTCCTTTCCCCTCCACAACCAAATTTTCAAGGCAAACCTTTTGCTCTGGCTTAAGGGATATGCATGGGAAATATTGCAGTGCATCATCCAAAGCTTGCTCGAATTGTTCTTTACTAATTACTAGAATCAATTATTACATTTGCACATATAAATATTGAAATGCATCACTTATTTTTCCAATTCAAGATGGCAGCAGGTAAATTTCACTTCAGGTAGTTTTACTTCCGGCGATGCGATTTTTATCCAATGAGCGCGTACGTCCAAAATGTGGACGTTCAACACATGTTCCCAACAAGATTTGTGTCAGGCTCTCTTTCACCCACAAAGCCCGCCCCCTCCCTAAGAGAGCCTGATACTCAGGTTAGACACGGCACAAATATATCTATCCTGTTCCAATGTTTGAGCAGTTTGTGACTTCAAATAGTAAGCATGTTTTTAAAAGTTAAAAAATCTACCTATAAACATTCGCACACACTTTGTGTTTGTAAAACTTATTTTGTGTTGTGGCTGACAAAACAAGTTCGTCTAAACCCTTTTCCTCCACAGTGGAAAACCGGGTTTTATTGTTTATTTTCATTTTTGTTCTCGGCCATTGACTAACAAACTGTCATGGTCCGCCAAAATATTTCTAGAGCTCTGTCTGGTTCCTTTTGTTGAGCGTGTTCCATGCCAAAAATGAAAAATTGGGGGCTTGGTCAGTCATTTCATCTCCAGATTAACCGGTATAACTACCTCTATATGCTGAACCGCTACCGACCATACCTGTAACAGTTCCTATGTTTTATTAATAAAATTGATGGTGTACCTCTAAGGCTACATCACTCCACTGAAATTTTTCATCCACAATCTTGATACACTTCATGGATTCAGCCTGCCCTTGCAGTTTCATGGCAGCCATTCCAGAAGCCACTGTATCACTGTTGGTTGTTCCTGTGATAAGTAGAACACATCTTAGAGCGCAACTTTGAACGCATCCTTTATGGCTTACCAGAAGCTGAATTGAGCAAGTTACAGCTGCTAGACTTGTTACAAGGGTTACAAAATCAGAACATATCTCCCCTGAGCTTCGTAATCTTCACTGGTTGCCAGTGAGATCAAGGATTGTTTTTAAGACACTAATAATTACTTTCAAAGCTTTACATCGCCAGGCACCTATTTATATTACTGATTTGCTAACTAAATATAAACCTACTCGTACTTTAAGATCATCTGACCGAAATCTGCTACTGGAACCAAAATCCGAAACGGTGACTCATGGAGACAGTACATTTTCAGTTGCCGCACCAAAACTGTGGAATTCATTACCTAGAAGCATTGATACTTTAAATAGTTTTAAGTCAGCACTTAAGACTTTTCTTTTTTAAAATTAATAGTTTTTCATAGTTCATAGTTTTTTCATAGTTTTTTCATAGTTCATAGTTCATAGTGGTAACATATGTAGTAGGCTTTATCTTATAATGAAACTGTAATTAGTTTTATAAGTAACATTAAGAATATATTGTTGTAAGAGCATTGAGACTATTGTATAATGCTCTTAATACGTCTTTATTATTATTATTATTATTATTATTATTATTATTATTATTATTATTATTATTATTATTATTATTAATATTATTATTATTATTATTATCTTAAGACTAATGTACTTACGTCTAAATTATGCGGTTTGCTGTAGTTACGATTCTAGCGCTAGCAATATGTATTTTCTACGCGATAGATTCTTGGAATAAGAGACATAAACCTATAGTAAAATGTTCACGAATCGAAAAGGTTGGTGTACTGCTGATATAGTTTGAAGGAGATCTAACGTTTCGAGCGAGGCCCTTCGTCCGAGAGTGAAACGTAAAGACTACCTCATGTACCTCACGGTATATGGCATTTAGTGCTTATACAGTCGACCTATAGCTGTACATTTATCAAAACATGAACCAATACTTGTCGCGACCTTCGCTCTACCATCCGTGTGTTACGTGCAGAATTAGGCTTAAGACATAGCGCACTTGAAGCTACTGCTCCGGATTATAACAAAGAACTATACATATATCAGAGAGCTTGAATACAGGGCTCCGCTCGAAACGTCAGTATTTCGTCACTAAATTATTGGCAGTTTACCACCTTTTCACTTTGCTAGAATATAGAGAACAAGACAAGGACAACACAGAGCCAAAATGGAGAATTGTTTAATGGTACAAAAAGTGGTCTAAAACACGCGTTAAAATTGTGCCCTCTAAAAATATCGATTTAACTAATAGAATACGTTTGCCCGGGTCTCTATAACGTGATTGAAACCCGAGTGACGATAAAAACACGATAAAAACACGATAGAATAAAAACACGAGAGAAGCGTAGGGAGAACTGAGAAGCACCAGCCGCCGAGGTGAGAGCTTCCCCAACTTCTTGAGTGTTTTTATTAACTTGACGAAGGTTTCGATCACGTTATAGAGACCTGGGGAATGTATTCTATTAGTTTTATAAAATAATTCAGAAACAATTGCTTAGACTTTGAATAATTAAGATATATAACGCTTTTGCTTTTGATTTAATGCAAATGTAGTTACCGACGTCATTCCGGTCTCCGTAGCCTATCGAGACCGGCAAGCTGACGAATCACAGCGTGCGTAGAGTAAAATTATTTTATAAAACCGAGATCAAACTCACCTGCGCTTGGAGGTATGCTCGTGGCAGAACCGCCGCGATGAAGTTGATACTGGACAGAAGAATGCGTTAAAGGCATTCCGGAAGACTGACTTGTTTGTGTCACGTGGTCACTTGAAGACTTGACTGGTTTGCTTGATTTTTGAGGTGAATTTAACGGTGACCTCACATGTGGAGCGACAGAGGTGTCTCCCCGGTCATCCCTAATTACAAATATTTAAAAGACTCATTAATAATTCATGTCAAAAACAAAAGAAATCCATGTTTCCTCTAAACATGGAGTCAAAAAATAAATTGCTTTTAAATAAAAGTAGAATGTTTAGATATGTTAATAATTTGACCATGTCTGTTCTTGTAACCGAGAAATAACGTTTCCATTCTCGTATGTTATGCCTCTGGAGGACGCCATTTTAAAGTTTACTCGAGGTCTCAATGTTGATACACATTTGAGCGTTTGTCTTTTGTTCCTTGCGTTCAAGTGTCGATGAAACGAAAAATTCAACTCTGTTTCATGACCTTTGGTACTTCGTGACGCGCTGGATATTATGGTGCTATCGGTTTTTCAATCACGGTACGGAAAAGTGCTTTTATCGACGTTCAAACATCGCTATTTTGATAGATAAAATTTGCGGAGTCTGGGACCGAAACAACAGCAGTAGTGACGTCACACGTTGGAGTCGTCGATAATATCGATGTTTTTTGTGAAAGCAAGATCAGTGATGATTTTTTCATCTCTAAAATCTATGCCGACTCGAACGTGTGACGTCAAAGAGCAACCTCGTACCCAGGGCATTTTGCCTCCACGGTGGAAGGTCGGCGAAAATGGCCCTGGGATTGGCTGGTCACATGACACCCAGAGTTTCTGGGTGTTTTGATATGATAATTTAGGTCATTTGTCTTTGTTTACTCTGTTGACGTGATAATGAGAAATATGCAACGCTCTGCAGACTTGTTCATGTAAAGCATTCATCCTAAATCCAACTAATTCATAATACATTCAGTTAGATATCGAATGCAGTTCTTGACAATTAACCAAAGCCCTTATATTTCTTATTTGTAGTAAAATTGAAAGGCGATGAAATTTCTTAACATGTGGATTTAGATGAATAAATTATACTCTAGTTGAATTAATCGAGTTTTGGAACTGGCCAATAAGATTATGGAATCGACAAGCCGATCCCAGGGCCATTTTAACCGACCTTCAACCCAGGAGGCAAAATGCCCTGGGTACGAGGTTGGTCAAAGGGTCCGGGATAAGGTGGGACAAAATTGGTGTAATTTTTCCAATTTTGCATAAAAGAAAAAGCACTTTCCTTTGTCGTCATAAAAACAGAGTAGAATTTTTCATTTCATAGGCACTTTAAAGGAACTCCTAAAATGAAGAGGAATGGTAATTTAGAGCGTTTTCATCTCACGTTTAGAATTTTGTGATATGTAAATGAAGTAGCCTATGACGTAAAGATGTCATTAGAAATAGTAAATTAATTTAATCGCTATTGCGATGTAATGATGTTAGGTGTCACGCGTCGTACTGTGCAAAGTTTCAAGTGATGTCGTTGAATAATCTCAATGATATACTAGATTTTCTAAAAATGTACAAACATCTTGACGTCGTAGGTTATCTCATTTGCATATCACAAAAGTCTAAACATCTCAAGAACGACGTGAGATACGAAAGAACTCTAAATTACCATTCCTTATCATTTTAGGAGTTCATTTAAATAAGACAAACTTAATTTTTATTTCAAACACACTCTAATCGTGCCGATTTCTCACCTTGTGCATGTTATATAATGACGAAAGTAACAAGTTCCCAGATTAGTTCCCAGATTAGTTCCCAGACTAGGGTTCCCAGATTCAAACAGTTGTAGGTAAGGCCAACAAGTTGATGGGGTTACTCAGAAGAACCTGCCCCTTCCTGATGGTTCGTAATGTTCGGCAAACACTGAACTTATCCCTTGTTAAGTTACAGATGTGCTACGCCACGGAGGTGTGGTCACCGTCTCCGAGCACTCACAAGGCAAAACGTGATCGAGTACAGAGACGGGCTACGAGATGGATCCTACAAACCAAAATAGGGGGCTTGCATAGCCTCCTCCGCAGGCAACTCTGTGTCTTCCCAGCTGTGCGGGTTGATTTTCCAGGAGTACTGGAAAATTAGGAAGGCTAGCGTGGTACCATACGCGCAGTCTAAATGATATTGTCTATTTTTGGCAGGAAACTATCTCGTTTTTTCCCCTTCCTCTCCCCCTTCTTTTTTCTCCTCCCTCTGAGTTCCCTCCTCGCCCCAGCGTGAAAAATCAGCCCGCGCAGTTGGGCTTGCCATATAAGGAGCGGTTGTTGGCAATAGATCTGTTGCCGTTGTCTTATCAAACGGAAATTAAGGACCTAGTATATGGCCTTATGCGAACTTTCCGACTTGGATGTTTCGGAATTTGTATATTTTGTTAGTCATGACCGTATACCCGCCATCATAATAACCCTACTCATATGCTTGTACTGTAAAACGAGCACTTTCCAATTGTTCCACTCTGGAACTCTTTTTGTAAAACAGCGCCGGCCAGTAGCGTTTGCAGTCTCACCACGTTTAAGATATTTCTTTTTTATACATATTTATCATTATTTACATCAACCTTTGACGTGCACATGGCCTGTACATGGTCATTATCCCATGATTCTCCCCGTCATTGGGAGTAGTTTTCCCTTATATTGATATTTTGATCGGGTTTTACGGATTTTAATTTCACGGAAGGGCGTCTTCAGTCCTTGCCGTTTTGATAACTCCCTTACGTGCGGTCTTTGTATTCTTAGTTGTAATTATGATTTGTAGAGGTCCAATAAAGATGTTAAAACAAAGTAGAATCAAGGAACATTCAGATGTCAAAATAATATCTTGAGTAAATCCACCACATAACATACACCAGGATAAGAATCACATTAAAGGGTACCCAACCAAAATGCAGTTCATATGGAAGATCTTACTGACCTTACGTTATTCCCAAAGTTTCAGCACTGTTGTCAATTTAGTTAAGAAGATATGGCTAGTTGAAGAATTTATGAATTTGGTAATATGACGTCGTGCTTCTTTATCGGGCAGTGGAGTTGTTTTGATTGCGATCACATAGTGATAGCTGTTGTGAGTGCTCTTTGGACGAAAATTAGTCGAAATAAAATATTTAGTTGCTCATGCAGGAAAGTAAAGGAGCTTCTTAGGCATAATACGATATATGAGCACTCGGTGACGTTATATTTGAGAAAATGTGAACAAATATGGCATCGAAATTGGACAAACTCTCCAACTTCAACTAGCGATATTTTCTTAACTTAATTGGTTTAAATGCCGAAACTTTGGAAATAAACTAAAGTCAGTAAGATCTTTCATGTGAACTCCAGGTACTCCACTTGGAGTACCTCTTTAAGTTAATGATATAAAAGTGTTGTATTTAATGCTCAAATAAATTCAGCATCAGCCTTCAAAACTAGGATAATCGACTAGTTTGATAATCGCAAACGTATTGATAACATAAATAATCTAAGCTCAACATGCAACATCTTGAAGTTCACGTATTCACGTTTTGGGTTTCCCAAATGAGAGATGACACCATCAACAAGCCTCAATTTGACGTTAGATTCACTCAAAACCTATCTACTGTAGACTGGGGGGCGGGGCGGGTTCTGCCCGCGCTAATTTTAAATGCAGATATCTCAATAATGGTTGCAACTATGATTCTACTACATTTCACAACTTTTCCTAGATATACATTGTCAGTATGGGTAGAAAAAATGGTGAAAATATATTGGGTAAAATAAAGTTACAGAGTATTCCGGAACACCTACTAACACTGAATTTCGACAAAAAAATTCCATTGTAATAGAAACAATAAAAATAAGAACATATCGATTAAGATAAATCTATTTATTGATATAATAACTTATGTACGTTAACAGAACAGTAAGAAATAATCCTGAGAAAAACCCTTTTTTGAACTGCTTCAAATCCGAATTTTTGACCGAGACGTCACAATGATCACAATTTGTTGCCATGACAACAAAAATGTAATGTATATTCACTGTTACCATGCCATCAACCTGTGAAAATTTCATTGGCATACATCTAATAGTTTTGGAGATATTGGCAGCGGGCAGATTCCCCCACAACCCCAGAAGACCATATAAAAAGCCCAGTCTAAATAGGGTTAAAGAGCGAGTGTCAACCGTCGTGCATTGTGCAATGTGTTTATGTTTCCATCAGTGAGCTCTATATATAATTGGACTTCGAGGACTATGTTCTGGACGTAAAAAAATCCCGCGGGAACCAACGTACGTTCGCGTGCGAGAAAACCATATGTATTTCTATTACGTATTCCATATAAGGAAGTGACCGACGAGCAAATAGAAGGCATTGACGAGCAAATAGAAGGCATTAACGAACAAATACATGGCACTCGTACCAGCCCGCTGGATGTGGGATTATTAACACGTTACGATATGTTCGATTATCCGCTCTTTTTAAGAAAACTACGTTCGCTAGCCTGATAAGCTGTACGCATATTGTAAACAGATAATTTATCTTTGTTTTAATATATATTGTAGCTTTGGGAGTTGATTATTTCTCAAGAAAACGTTCGTCGAAGACAGCCGTGTTTTTGTTTTCAAGATGGTATCCGTATTAGGAAAATTATATTCTGGCATGTTCGATTATCCGCGCTTTTAAAGAGAACTAAGTTAGCTACCGGGATAAAGCTGTACGTATGTTGTAAATAGATAATTTAACTTTCCTTTGATATATTCTACAGCTTTGGGGGTGGTTTATTTCTCAAGAAAACGTTTGCCAAAGGTTTAGGACCTTTGTTGTTTTGGGGTCGGTTACAATCCAATTAACAAGAGGGTGGTAAGAGGGTTGAACGTGTCAGCTATTTGCTCGTTAATTCACTCTATTTGCTCGTCAATGCCTTCTATTTGCGCTTCCTTATAAGGAATACGATGGAGGCCGACATTATACTCCAGTTCCAGTCCTTTTCACGACATTGTACTTTAGGTTTTGTTTGGTTCGGTTACGAAATAATTTACAAGAACGAAAGCAGTCCTCGAACGAAGTCAAACTGCCAACATTCAGTAACCAAGTACTTAAAAAGGATTTAGTAATGTTCTCTGACCTGTAAAAATAAATCGTTCGTTAAGCTGTTTTTCTCATTAATTTTTTGAAGGGTTTTTACGTCAATTTGTACAATTATGCAATTTGTTTCTATAAAAATGTTCCATTTGACTATGTATAAAATGTGTTTTCAAAATGAACATAGTTGAGAAATATAGAATGGTTGCGTGGGAGAGTAAAACTGACGTACAAAATCACCTCCATGTCCTCCACGTTTGGTGACACTTTTTTCGCCGGCCAAAGACCAGAACATATAGTCCTCCAGTTATATATAGAGCTTACTGTTTTCCAATACTAACCCCAATACTAACCCCAATACTAACCCCAATACTAACCCCAATATACTAACCCCAATATACTAACCCCAATATACTAACCCCAATATACTAACCCCAATATACTAACCCCAATATACTAACCCCAATACTAACCCCAATACTAACCCCAATACTAACCCCAATACTAACCCTTGGTCGTCCACATTTCGCAGCAGTCAAAGCTGACATAAGTCTAAACTCAACAAATCGTTGATTTTTGTCAAAAATACAGAAATAATTATTCTCCAAGCTATATCTTTTTTAATTAAAAGACAAAATGAATATTGATTTATATCAAGGATTGATACGACATTTACGAAAGAGTTCACCAAGGGAATTTCGTGCTTCAAAGCATGGCCAACTGAGCGATGCATTACGGTTGACATTCACTCCTTAAAACCAAAACGAGGCTTGGTTGTCAGAATTGAAAATTATAATAGCATTACGTAATGGACGCTATTTTGTCCCTACTGTATATTCCTATTTACAAGTAATCACACGCAATTCATACCTTGGCTTAATTGTTATTGGTTTACCAGATTCTGACCCAGAACCCTAAATGAAAAATTGCTAACTGTAACATGATAAATATGCTAACTGATAAATATATACAATACACGAATCCTGCAAAACGCAATGTTTTCTCGATAGGGGTATCTAGTAGGCATTGGCGAGCAAATAGAGTGAATTAACGAGCAAATAGCTGACACGTTCCTACGAACCGACCCCAAAACAACAAAAGTCCTAACCCTAACCCCCCCGCCTAACGAGTTTTCTAACCCTGACCCACCGGCTGTGTCTTATAAAGTCTTTTATAAATACTGTAGCTAACGTAGTTTTCTTTACAAAAGTGGATTTTCAAACATGACCAAAATATAATTTTCGTAATACGCACTGGTCTTCAAAACAAAAACACAAACTTTCGCCTATGTTTGACCAAAGCTATAGAATATATTAAAGGAAAGTTAAATGATCTATTTACAACATACGTACAGCTTGTCCCGGTAGCTAACTTAGTTCTCTTTAAAAGCGGATAATCGAACATGCTCTTGTACAGGGCCGTCGCGAAGGGGATTGAGCAGGGGGGGGTGTGAGAATTAATTTTGCCGGCAAATGGGCGTGGTCATTGGGTGTGGTCGTTCAAAAACAATAAACCCAGACATGAACGACCAAACTACCAGAAAGATGGAACTATCAGTATATTGGCTTCTAGGGGGTCAATGAAAGTGGGGTTTAACTAAAAGAATAGTATGAAAAGGCCTGGCGTTAATCACACTTCACTTCCTCTGCTGTATATCTCGTGATTTCGATTTTCGAACAGTAATTTACTGTCTTGCCGAATTGCCAAAAAAAGATTTGCCGACAAAAGTTGGGGTTTGCTAGAGGATGAGCATGAAATATTGTTGTTCAGCAGTCACATTAACTGGATAACATCAAGGGAATCGAAGTAGGAGTGTTAGGAAGACACTTAAGGTGGGGGGTTACGGTTAGAAAACTCATTAGGTGGGGGGTTAGGGTTAGGATCTAAGTTGTTTTGGGGTTAGCCGTTATTTCGTGGTTAAGTGACAAAATTCTGACGATTATATACCTCGATTCCCTTGATGTTATCCAGTTAATGTGACTGCTGACCAACAAGATTTCATGCCCGGGTTATCATCGCCCGGGTTATAGCAAACCCCACAAAAGTTTCATTTGCCGACAAATCATTTATTTGCCGACAGTAAACAAAAACACGAACTTTCGGCTGTCTTCGACGAACGTTTTCTTTAGAAATAATCAACTCCCAAAGCCACAATATATATTAAAACAAAGATAAATTATCTGTTTACAATATGCGTACAGCTTATCCGGCTAACGAACGTAGTTTTCTTAAAAAGAGCGGATAATCTAACATATCGTATAACGTGTTAACAATCCCACATCCAGTGGGCTGGTACGAGGGCAATGTATTTGCTCGTCAATGCCTTGTATTTGCTCGTAGGCCACTTCCTTATATGGAATACGTACTAGAAGGCATATGGTTTTCTCGCACTTTCACACGCGAACGTACGTGGTTCCCGCGGGATTTTTGACAGGAGATAATACTCCTATCAAAAATCCCGTGCGAAGCACGCGCGTTCGCGTGCGGAAGAGCGGTAAAACGTTGCGTTTCGCGCGATTCATGTATATTACGGAACTACTTTGAGTTAGATACAGACAATCATACAGAGAGCCTCCGCAGAGAACCTTTTGAACCTCTGGTCCAAATTGCACACTTTATTCAAGCCACTACTATGCAAATATCGAGCTTCTCCCCCACCCCCACTATTTTGGGAAGTGTCCCCCACTAGTAAAACTGTTTAAATTAGGGATATATATTGGTCTAAACTGCCAAAACTCTATTTTTTATTTATCTTTTAAAGTGTTTATGCAACGGAATTTTCAGTCATCACTGAGTACTTTGATATAAAATTTATCTAAAGTTAGGATTTGCATTTGTTTGTAAATACACCTCAAAGTTGAGAGGTATAGATGCCAATTTGTCCGCCATTATTCGAGTTACTTATGACGTCACAAATAGGATACGTTAAGAACATTGGTATATTTCCACAGCTCACCATGTTTGGTCCACCGGCAACACAACGTTTTTCGCCTGAGCAGCTGCTTTTGTATGGCTCGCGATATTGAGAAGATAAATATGAAAGCTGCTAAGTTTTCAAAAAATAGGTTCGCGATGCGAACATGTGGGTACCGCCCCCTCAGGGAGGCAGCACACTATTCTTGATGTTAGCCCATGTTAACTCGTGCCCAGTCCTTTTTGCGAGCTATGTATAGCCATTTGTCTGTCGGCATTACGTCATCCGTATAGCTCGAAAGTGACTGGAGTGCGCGTGTTACTTCCACTAAGGCTTATTTTCTGATTCCTTGACAGAAAATTCACGGTAAGAACAATACATCATGTCTTTACTTTCTCGTGGAAGTATTCATCAAGGCCATGAAGGTTTCAGTGGCCAGTTTCGAGGAAAGCAGTGCTGTTTCATGAGTTTATCAGCGCTGTTAACAGGACAAACTATTCCAGTTATCGAGTGGAACTCGACAACCATCGACAATGTCTTAATACAAGGAGACAACATGTATTTGAATTCTTTTAACAATGACCTCATTCCTCAACAGTTGTCCGCGGGTGTTCCGCTATGTGTCAAATTCTTAGGGTTTGAATTACAACCACACAGTGAGATGAGGCCGCGATCTCATCTTTCATTAAATAAAACATCAGAATTTCCATAATATAGAATAAAACACGGAGAAACACACCACAGGCATCAGAGTTAATGGGCTCCCAGTGGTTCACCGGAATGTGATTGCCTCGCTAACAGGACTCAGCGATAATCCCAGACATTATTTTGAGAATTCCTTTGTCCTTTCTAATTTCCTATTCGCTGCTTCCAAAGTAAAGTTCCTATTAGGCAGCACTTCCTTACGATAGTAATCCCTAGTTATAATATTTACTAGAAATACGTATCCGCAATAACCCCTCACCCACCTGGTCTATCCCTAGAATTTCATTCTAACCAGCTGCGGAATTCTGATTTCTGATAGGTACTTATCGTACGTATTCCATATAAGGTCATATCGGACGGGACTGGGAAGAGAAGATACATTGCCCTAACGAGCATACACGTTACCCTGACGAGCAAATACATTGCCCTCGTACCAGCCTCCTAGTTAATTGGATTGTAACTGACCCCAAAACAACAAAGGTCCTAACCCTAACCCCCCGCCTAACGAGTTTTCTAACCCAGCCCACGGCTGTGTTTTATAAAGTCTTTTATAAATAGCTAACGTAGTTTTCTTTAAAAAGGCCGATAATCGAACATGCCCAAAAATATAATTTTCGTATTACGGATACCATCTTGTAAACAAAAACACGAACTTTTGGCTGTCTTCGACGAACGTTTTCTTTGAGAAATAATCAACTCCCAAAGCCACAATATATATTAAAACAAAGATAAATTATCTGTTTACAACATGCGTACAGCTTATCCGGCTAGCGAACGTAGTTTTCTTAAAAAGAGCGGATAATCGAACATATCGTAACGTGTTAACAATCCCACATCCAGTGGGCTGGTACGAGGGCAATGTATTTGCTCGTCAGGGCAACGTATATGTTCGTTAGGGCAACGTATTTGCTCTTCCCAGTCCCGTCCGATATGACCTTAAATGGAATACGTATGATAAGTCCATATGGGAAGACCTCGCGTTCCGTGTATTTGTAGATCAAAAATTGCAAAAAGCCATTTCGTTGTAGATTGTGAACATTATTATCTCAGCCAATATTTCAATTTCAAAGAATTCAAATCTGAAAACTGATTTGGAATTACCGAGTCTAAATACGTGTCTATTATACTACGAAAACATACGTGTCATTACGAAAACATGGATACCTTCGTAAAAACCTTAGAAATTAGAAATTAATCGGCAATCAGGCGGCCGCTTCGTCGTATATTATCTTGAACGTTATCTCGGTCAATATTTAACCAGTTTCAATTCTGAAAATAGATTTGGAATTACCGAGTCTAAATACATATATAACATACGTGTCTATTATGTTACGAAAATGTGTAGATCCTTCGTAAAAGAAAGATAAGGTTTATCGTGAATTTATGAAGAATACTTCGACACGAAAATGCTTCGATATTATGCCCCCACAAAGAGCGCGAGCATTCCCAGAGCCCAGCGTACACGACACAACACGACTATGGACGACCTGTTCCGACTGCCTGAGTTGCGCAGTTGTAATTTGGTAGAACCAAGAGAGACCAAGATTGTACCATGACTATATATATGCTGACCGCGGTACCCACAAAAACTGGATATAATATGAAAAAGAAAAATAAGAGAACTTCAATGTGTCGAAAAATACTAACGTAAGAGCACTTAGGTACGTATTTCCATAGACGACGTTTCGGACGATGTGTACTTCAGGTCGATTGAAACTCACAAATAATATCTATCATGTCCTACTTGTGACGTCACGGAACAGGATTCATTCAAAGCTAAAATTCGCATGGATGTCGAGAAATGTTCGCCTCCGAAACAGTAGTCCTCGACAAGTCACAAATATAACATTTAATAAAAGATAAACTGTAATACCAGAACACGTTTCCGTGCTACTTCTCAACTCTCACACACACGTATACATTATTTTAAACCTGCTGTCCCTTATAAAGTGTCATATGATCTCTCCAGATATCATTACCCATTAACTATTTAATTATATGTATTGTCTGTTCGGTCAGTTCTCAACATGGAGACTATGAAACGCCTTCCGTAATAGTCATGATGTCAAACAATAACGAACTAGCGCAAAAATTATATCAAATAAAAGCGAATCATCAAAAGCATTATATTATTCAAATAATGTTGTAGGACGCAACAAGTGTCCAAAAATTATATCGAATAATGTTGGTATTATTAGCGCTAATGCAACGCCCACTACCCTTGTGGCAGTTTGACCACTCTGGCCCCCATATCACTTCATGCTCTATGGATGCGCGAGTCTCCAGTACTGTCCCACATGCAGTTGTCACCAACTATTGCAGTTGTTTTAGTACGGGTCGCTCTCACATTTAGATTGTTCCATACAGTAACTGCACCGATGAGCTGAAGTACAACGAAACATGTGTCTGCAGGTTAAACTATATTCGCTGAGTTGTCTTACCATCTTTTTAGGTAAACATTTAAGCTTTCACTTTAAGTGAATTATTTGACCAGCATGAAAAATGAGATGTCCAAGCTAAATTGATTTGACTGGTCATCTTGACCAGCAACCATTCAGCAATTATTTCGAGCAGAGTGCATGGACATGAGATAGCTCCAAATCGTACTGTTATTTATTTATTATTATTATTCAATTTTAAATGGCTATTTTCTTGTATGGATTATATATATATATATAGGCTTGTATGGATTAGCTGGTTTTTACATGACAGTTAATATTTGGCATTTATACTTGGTGAATCAGATAAAGGAAATGTTATGTTGAATTACAGGTGTTAAATCATATACATTGAGACCCAACTGGGACCAGTTGCAAAAAATGCAACTTCAAGGCCTTCCATCTGAGAATTGAACATGTGACCCGGTTGCTAGAACAGCGCTGTAACAGACTGAGCTACAGAAGCTGTTGTCATGAACTTAGCCACAAGTTCAGTATAGAATAGTTGAATTGGTTACCAATCAAAGAACATCTTTTGGTTAGAGAGTTAATTATGACTTATAAATGTATGAATGGCCTTGCTCCTTCGTACTTATGCGATAAGTTTTTTAAACGGTCCGAAATACATTCTCGTAAAACCCGTAGCAGCGGGCTCTTGCAAATACCACTTTGTAAATCAGCTTCAGGTCAAAGATCTTTTCAGTATAGAGTTGTTAAATTATGGAATAACTTAGCAGATGACATTAAGAGTGCAAAGTCACTAAGTATTTTTAAATCTAAACTTAAACACCACTTTCTTAAAACAGTATTTTAACTTTTGTAAATATATTATGCCATGTTATTAGAAACTAGGTTTTAGATTTTACATTTGTAAATTAGTGTTTAAAAGCCCTGTTGGGAACACTTACTAAAGTATAAAGTATATAAAGTATAATATGGTAATGTATATATATATATATATATATGGTAAATTTTGAGTGTCGAATCATATACATTGAGACCCAACTGGGACCAGTTGCAAAAAATTCAACTTCAAGGCCTTCCAGCTGGGAGTTGAACCAGCAATCCTGGATCTCTAGATCAGTGGTCTAACTAACTTTATGATGCTTTCAATCATAATAGTTGAAGTGCATGTGAACTATCTACAACATGCACTAAACAGACCGTCATGGAAAACCACTCATAATTAACTGTGTAAACAAAAGAAAAAGGATTGATGAATTAAAGTGATAATAGTTTTATGTCCAACCCCAGGTTGGAAAACCTGCTTATTTTTGCCTACGCGTAGCTGTGGGTGGCGGCCAAGTTGGAGCTGCGAGTAGAGCTAAGAAGAGTTGCGAGCTGCAAGCTGTGTGTGGAAACTTTGAGAAACCCTTTGAACGACCTGCGAGCCGTCGTTTTTTAAATATAACCTGATCACTTCTGATAAGAACTCCTACCTGATTGGCTGATTTCTATTTTTGAAAATCGTCTAATTTTGTAAAAATATCTTAAAACTTTTCGTATTACGTATATAACAGAATTATTAAATTTTTTCAACGATTAACTAAAGTAGCGCTCGTACAATTTATCAATTTAATTAGTGAAAACGTAATTAGAATCAAGATACATGCATTGGGGACATATATAGGTGCTACGAAACTCATAAGTATTTCCCACAAGCATAAGAAGCATTTGCACACCACTGGGGGCTGCAAGTGTTCTCCGATTCTGCTGCGACCTAATTAGGGATGAGCTGATAATCGGAAATTCATCATTACAAGCTGATAATCGGCAACATTCAGGCTGATCGGTTATCAGCCGATCGCGTCAACATATATCGGCGGTCCCGATAAATATTATTCTCACTTTTCTACTTATATTTTCTACTGATATTTCCTTTTATTTGTCAAGAAAAACGTCAATTTTTTTATAACACGGATACTTTTCCACAATGAATTTGATATGGCGCATGATATATTTTTCTTTATAGGTGAAACATTTTTTGTTTCCGACTTCCGTCATTCGTACTTCATAACTTAAACTTTGTCATGCAGTTGGTTACCGACACATCATCTTTGCGCAACAATATATACAATAACTTCTGGAAGTTTTTGGAACATTGCAAGTTGTTTTTTTCTAACTAAAATTACGCAATTGTAGTTGAACGCATTTTAAAAGCCAGAGACATGTGAGCAACAGTCTCAGATAGTCAGATTGCATTGACAACCCCAGATTATCCACCTTCAAACTGACGCAAACATGAAGCCTAAATGTTAACATCACATTTACATCAGTGACAGTGTTAGTCTGCTTGCGGTTGGTAATGCGTACCATGGCTCGTTCAATGCGAAGTGAAGTTTGGCCCCAAATTTATCTGTTAAGAATTTGTGGTGACCAATATCGGTAACCACCGATAAATCAGCCGATCAGCTCGTAAATCGTATCGGAATTTATCGGATCGGTAAATTGGATTTTTCTCAATCAGCTCATCCCTAGACCTAATGCATGTTTTCCAACCGAAATTGGGAATTGGTTAATTCTACCAATTGGTTCTACCAATTGGTTCTACCAAATTGGGTCCAACCGAAATTGGGAATTGGTTCTACCAACTAAAACAAAAAATTTATATTTGCAGCCCTGTTGAATAATATCATTTACACTATATAACCTAATTTAGTACCATCACTTACCATGTTCATAATATTGCTATTATTGCTATCATCAACATTATCAAATTTTTATTTAAATTTTACCAGGCTAATAAACTAAGCCTTGAACTTTCCACATTTAACAAGGCTCTAATATAATCTTATATATATATATATATATATATTTAAAAACTTACCCTTTCGGCAGATGCTTTAGTTAAGATAATTGGCGTTTTCATTGGCACTTGTTGAGCGCTTCCTAACGGTTCAATCTTCGGGTTTGGTCGTGCTCTTCTGTCTCTCGTGTCTCGAAAACCTCGTTCACGTCTTTTTCCTCCTTTCCCTTTTGACCTGTCTCCATCTCCTCTATATCCCCGATCATCCATTTCTCAATTGATTTCACCGATTCTTGACCATTTTAATTCAATAATTTGCACGTTCGACACTCTTTATACCAGTGCAGTAGACCTAAATTTGATTCTCATTCCCATGAAGTCCTAGTGATCACCAATTCGCCATATTGGATTCTTAAGAAAGTTAGTCCCCAGACTCCACACAACATCAACCGGTGATTGGAAAACTTCGATTGCGAAAAATGCAACATCAAGACCTTGCGGCTGGAATTAAACCCGCGACCCAGAGCACTGCACTAGCGGGTTCAATTTCAGCCGAGAGGTCTTGATGACATTGCATTTTTTGCAACTGGTCCCGGTTTGTAGCCTTTGGTCTTAAAATGTATATATTTGAACACTCGAAGTTTTCCTTCACCACAAATCCTTCTTTTGAAGGTCTTGTATTGCTGTAAGGTAAGTTAAATCGATGAACTAATTTAAAATCACAGACACTCGTATGTGACTTATGCACTAGTCTATTGAAACCCTAGCCTGCGAACAGACGCTCGCGGGCGCAAAAAGGCGGCGCTTATAGCGTCTTTACTAAGATTACAAGGATTACTAAGATAAGATTACTAAGATTACAGGGATTACGAAGATTACTAAGATTACTAAGATTACAAGGATTAATAAGATTACTAAGAAAACAGGGATTACGAAGATTAGTAAGATTACAGGGGTTACGAAGATTACTAGGATTACTAAGATTACAGGGATTACGAAAATTACAGGGATTATCCCCTCGCCCGGCGCGAAGCGCCGGCCGACCGAAGGCCGAAGGCCTGAGGTGCGCGGCATCGGAAAATGTGGCACTGGTAACTAGATACTCAGATTAAATTGAACCGTCACAAGAGACATAGTTTTTTGAGGAAATAGAAATCCGAGTCCGAGTATGTATTTTGACTCGCTAATTCCAAATCTGTTTTCAGAATTGAAAACGGTTAAATATTGATCGAGATAACGTTCAAAATAATATACGATGAAGTGACCAGTTTATAATCGACTAATTTCGAAGTACATAAACCGTTTTTACGAAGGGTACTCACGTTCTCGTAATATAGTAAACGCGTATGTTATGTATGTTGACTCGCTAATTCCAAATCTGTTTTCAGAGTTTAAATCGGTTAAATATTGGCCGAGATAACGTTCAAACATTTCTTCGACGAAACGGGCTTTTGGAAATTGTGAATTTTTGCAAAACAAAAATAAAATACAGTAATACACGGCCACGGCCACGGCGTGCGAGGTCTGGGCACCATGGATGGAGAAATTCCCATAGGGGGGGGGGGGGGGGGGGGGGGGGGCGAGGGGATTATTGCGAATTCGTATTTCTAGTATTATAATAAAGCTCTTAATTTGGTGGGTCAACCCAAATTGTGTGTTTTGCGACGGCTACCTAGAAATATCGTATGATTAACAATTCGATTCCCGCATCTTTTTTTTGTCGATTTTATTAGATATTAATGTAAATACAAAAAATACCCAAACGGAAAGAGCGCGAACGGGACTCGAGGACCCATGCGAGGCGCCTTCCCGTTGAAATAAAAAATACATAAAGTCATAGATGTTGATCTATGCTTCGAATTCACGATGACAAACTGCACGCAAGCGAAACAATCGTTATAGCTCCTTCATATACCGAGTTTTTGTCTGAGGGGGAGGGGTATATATTAAATATTTCATTATGATAAGGGGGTTCAAAATTTTTGAAAGCATCAAATAGGGGGGTACTATAAGATTTGCTTATATGATAAGGAATATCCCACACACCCAATTGTGGATTTTATAAAACTTCCGATAGACGATAAACTTCATTACTATGCAACTTACAGTATCGTGCAATAGCTCATTTTGTTCCTTTTTTCGTGTAGTTTTTATTGGTATAATCCAAATTCCTGGAAGGGAGATTCTAAAATTTGACATTCCCCTGGAATAATTTCAAAGCAATTAAATTTTGGGGCGAAGTTTCATATAAATCCCAAATGACGTCACATATAGACTATCGGTAGTAAAATTCGAAATTAAAATCAGCTGTTATTTCTAAAATAAAGCATTATCGTAAGAGTTAGGGTTAGTATTAGAATAGGTATTAGGGTTAGGATTAAATTGGACCTTTCTGTTCATGATTTTAAGATTCATTGGTAAACAGTCTCTTATTTTACAAACATGATCCCTATGATATCACTTATTTAATTATCGAACATAATGTTTACACAATTACACTGGAAAAGCGTTTAATATTCATTTTAAATAATTATTTAGATCTGAAGCTGGTATTGGTATGTGATAATACATTAATACCCTTGTAGATGATTTGAGAGTGTTAACATCCATTGAGCTTTTTCTGAATGCAAATTTTTATTCAAACATCCATGTTTTCAAGGCTGCTGTTGCTGAACATAAGGACGATTTCGGTAAAAGTTTTAAAATGTTTTCTCTTGAATGTTTTGATTCTAGGTTGTCTTGGAATGAGTTAGTGAAGAAAGAGCTGCTATTGTCAATTGCCATGATAAGAAATAGTCATCTTTCGTTTGTATTCTTGGTCTTTCCTCTGTTAAAGTTCCCCTAACCTCAACATTTTTTATTCAGTCTTATTTGGAAGAACTTTTAAAATGAAAGTAACTTATTTTGAAGATTCTCGTTTCTTCGCTTTCTTTTTGAGATATATCAGTTTGTTTGAATGTCCGGAATTTACGTCACACATGCATAATGAGTTATCAGAGAATGTTATATATTATCTTTGCGTTCATCAAATAAAAACACTAAAGTGTGAATAACACGTGTGCATGTTTCTCCCACAACACCAAACCTCTCGATTTTAAAGGATTTCGTTCGAGAATGAAAGAGATACACACATTTCTCCAATAAGTCATTATGCATGTGTGACGTAAATTCCGGACATTTGCATATCAAACAAATTCATATATCTCCAAAAGAAAGTGAAGAAACGAAAATCTTCAAAAGAAGTTACTTTATCATTTTAAAAGTTCTTCCAAATAAGACAATAAAACATTTTGAGGTTAGGGGCACTTTAACAGAAATATTGTTGCTTTAATACTATCCAAATTGTGGGGATTATAGGTGCGTTCTCATCTGAAAGCAGCACTGCTAGATGCAATCCTGCAGTTTACATTTTATTCTGTGTTGATGGTTTAATAGAATCTAGTGATAAATTCAAACCTGACCATGGTATAAATATTGGGAGACTCTACCAAGGACCTCGTCCCAACAATGTATCTGCAACTCGGAAAGCTGTGAACTTTGAAGCTTTTGAAAATATTAAGATTGCACTTCGCATCCTATAGGAACCCTGCTATGCTATTACATCACGTGAATGCGAGATACTATTTTGGCCTTGAGGAGATTAAAATATTACAGCCAGTGGCGAAGTTGGCCATAGCAACTGGTCATGCTATGCAAATTTTGAAACGATTTATTATTATTTTGAAAAATATGCAGATGTTTATAAATTAGCATAGCATAACCAGTTGCTACGGCCAGCTTCGCCACTGCTTGTGTATGCAAACACGAAAACAAAATAAATAAATAAAAACAACAAGTAGGAGAAACATTCAGACTACGGACAAAGTTACATTTAACCACAAATTGTTTCTACTCGTAGTTATATTGACGCTGACCTGCATGATCAGCTCATTATTTTGGAACTGAACTGACTTTTTGAACGACGATAAACCTTATTCGCTGGATTCTTCCGAAAAACGTTTTGTAGACTTCTACACGTAAGTTAGATTATACGATAACTTGGATCGACAGATTTCAATATTTGTAGAATAATACGTTATGACGCTCATGCTACAATTCCCATTCGTGTTTTTTGGCGTTTAACATCATGCTAACGTTTCCTGTATTATTTTGCATCTCTTGGTTATAAGTGCAAAAAGTATACATGTTATGATAAACGTTATGTCTGAAGAAGACTGAACTATATGCGATGAGGACAATTTTAGTTCTCGGAGTTCATTTGATTAATTTCTTACTTATTTTAGAAATGGTTTGGTGCCCTATTTTCGTAAATATTCTTCACAGAAATCGCCGGACCTTGCAAATTATTTTTCTGGGGAGTATGCTCCAAACCCCCAGTTCGTGGTTCGCGATTTCGCCGCGAACGTAGATGACACAACCAGTGAGATCTATATATAAGGACTATGTTCTGGTCTTTCAGATCTTCAGAAAAATATATAAAAAGTGTAAACGGAATTGAATGTAAACGGAATAAATGATTAACAATAAAAAGAAAATAAATGTGATAAAAGTAATTTTAAGACGTAAATAATAAATTTTAAAACGTTTTTCTTTAAAAATAAATAAATAAAAAAACATTTAATGCCCGTTCATAGTCATCTTACCTTGACAAGAAAATCTGTCCTCGATTTAAAGAGTTGGGAAATCGAACAGAAACACGGTGACACTGTGTGATCACAGCTAGATAACATATTATGCTGTTAGTCACAGAACGTGAAATTTGGGGTGCCTCCGCTTGATAATAACCGGATAAAATACGTTTAAAAAGTGCGCAATATATAAGCAATTGCCTGTGAAGTATACCGATCGACTTTATAGAACGTAAGTCGAAAAAATGCTTGTGGGCAAGCCCGGAGCTACGGGGGGTGTAGGGGGGTGCGACACCCCCCAAAAATATTTTTACGAGTTTCAGTCGGCAGAAGTTATATTTTAGACGTGTTAGATTTAACACGGACAAGTAGAATCATTAACTTTTAGAATGTTGATGTTAAAATGTTTATTATGTATAAAAAATAGGTAGTTAGACCTCCACCGGCGTTGTATTACCAACACGGTTGTGTAGTAAACAGAATAACACAGTAGGAACAAAAAGAAAAACTGATTGAATACGAGATAAGTGTTATGCAATATGGTGGCTGAAAAAAATGGGTGCATGAGAGAAAAAGAATTGAAGCGTAGAAGGATATTGTAGGTTCGTGTTTTTATATCGGGAGTAACCCTCAACACTTTTCAACCTTTTGGTCTTCATCAGGAGGGCTTTTTAGGGCTGGGAGTTGATGTTTTGATCGTTGGTATGAAGGAAGATGGTAAAGACAGGAAAATGTGTGTATATTGTTAGCAAAACGAGTATTAGATGAATAAAAATCGAATGAAGTATATAATGATAAAGTAATTAGTCTTACTGAATGTCTTGTTCATTGGTAGTCCGTAAAGTCCAGCCATCTCGATTACGTTTTTGTTGAATTCCAAAGAAGGAGATTGCAATTTGCAAGTGGAAGACTGGGTAGTTATGTGGGTCTTGTATTTATAGCAATTGGTTGGGTTACGTTGTTGTGACGTCATGTTAAAAGGGGTGTGACATGCAAGTGGGCGTGAAGTGATTTGTGGTTGTCATAGTAAGGCCACACATATAAATATATGTATATATAAATTGAATTATATTTAATTATTTGGTTAACATAATGGTTTCTATTTAATTTTTAAGATATTTATAAATTGTGAGATCAAACGTATATACATTGCAAATTATCTTTGTCCTTGTCGTCCATTCAAATATAATATGAAAAACCACTTAGGTATATTATGTAGTATACCAATATATGCTGAAAAATACCCTTATTAATTGAAAAAATGTATATATATGGACGTGGATTGTTCAATATTTAAGTATCTGTTGAAGGAATCATTTGTCAATATGAGGAGAATATGCTTAAAAATACTCTGAATAATTAAAATGTGTGGACGTATAATTGTCCAATATTAAGATTGGGTAATCTTGTAATACCAGTTCCGGTAGATGTATAATATATTTATATGTGTTAGTATAATATAATTGATATTTTATTAGGGTTTTCTTTACAAGTTTCTGTTGTTGGCGGCCTCTTTGCTGGTGTTGGAGGACATCTTTCGGTTTCTGTTCTTTTTTCTGTTATCTTTTCTTGATATATGGATAGGAATTATTCAGTTGGATAATCATCATCTTGATCTTGTGTTTTCGTAGGATATGTCGGCCTCGATATGGGCATTGTATGAAGTTGTTGGTTAGTTTTTGCTGTCCTGCAGTCTTAGTGTTGTTCGTATTATTTTCCAATTGTTCGTTTATTTTAGTTATTGTTTGTAAGTTGGCTGTGTACAACAATATCTTTGATATTTTTGTTTCGTTTGTACGCAACCAGTGGCACATCGGGCCATAAGATTTTTAATGTTGGCTCCTCTTCAATTAGGTGCCAATGTCTTTTGAGTACTCGTGCGATGTGGGTTGTATTTGTGTTATACGGGATGTTGAAAGTTAGTTGGATGTTATTGCATGTTGGTTGTCTTTTGGTCATAAAGGAGTTGGTGCTGTGTCAACTGTGTTGCATTAGTAAATGCTTCATCAATGTCATTCTCTTTGTAGCCTCTACTAATGAGGATTATTTTAATTGGTTAGTTAATTTTTGTCGTCTGATTATTCGTCTGTATCGTAGTGCTTGGCTATAGATAACACCTCGTTTATATGAGTTTGGGTGGAATGAATTTTTGTGCAGTAATAATGTTTTGTCTGTAGGTTTGATATATAAATCAGAAACAAGTTCATGTTTGTCGTTGAAGTAAATAGTTGTGTCTAGAAAGTGTACCGATTTGTTTGAGTATTCGTAGTCGAATTTGATAGTTGGATGGAAATGGTTGATGTGATTAAGGAATTTAAGAAGGGATTCTATTCCATGAGGCCATAGTGCGAAAATGTCATCGATGAACCTAATCCACTCAAGTGGAGTAAGTCCATCAGGTGCATTTAAAAGCATATCTTTTTCCAAGGCCGCCATGAATAAGTTGGCATAAGATGGTGCCTAGGTGTGCCCATAGCAACCTCGTGCCCATAGGCTAGCAGTTCCGTGCGTTTGTAGGTATAGTATTGACCTTCGGTATGTTAGTATAAAGCTTTTAACGTCGATTGTCAGGAGTATGATGTTGGCCGGGATATTGTTGTTCAGTAGGAATATTCGTTTTAGGAAGTCAGTAGAATCTTTGACATATGAATCGATGTTGTTCATCATTGGTTTTAAGTAAAAATCAGCGTACTCACTCAGATAGCCGTCAGGATATTATAGGTCAGCCTGGCACGTCAGGTTTATGTATTTTGGGAAGCAAGTAAAGAGTTGGTTTCCGGGTTTGTTTATCAATGTGTATAGAAATTTAAATGTAGTGTAATCAATCAGTTGTTTGTTATATATTGTTTCAACAAATTTGTTGATGTCAGTAATTAACTGTGGAAATGGGTCAGTTGTTATTAGTTTGTAGTGTCTATCATTATTTAGTTGTTTGTACGCTTCAGTTAAGTATGATTCCCTTGGCCAGATCACAATGGCACCGCCTTTATCCGCTGGTTTTACAATGAGATCGTTGTTGTCCCGAAGGGATTTTAGTGATTTCTGTTGTTCGAGTCATTTTAGTAGACACCATACGGATCGAAAGACAATATTTTGACAAGCTTTTATCAATAGGATGTAGTCGGTACAAGCTCGTGCGTCAGTCGGTTGAAGTGAGCTTACACCCCCCTGTAAAGTTTTCTGAGTTTTGGGCTTCACATGCGCAATCGAGGTCCCAAAAAATGATCCAAAAAAATATTTGCATGCTGATGAACCTGCTACGTCACACATCCTGACTAAACAAATAAACATATTTATTATTTATTTAAAAGAATTCGTGATCGCTAATATTGGCTAACAGCCAACGGTGAAATCGTCATATCAACTCATTGCTCTACCAAATATGGAGTTGTGACATCAATGGTGCAATATGACAAAAGATTATTGCACGAACTAATATTGCACGCTATGACTGACGTTTTTCCAACGATGCAGGACGAAAGTTGATTGCCTCAGTAAAACACAAATGGCTTCCTCAAAGGAACGGTTTTTAAATAAATTATTTTAAATAAATAATAAAACAATTATTGAATTCGGTTTTCGCATGATAAGAAGAATTATCAAGGCCTCAGTTTGTGTTATCTGCCCCTTGATAATTCTTCTCATCATGCTCAACCTCATTCAATAATTGATAATTAGTATGAACTTACTACAAATGCTGCTCTCTGATAAGCTACGTTACTCCCGATCTATAATTGTCTATATAAATCAAATAGCGGCGAGTGACACGATAATGCCGAGTTTTTCACAAGAAACGATGCTTTTGTCTCGTTTTTGAAATAAATTTGAAGAAATAACAAACATAACTTTGTTTTACTTAACTGAACCAATTAGATTACTGGCTCTCAATTTCTATGAGGCGATAATGAATCTAATTGCTATGTATATATATATATATATATATTCTTTTCATGCAGGTACCTGTACTCTTTCGATAACATTGCGCTACTGTTTCTACGCAATGTATAGACGCAAAAACACTCCGCGGTGGCTGTTAAAGGCGTTTACTAGTTTGGACTACTCGTTAACTTACTTGATAATCGGACTGTCATTATAGACTATTAAATCAAACGGTGAGGTAAGTAAACAACTTTTAAGTTTGTGTGTTCGACTCTGATAAAAAAATCTGTTGATTAGGGTAGAAACAGCTGTGGCTGTGATGTAAATAAACCCATTCTCACTACGACACCAGGCTAGCTCTACTGGTTAGTGACTACCATATTGTATTAAGAATGCTATAATTATAAGCTTTATCTCTGTCTTTACGTGTCTGTATTTATTAATTCAAAAATATCAGTCTATATAGGCTACGTATCGTTGAGAAAGAGATAGGGTACAGTCATGGTTCAACGACAGCTAATAATTTCCATTTTATCCTCTTCTGAGGCTCAAAACCCGTCAATTTGACGAGTTCTACCACTGTGGCAAACTAGTTTTGTTCAATAATTGATTGGTGAGATCATTAGAAATACGTGCGTCTTTTTGCCGTGAAATGTATTTAAATCGCCTCGATTTAACGGGACAGCGTCATGACTTAATGCGCATGCTCTAGTCTGTTTTTCTTCGCCGAGGGGTCCTTGGTAAGTGAAACAAATGGGTATTGTAGCACCTCTCGTAACTAAGAGTGAATCTAATGGGTTTTCTAGCTTAAAATATATACTGAGCAAAGTCACTGTCACTGCAGGAATTACATCCAGCCAAGCATTTCGCATCAATCCATGACTGGTACTGTATATTGTTTCGGTCAAGTAGATCCTTTTATGGGAATCGTTCCATCTTTTCTTGGCTTCTTTACATTGATCCTGTAACTACTTCTTGTGACTGGAGTTCTCTCGCTTTTCGCATGCGATTTACCGAGTATAGACGCCATTTTGAATCGTTAGCCAACTTGAAATAATTCAGGCTGATTTTTTCAAGTTCGCACACCTTGCACAAATCATGACGCCGCCCCTTTAAATACGTATCGACCGTGAAAGCAACTTCCGGCCAACTTACTTTCGTTAAAAACAAAAGTCAAAAAACAAATTACTCTTAAATAAAAGGCCTTTAAGCATAATGTTTATAAATGTTAATTGTTTTACGGTATCTGCTCTTGTACTCGAGCAATCTCGTACCCAGAGGTACTCGAGAAATAACGTTTTCGTTCTCGTATTTTATGGCTGGATGCGGCGCCATTTTAGAGTTTGCTCGACGGCTCAAACTCGATGTACAGCGGTAATTTATTTTCAATGTAAAACAAAAATTTATGATTATGATTAACTTATGAGTCAACTCAAAATTGTCGATTCGAGCTGGATTTGAACTTGCATGTACAATATATCTTAGATATGTGTTAAAGGGGCACTATAGTAAAAAACAAATTACTTGTAAATAAAAGGCCTTTTAGTATTATGTTTAGAAATGTCAATTGTTTTACGGTATCTGCTCTTGTACTCAAGAAATAACGTTTTTATTCTCGTATTTTATGCTTCTGGACGCCGCCATTTTAGTGTTTGCTCAACGGCTCAAGCTCGATGTACAGCGGTGGTTTTCTTTTCAATTTTGACGTCATTGAGTGCTTGTCTTTTGTTCCCTGCACTAAATGACGACTCTGTTGATAATTCTGAACTAGAGTAAGCATTGCCTATACACACAATAGTGATATATCCCACGAGATATCGCATGTCTGTGTTGATGCACTGTAATCACTGTATAAAGCTACAATCAGAGAATAATTCATTGGGACACTGAAGCATCATGAAATAGCTTGGTTTTCATTTTTTTACTAACGTGAGATAAATCACATGGTTTCCTCCCTCCCCAAAAATTTCGCTCACAACATTGATCGGAGGGGTGAGGGGAGGGCATATTTGAAAGATAATGAGCGTGCGCATAAAAGTCATCTTACATACATGTACGCTGTGTGTCCCAATGTATAATTATTCTACGATTGTCTGAAAATATTTAATAGCATTGAATTGAAATTACGAAGTACCAAAATAATAAAAAACTGATAAATCAAGGAAAAATAATAAAATAAGTAAAACAATAACAAAAGATCTTTATTAAATTGAAGACGAAAAGTTATTTTTCGATTGGCGGACTATACATTAATACTCTTATAATTACACGTATAGCTGAATGGAATTAGCGCTGAATTACATTGACCCAGTAGCGGATCATCTATGGGGCAAAGGGGGCATTTGTCCCCGGCCCCAGATTTTAACCGGCCCAAACAAATATGAGCGAATAAAAAAATTATTCACTTTTTTACAAACGAATGGTGAATACTTCAGTATATAAATGAATACTCTTAATTATCATGCCCTGGAGGACCTGTGCAAAGTATATTGAACGTTCTTATCTATTGCCGTAGAATCCCGAAAACAGCGGCCCCCGAAAGTAGTAGCATGCTCGCAGCCCGAAATTTCTAAACCCGGAAATTACGGGTTGCGAGCAGGCTACGAAAGTAGCGGCTCCCCGAAAGTAGCGGCCGCCCGAAAGTAATGGCCTTTTCCAAAATACCTGCAGCTCACTTCTACGTGATACATGCACTGCACTTCTGTTCTACTACGGGCTACTGCACAGAAATCAAATGATGTTATTTACAGTTATAGGTCTTAACACATGGAAACCCAAGATCAAATTTCGCCATTTTAGCAGCGATGTTATTTCCCCCCAAAATGTGATGCGAGTCATTTGACACTATCTCAGGCAGCCCCCTTGTATTTGAAAGCTTGAGGTGGCCGCGCCTTGACCGGCCCAAAAATATTCTTTGCCCCCGGCCCTGGGAGGGTTAATCCGCCACTGCATTGACCGTCTGTCTACTCGCTCGCCAGACGAAAACGCTACGGAAAACGTTTTTCTTTGTTAAAAAGATGTTTAGAGCTACAAGCATCAGTACATGTGAGAATTGAAAAAAAAAATTTCAACATTTCAAAGAGCGAACTTGTGTTTTATTTTGCATGCGTATCAAATGGCAAGTAAATATAAACACTGAATTTATATTTAGCTGTGCAATCTTTGTGGTTCACTTTGTGGTTCACAGTACTCCATCTGTTTACGGGCTATTATTCCACATAAACGCTCTCTAAATAACAACTGTTTCTATCACTGCTATAGTAATCAATGTTGATCAATGTTGATCGATGTTGATGCAATCAATGTTGATCGGAGGGGTAAGGGGGGGCATGTTTGAAAGTCATCTTACATACGCTGTGTCCCAATGTAATTATTCTACGATTGTAGATATGACTTTGCACACCATTTTTACGCAACTTTTAGTACTTTGCTATTAATGTATTACATTCTGAATCTGAATGGCCATTTACTCCAATAACAGTACAGGATTACGATCGCGATATTTTACGTTGTGTTTACACGGACATGAGCTATCCCAATTCGGATCGTTCTCGAAAGCCCGCGTTGCTGCCCTAGCTCATGTTCGGGAAGTACTGCTCTTTTGGCCTCTCTGACTGTGCAGGCTACAAATAAAATGCGGAGCATGTTTGGCAATTCTTCCAACTATTTAAAGTGAATAACAATGGTTGGAGAACATTGCGACGTTTAGAGCATAAAAGAATCGTGCTATTTGGCTCGAGCCAAATTATCGGGATTGCGATCGCGATCGAGAGCTATCGCGATCGCAATCCCGATAATTTTTATTGTGTAAACACCGATCGATCGTGATCGCGATAAATTTAATCCAGTTCTGGAGGTGGTTTTCGATCGCGATCGGTGGGCTATCGAAAATAGACGTGTAAACAGTTTTGGGATGGATTGCGATCCGAATAAACACGCGTGCGAATAAACTGGATCCGAATAAACTGGAGGTTTCCAAACATGAAGAAAATCATCTCCAGCATGCATAGCAGGATTCTTTCGTGCTCTAAACGTTGCAATGTTCTTCAACCATTGTTATTCACTTGAAATAGTTGGAAGAATTGCCAAACATGCTCCGCCATTTTATTTGTAGCCTGCACAGTCAGAGAGGCCAAAAGACATAGCAACTTTCCATGTAGAGTTATCAAAGGCCCGTTTCAAACGTGGAACTTTTCATGTGTCGAACCTAATGTAAATTAGCAAAACGGCCTTTGTTCAAGATCATTTGCACTACATTCGACGCATGAAACGTTCGCGTTTGAAACGCACCTATAGATGGTCCTCCTTCCCAAAATCGTTTTTCACAAATTGCTTCCATGTCTCCTATTGCTTCCATGTCTCCCTTACCCTTTTTCCAAGCACACCTAAATCATTGATGCACCCAAATTATGCACCCAATTATCTATAGATCTATCCTCTGCACGTCATCATGAAACCAAACCATTGATCCTATACTACAATACATACAGTAACATGTTAATCAATTAGTTCTCATAAAAATTAAGTATTGAAATATTTAGCAAGCAAAAGGTTTTGAACGTTTTCAAGGAGTCTTTCAGATCAGTGGGGCGAGTGATCACCAACCTTGCTCGATCATCCTTCCCCTTGACTATACCACTGGATAACATACATATTCGCCTTATTAATTTAGACTGTGTATGTTGTTACAATGGCCAGATCATCTCTTCGGAGCAAATTTGAAGAAAATTGGACTTGCTCTGTTTGTTTGGAACAACTAAAGGATCCCAAAGTTTTGCCTTGTCTTCATTCCTTTTGCCATGGTTGTATTATAAAACTTGCTAAGAATGGAAACTCGCAGAATATCACTTGTCCAGAGTGTAGAAAAGTTGTACAGGTGAGATCTGATTGACACTAGGAAATACATGTTTATTGACACTATATACGAATTAATATGTTTAGGCGTATATAGTCAAACTCATTTGCAGACATCGTTGGCCTTGGGGCAGGTGTTTTGTGGGGCCAGGTCATCGGGCAGGTGAGAGAAAGAAACGTTTGTCAGCCTTTGTTATTTTGCAAATTGGTATCCCATTTCCCTATATTGTTAAAGCTAGCAAGGAATCCCTGTTATGTACTGGTCTTTCATGGATACTTCTTTATACAGTATTTTAAACAATTGCCTATCTGAATAACCCGTTATTATCTCATTAATTGCAATGTATATAGTGCTGCATAACATTTGTTTTTTATACGAATAAAAAATACGAAAAGATATACTAGTGAATAGTAGGCAAATCTAACAATTCCATGAAGTGAAAGTCATTATCTATCTTTACCGCGCATTAAGCGCACAACCAATCAAAATTTCTGGCTTTCTCAAAACAACTGGTTATTTGGTTAGCTATTTATCAATTCTAGTTTAAATAGTTATTCATTAATTTCGTTCGTTCGTTCGTTCGTTCGTTCGTTCGTTCGTTCGTTCGTTCGAATTCACAATTTATACAGTACACAATAATTTATTTTTTTTGACAGATTGGTGATTCACACAATTTTTCCAACCTACCTTCTAACTTTTTCGTCAATAATCTGCTAGCAACAATGGCATTGGCGGATGAAAAGACGGCCAAGAAAATTGTTTGTGACAACTGTGACAGTGGAGATGCAGTCGAAACCCGATGTAACGAATGTGGCGTGTTTTCTTTGTCATTTTTGCACCGAATCTCACAAAAGATCTCGTGCGACAAAGGAACACAAGCCCACCTCCATGCAAGAGCTAAAGACCATGCCTACTGATCCTGGAAGCATTGCTGAGAAATTAAGATGTGCCAAGCACAAGAAAGAAGAGATTAAGCTTTACTGTAAAACATGTCAAGCGACCATCTGCAGAGATTGCACCATCGTAGACCATCGAGCGCACGAGTATGGCTTCATCGATGATGTGGCATTGCAAGAGAAACAGAAATTACACATGAATCTGAACGAAGTAAAGCAAAGAAAAGTCAGAGTCCAGCAAGGAATAGCCAGTCTGAAGAAGTTTGATGAAAGTTTGGTGACCAAAAAGGCGTCAGTGTTCAGCAAAATAAACAAGCATTTTGATGAAGTGGCCAAAGTTATGGAAATACGAAAGAGAGAATTGCTTGTAGAGGTGACTGCATTGACAGCCTTTAAACAAAAGCAAATTCACGCCCAACTCGAACAGTTAGAAATGGCTTTAGCAAGTTGTGAAGGTAGCATCAAGTTTACCGAGCAAGCTTTGAAGAATGGCAATGATGCTCAAGTGTTAAGTATGCAAAAATACATTTTGCACTCTTTGGAGGATCTAAAGAAAGTCAAAGATCAAATCCAGCCCTGTGTCACTGAAGACATGACATTTACTATCCATTGGTCTGCCAAAGACGTCGAGGAAATGTTGTTCAATTCATACGCTGTAGATGACGTGGTTGCAAGCCCTGGAAATTGCAAAGCCTCCTTCAACGATCCTGATGCAGATTTGAAGATTGGAATACAGTCAAGCATAACAATAGTTTGTTATGATAAGCACAACGAAAGGATGAAACATGGAGGCCAATTGATCAAACCGACGATTTCTGGAGTCAAGACTGGTGACGTAAACGCCACTGACAATAAAGATGGGTCGCATACAGTGACCTTTAGTCCTCGTCATAGTGGTGTGTTGAAGTTTGAAGTAGCTATAAATAAACATCCTGCTCCACATTGTTCTTTGACGAAAAATGTTAGATTGGTAATGAGTAATGCTTACGGTAATGGTGAAATAACCAACAATGGGTTGACAATGCAAGGTCAAGATGCAACGTATTGTTGGCGGGTCGGAGAATGTTCTTTTGAATCCGGAGTTCATACTTGGAATGTTCGAGTGTCTTTACCATGTACTGATTACAATCGGTATGTAAATTGTGTAGGCTCTGTTGAAGTTGGAGTAACTGACTCAAATAAAATTAATGCAAATAGCAATATCGGAGAAAAGTGGATATTTGCTACTTCTTGTCCAAAAGGCATCACAATCGATATGTCTTTGACATTAGACATGGAAAAGCAATCACTAAAAGTTTCTTCATCAAATATTCAGCATCAAGATACTTATGGAAATCGTGGTCGTTTCGGAAATGGTCATGGAGGACCATACCGCATGGCAGTCATGCAACCACAAATAAATTATCATGGTTTTCCTGGAGGTACTGTAACAGAAACCTATACTATTGAAGCACAACAAGTTACTCCGTTTTTTTCCTGTGCGTCAGCTCCTTGTACTCTGTCGATTGTTGAATCAGACAGTGATTCGCTCGCGTTGGAATCCACGTCAGTTTGCCAGTCTCTCGTATGGTAAAATATAACTCTGGAATTCAGCGTTTTGTAAGTGAAACGCTACAACAAGCAAAGCCGCCTTACAATTAAAGTTATACAAATGCACAAAACTAATTCCAGATATTTTTGACTGTAGTCTAGACAGGGACTTTTCTTGGAAAAATTGGTTAATTTTATTTCATGGAGATTCCAAATCCAAGAAGAGCCAAAAACGTCACGTGACGTGTTTGATGACATAATCATAAAATTAAAGTACATATGTAACTTTTAATGCTTCTATTAATCATGGATTTGCAGTTTATAGAGCATTTAAACTATGCATATATGATAGAGCTTTTACAAATAAATATCGAAATGTAAATATATCCAGAAATATCGAAAATAACACCAAATCACTGTACCGCAAAAAAATCTTTAAGCGATATACTACCGATTTCTTGAGTAGATTTATTAAGCTACTTGGCTATTTCTTTCCCGTTTACATCCATTGCCAATGCAGACTACTGAAAGTTGCCTTGGAAAGGTGACTTTATAGATTATCTTTTTATTAGTGAACTGTAGAATAGTTATGATAATTACTTATGTAACTATACGTGTATAACAATAGCAACTAGATGAGGCTTGTATTCAAATGCTGATTAATTTCCTTAACGTTCTTATATATATATACAGGGTGTATCAAAAAAAGCGCAACCTCGGAATTTCCCAAGAAATCCACTTTGTCTTTATTAGCACAAAAGATTTTAGGCCTCTGGGAATATAACTGTTGTATGATACTTGTAAACTAAACAACTTTCATTAAATAAATGCATAAATTTCGATTCAATTCTGCTTTATACGTGCTCGAGTTTGTAGTAATTAGACAGTAATGCCCCGAAATACGATTACAAGCTATTTTAAATTCCCAGGGCGAAAATCTTTTGTGTTTAAGAACACTTGGGAAATTCCGAGGTTGCGCTTTTTTTGATACACTCTGTATACAGGGTGTATATAAAAAAACCGAAACCTTTAGAAATTAACCTATTGTTGTTAAGCACAAGATTTTATGCTCCTGGGAATTTAAAATAGCTTCTAATCGTATGAAGGAGCATAACTGCATAACAAATTGTCAAAGTACTAATTACTAAATTAGTCATATAATGGTTCAATTGACCACAGAGCAACGAGTTTTTACTGTTTTAATGTACTTTTTTAATGTAACTCAATGTACTTTGAGTCTCGGTATAATGTAAAACAGTAAAAACTCGTTGCTCTGTGGATATGACTAATTAGTACTTTGACAATTTGTTATGCAGTTATGCTCCTTCATACGATTAGAAGCTATTTTAAATTCCCAGAAGCGTAAAATCTTGTGCTTAACAACAATAGGTTAATTTCTAAAGGTCTCGTTTTTTTTTATACACCCTGTATAATATATATATATATTTTTATACATTTATATATTTTATATATATATATACATTTTATAATAGATAATACAGATGTAAGTAAAACCTGTAGAAAGAGAAGGATTTTGGGCATACAAACTGAATTCATTCGTTCCGCATGGACTCAACTTAGGTGGTTTTACTTAATTAGAATTTTTAATGAACTTTGAGAATTGTATATAAGTAGGTTTACTAGCTTCTGTAATATTACCTTGATAAAGGGGTAAGACCCCGAAACGTTGGTCTGCAATAAAGTTTTTAAAGTTAAGAGTTTTATTTGAATTACATTTATGTTTTAAACTCAAGTTTTGGTTCGTTTTTTTGAAATATATATATATATATATATATATATATATATATATACATATATATATATACATATATATATACATATATATATATATATATATATATATATATATATATATATATATATATATATATATATATATATATATATATATATATATGTGAGTAGAAGTTTTCTAGTCAGCAAGAGAGCTCAACACAGTAAAATTGTGGAGCAATGATATAGTTAAAAATGGTTTATTTACAATTAAAAGTTAAAACATTTACTCGAGTTTCACGCTCAAGGCGATCATCAGTCTGATGATCGCCTTGAGCGTGAAACTCGAGTAAATGTTTTTAACTTTTAATTGTAAATAAACCATTTTTAACTATATATATATATATATATATATATATATATATATATATATATATATATATATAAATAAAATCCCTTTGTTTATTTATTTTTATTTATTTATTTATTTATTGTATCGTATATGTAATCCATTGTTGTATGTAATAGTTGGGAAAGTTTATTAAATCATTAAATCATTAAATCATGGGTGTACCCGAGTATTTATAAAAACAATTTAAATAAATTAAATATGGTAAATCAAAAGTCACATATTGAGTCCCATAGGAACAAGAGTGTTCAACTTATAAGTCCAAAAACCTTCTCGCTCAGTAGGATTATTAACATCAGCTTTGTCAATGATCGTGGCAGATAAGTCAGAGAGTCCCCTGTGGCCGTCGGTAAAAAAATGCGCATATAAATGCTCACCAGGAATACTCACCTTTGTTTCGGATCCAACAAAGTGCAGTCTTACTATCTAACCAGTACTTTGTTTCTAACCCTTCTACTTGCGATTGAAGGGCGTTTTTACCGAATTCATCAATCTTGCTAATATAACTGCCGACATAAGTTCTAGGCGCGGGATGGTAACGATCTTCAGCGGCGCGCAACCCTGGATTTAGCTATTAGAAATCGGACGTGAGTCCCCGCTCAGTTTGGCAAACAAATAAACGACAGCACAATAGGCTTTCTAACTGGCATCTCCAAACCCATGTTGCGAACAACTTATCACCATTTCATCATTGTCTTCGTAAACATACCTCTGCTTACCAACTTTCTTCACCTCCTAGTCTTATATATTATCACTGACCCTGCATTCTAACAATCTCTTTACGTGTTCTTTGTCAGTTCAACTCTTCATTCCAGCCTACCTTACTCGCGCACAACTCTGGAAAGAACACCCCCAAGGGATCAAACACACAGAAATGTAAAATATCTTGTCGTGCGAAAATTTCATCTTCATACCGTTTACCCCTGCTAAAGTAATTTAGCAGGAAATATTTCACAGGAAATATCGTCAAAACAGGACACGCAAAAACGTTGCACATTGATTCAGTAGTGAAATACAATGAAAATTTGGGAATTGAGCGCATTTTGTCTAAACATGTGTGTTTAAAGTTCACAGACAAACTTTCTTTGTATTTCACTGTTGAATTAATGTGCAATGACTTCGCGTCTCCCTGCTTTGACGTCATTTCCTGTGAATAGTAAATCAACTTTAGCAGGGAGAAAAGGCATTAAGATGACATTTTCGAACGACAACATATTTTACATTTCTTCCTGATAGAATCCAAAGATTACGAATATGAAAAATCCCCAAACCCCGGATAGGCACTTTAATCGCAGTAAGTCAAATGTAATCTCCCACACAATCCCAATTGGTTGTTAAAGAAGAGTATGATTCCTAATGAAGACTTGTCACTGTATATAAAACTTGTGTAAGACCAATACTGGAATACGCATGCGCAGTTTGGCATAGTTGCCTACCTAATTACCCAAGTAATCAAATCGAGTCTATCCAACGAAGAGCTCTCCATATAATATATCCTCTACTCGAATATAATAACGTGTTGGAAATAATTAAGCTACCGACATTGTATGATCGCCATTGCTCTCTTAATGAGCGCTTTTTTAATAATATGATGCATCACTAGAAACATTGCATGATATAAACAATCGAGCAACAATATTGTAAACATCTGTTACATACCATTTCTGGAATTTATTTCGTAGTCAGCGACTATTTGTTTAATGCTTGCTTTGCCATAACATATCAGACTGTCTGATTCAGACACTCGTATTGGTAATTCCACTGACAGCTTTTCATAATGTGTGTATACTGTGTATGTAGCCAAAAGCCTTGCCAATTATATTCAGATAAGTGATAGTTATTTGTAATTTAAGTCTGCTATATTTAAATATAATTAAAAGAATTGAAAACAATGTGTACACTACAAGTATATGCCTGTTACAATTTATATAATTAATCCCAGGGTTCATTTTGCAGATTTTATTAAAAATTAGGCTTCCGATGGCTTTTGAGGCGGCACTTCCTTGCGATAGTAACTTCTAGTTTAATAATATGATGTATCACTCGCATAAGATCAGTTGTTTAGTACCTCCAGAGAAACATTGTAGATACAATCTTAGAACAAAATCCTCCTTGTTAATTCCTCGCTGCAGAACTGATCGTTTTAGAAACAGTTTCATACACTGTTATTTTCAAGGAGTTAAAATAACTCCCCTGTTACCCCATTTAGGTGGAGTTAAAAAATAACTGCACTATTGGGAGTTCAAATAACTCCCAATAGTGGAGTTATTTTTTTTTGAGAGTTAAAATAACTCTCCTGTTACCCCATTTAGGTGGAGTTAAAAAATAACTCCACTATTGGGAGTTAAAATAACTCCCAATAGTGGAGTTATTTTTTTATTTTAACTCCTTGAAAATAACACTTAAAATGTACTCCCTTTTGGGATATCGTTGTCTGAGAAGATTTGTTAAAAAAATAGTCCCAGACGAGTCAAAATGCTATCCTAAGGTTTACGTTCATGCTGCTGTCGACTACAGCCGCCGCTTTTAAGTCTGAATGCATGCCGTACTTATTGGCTTTTTTACTTTCTTTGTGAATCGACGAGTATACTGTCCAAGTTATTAAACATATATTTTATGTCTAGTTGAGAAAAGTTTTGTTCTGTTCTTAACTTGTAATACTGCAGTCTGTATGCTCAACAAAATCTTCGAAATTAGATTGTTTAAAATTTATACAAGCTAAGTAGGTCAAAAATTTGAAAACGAAAATAAGATTCGTAAGTGCTTTTGAAAATTCATTATATACGATAAATATTACTATAAGTTATAGAGTGATCGGGTGGCGCAGCGAATTAGTCGCGGAACCTAGGCTAATTAAGTTAAGTTTAAGTTAAGCAAGCCCGAGCGGTCGCGTACAAAAATCACACGTTGGTCTTCCGAAAGTGAAATTTCATCCCAGACCCCACGAACGCGAGTTAATTTTTAACTCCGAAACACGAGTTGGTTTTTAACTCCAAAAACGGGAGTTAATTTTAACTCCACAAAACGGATTATTTTGAACCTTTTTTTTGGACCCCAATTTTGGAGTTAAAATAACTCCCTGAAAATAACAGTGTAGTCACTGCCTGAAACAATTTTAATTCGAAATAATTTTGATATATTTGATATTGTAATTTTACCCTTTTAACTATATGTGAACCGTTTGCAAAAATGGTCTATTAAAATAATTATAAAAATTATAATAATTATAAAAAAAAAATTGAAACCCAGTACCTTTTCGCAACTAACACTGCTCTCTTTCTGTGACTTTGTTACTCCCGCTACCTTTTTCTCTATTCCATCACAATCCGTAAACCTTCCTCTCAACGTTTCGTCATTCGTTAGCCACCTCCTTAAAGGGGAAGTCAGAGTTCAGAACAACTTAGGCTCAAATGAAAGATTATATAATTCTGACCTTCCATACCAAGTCTTAAATCTCCGCGTTAAATACAAGTCCAGAAATAGAGCGATAAAAGTGCGAAATTTTGCATATTTCGCAGCAGCCATGATGTACATCCGAGCGAACCTGCGATCACGCAGCGGTATTACCTCGTGACGTCACTGCGCGGTAAGCGAGCAAAGCGAAGAACTATTTCACAACATATAGCGAAAACTACTTACAAAGCAAAGAGAAATGGAGTATTCAAACGAATCTTCGAGCGATGGTTCGTCAAGTTCTGGCTTAGAAGACAGCGGAGAAGATATTAACGTCGAAGGAGACGTAAACATGATTAAACCTTACGCGTTTGAACCGGTTGAAGAAACAGATTCTGATGACGATGTAGACGAGGAAATGCCTATCGAAGACGAATCAAATTCAGAATCCGAAAATGCTACAAGCAGATTTGAGGACACAAACTGGAAATTATACAGTCAACTTCTATTATTTATTTTGCACAATCATAGCAATCTTTGTGGCGGTTTTTATTTATAGTGTTTTATAATATTTTATTGTAGTCTAGTATGCCGGATTTGCTTGTCAGTTGTCACGACTAACTTCTATCGTTAATGCACCAATTCTGCTGTGAAAATCATAAATTTAAACGATATAATAAAGCCTAAATTCACCATGAAACGCTTAAACTCGATCGTGGCTTTATAGGTGCCTTTGTACTCACTGCCAGATAATGGATAGAGAAGAGGAATGTGTGTGCTGCCAAGAGGTCTCAGCTTGTATCTCAAAAAATGAAGAAGTAGTACAAGTTGAGCAGATTCCTATCACAGGCTGTATTACTGACAACCATGGATTTCAAACTGTGTGTCTGAATCATTGGGTCTTACAGGCTGCTTGGAACCAGTACAGGCCTGAGCACAAAAAAACAACGACACATTGCATACAGACAGCTTGTTAGGTGGTGTTTGGTTGTACTAGGCAAATAGATAAGGGTTCCCCTGCCATCCTGTGCAGTAAGCTGTATTCGTGCTCATTTCCCACCTCCAGGTTTAGAAGATGACTTTGTTTTTGAGGGTTTTAGATTTGCAGATGAGTAATATGTTAAGGTGTAGGGTTTTTATGGTTTCTTATTACACGATTGAGTCGGTTTTCATTGATGTACCGCGGGCTTTATCTAGCATAAAGACCATGAATACTAATTAGATAAGAAATGAAGGAAAAACTAAGGGTAATATTTGTCCAAGGTGGATAAAATGGACAACATTTTGTTGCAAAACTTCCTCACTTGTGAAATAAGTCAGATAAAGCCCTCGAACGTCGGGCTTTATGCTATATAAAGCCCTCGGACGCTGCGCGTCCTCTGGTCTTTATATAGCATAAAGCCCTCCTTCTCGGGCTTTATCTCTTACTAAATAAAAAATATTGCTTATATTGTTATTCTAATAATGTACAGTAGTTTGCTATTTACATGTATTTGTTTTTTCTAAAGCCAATCAGGGAACTGTTTATCACTTTTTCCCCATTCGTGACATGTGTGCTGCTATCACCTCATCTTTACTGGGCCTTGGAGTTGGAGCGATGTTCTTCGGAATGCTGCCAGGAATTGTGGATGTTTGTTGGCTCTTGTCATCCTTGAACAACAACACACCTTCCATCAACTGTTGCACAAAAGCGAACGACTTCCTCTCCAACACTGGTTTCGCGACCCATTTTTTGCGGCCTTTGGGAAAGACCACCTTATACCTCTTTTCCCTTTGTTTGGTGCCATTGATGAACGTGGCTTGCCAGTGTTGAAGTTGTGGTCAATCACTGCCAATTGGGTTCTGGTCACAATTCCTGGCAGCATTCCAAAGAACATCGCTCCAACTCCAAGGCCCAGTAAAGATGAGGTGATAGCAGCACACATGTCACGAATGGGGAAAAAGATTTCCGGATTGGCTTTGGAAAACACAAATACATGTAAATAGCAAACTACTGTACATAATATTAGAATAACAATAGAAGAAATATTTTTGTATTTAGAAACCATAAAAACCCTACACATTAACATGTAACTCATCAGCAAATCTAAAACTGTCAAAAACAAAGTCATCTTCTAAACCTGGAGGTGGGAAATGAGCACGAATACAGCTTACTGCACAGGATGGAAGGGGAACCCTTATCTCTTTGCCTAGTACACCCAAACACCACCTAACAAGCTGTCTGTATGCAATGTGTCGTTGTTTTTTTGTGCTCAGGCCTGTACTGGTTCCAAGCAGCCTGTAAGACCCAATGATTCAGACACACAGCTTGAAATCCATGGTTGTCAGTAATACAGCCTGTGATAGGAATCTGCTCAACTTGTGCAACTTCTTCATTTTTGAGACACAAGCTGAGACCTCTTGGTAGCACACACATTCCTCTTCTCTATCCATTATCTGGCAGTGAGTACAAGGGAACCTATAAAGCCACGATCGAGTTTAAGCGTTTCATGGTGAATTTAGGCTTTATCATATCGTTTAAATTTACGATTTTCAGAGAAGCAAATCCGGCATACTAGACTACAATAAAATATTATAAAACACTATAAATAAAAACCGCCACAAAGATTGCTATGATTGTGCAAAATAAATAATAGAAGTAGACTGTATAATTACCAGTTTGTGTCCTCAAATCTGCTTGTAGCATTTTCGGATTCTGAATTTGATTCGTCTTCGATAGGCATTTCCTCGTCTACATCGTCATCAGAATCTGTTTCTTCAACCGGCTCAAACGCGTAAGATTGAATCATGTTTACGTCTCCTTCGACGTTAATATCTTCTCCGCTGTCTTCTAAGCCAGAACTTGACGAACCATCGCTCAAAGATTCGTTTGAATACTCCATTTCTCTTTGCTTTGTAAGTAGTTTTCGCTGTATGTTGTGAAATAGTTCTTCGCTTACCGCGCAGTGACGTCACGAGGTAATACCACTGCGTGTCGCAGGTTCGCTCGGATGTACATCATGGCTGCTGCGAAATATGCAAAATTTCGCACTTTTATCGCTCTATTTCTGGACTTGTATTTAACGCGGAGATTTAAGACTTGGTATGGAAGGTCAGAATTATATAATCTTTCATTTGAACCTAAGTTGTTCTGAACTCTGACTTCCCCTTTAAACGAAAACCTCCTGCTGCCATTCTAGATTTATATTTTTCAAACAAACTAACTACCTTCTGTGGTTCTACCTACTGACCGCACCAGGTCATCGACATAAAATTCTAACAAATTCAGCATCCTCTGCTGCATACCTCTCAATATGATACCTCGACATTGCGTTCAAGAGAAACGGTGAAGCATTTAACCCAAACACTACTCTACAAAACCTGCATACTATATATAACACATCGCTCATTTTACGACTCGTTAAACAACCTCACTAGTCGTACGAATCGACAACTTTTTAGGGCCTACCTTAGGCTTAGGCACGGTATATAACACATCTTACGAGTCGTCATGGCCATTTTACGACTCGTTATTAAACAAGCTGACCACTCGTACGATTCGTTAACCATTGCATGTGGGCCGAATGTTTTTTAACATTCACGACTCGTACACTCCTTTTCACGAATCGTTAACGACTTTTACCACTCGTACGGCTCGTATAACAACATTTTGCGAATCTAACGACTCGTATACGTGCGACAGTATTGGACAACCGCATCAAAAATCGTAAACAATATCTATCCTTCTGATCGATCTCAATGTTCAGAAAAGGATGCAGGCATTGGTTTAACGACGTACCCTTCTTACTTATTTTGGAGGGAAGCATCGTAAACAATCCTCAATTTTGTCATTTTCGCCTCCTTGCGAATAACAGCCTGGTCGCGAATGAACTCTACCTGCACTCTCTAGATCACACACCTTTTCTATTACCCCAGAACTGATCTTTGATGATCGCATCGTACTCTTTTAACAATTTCGGTTCCTTATTAAGCCTTACTATCTGATCTTTCATTCTTGCCATGCTATTTGCGTGGTTTGTAGGCATCACATCATGACCCTGCAGCCTGCCATGGCAATTCCACAGAAGAACTACTTCCGTTAAAAGTAATCTTATCCACCAAGGCTTCATGGACATCCATGATGCCAAGAGTTTCCAAATCCCACAGTTTACGCATCTCTGCGTCTAATTCTCGATCATTTCCCTTCTCCTGCATTACAATTATATATTATACATTTATAAATTTTATATATATATATACATTTTATAATAGATAATACAGATGTAAGTAAACCTGTAGAAAGAGAAGGATTTTGGGCATACAAACTGAATTCATTCGTTCCGCATGGACTCAACTTAGGTGGTTTTACTTAATTAGAATTTTTAATGAACTTTGAGAATTGTATATAAGTAGGTTTACTAGCTTCTGTGATATTACCTTGATAAAGGGGTAAGACCCCGAAACGTTGGTCTGCAATAAAGTTTTTAAAGTTAAGAGTTTTATTTGAATTACATTTATGTTTTAAACTCAAGTTTTGGTTCGTTTTTTTGAAATATATATATATATATATATATATATATATATATATATATATATATATATATATATATATATATATATATATATATATATATATATATATATATATATATATATATATATATATATATATATATATATATATATATATATATATATATATATATATAATATATATATATATATATATACATATATATATATACATATATATATATACATATATATATATATATATATATATATATATATATATATATATATATATATATATATATATATATATATATATATATATATATATATAAAAATAAAATCCCTTTGTTTATTTATTTTTATTTATTTATTTATTTATTGTATCGTATATGTAATCCATTGTTGTATGTAATAGTTGGGAAAGTTTATTAAATCATTAAATCATTAAATCATGGGTGTACCCGAGTATTTATAAAAACAATTTAAATAAATTAAATATGGTAAATCAAAAGTCACATATTGAGTCCCATAGGAACAAGAGTGTTCAACTTATAAGTCCAAAAACCTTCTCGCTCAGTAGGATTATTAACATCAGCTTTGTCAATGATCGTGGCAGATAAGTCAGAGAGTCCCCTGTGGCCGTCGGTAAAAAAATGCGCATATAAATGCTCACCAGGAATACTCACCTTTGTTTCGGATCCAACAAAGTGCAGTCTTACTATCTAACCAGTACTTTGTTTTCTAACCCTTCTACTTGCGATTGAAGGGCGTTTTTACCGAATTCATCAATCTTGCTAATATAACTGCCGACATAAGTTCTAGGCGCGGGATGGTAACGATCTTCAGCGGCGCAACCCTGGATTTAGCTATTAGAAATCGGACGTGAGTCCCCGCTCAGTTTGGCAAACAAATAAACGACAGCACAATAGGCTTTCTAACTGGCATCTCCAAACCCATGTTGCGAACAACTTATCACCATTTCATCATTGTCTTCGTAAACATACCTCTGCTTACCAACTTTCTTCACCTCCTAGTCTTATATATTATCACTGACCCTGCATTCTAACAATCTCTTTACGTGTTCTTTGTCAGTTCAACTCTTCATTCCAGCCTACCTTACTCGCGCACAACTCTGGAAAGAACACCCCCAAGGGATCAAACACACAGAAATGTAAAATATCTTGTCGTGCGAAAATTTCATCTTCATACCGTTTACCCCTGCTAAAGTAATTTAGCAGGAAATATTTCACAGGAAATATCGTCAAAACAGGGACACGCAAAAACGTTGCACATTGATTCAGTAGTGAAATACAATGAAAATTTGGGAATTGAGCGCATTTTGTCTAAACATGTGTGTTTAAAGTTCACAGACAAACTTTCTTTGTATTTCACTGTTGAATTAATGTGCAATGACTTCGCGTCTCCCTGCTTTGACGTCATTTCCTTGTGAATAGTAAATCAACTTTAGCAGGGAGAAAAGGCATTAAGATGACATTTTCGAACGACAACATATTTTACATTTCTTCCTGATAGAATCCAAAGATTACGAATATGAAAAATCCCCAAACCCCGGATAGACACTTTAATCGCAGTAAGTCAAATGTAATCTCCCACACAATCCCAATTGGTTGCTAAAGAAGAGTATGATTCCTAATGAAGATCTTGTCACTGTATATAAAACTTGTGTAAGACCAATACTGGAATACGCATGCGCAGTTTGGCATAGTTGCCTACCTAATTACCCAAGTAATCAAATCGAGTCTATCCAACGAAGAGCTCTCCATATAATATATCCTCTACTCGAATATAATAACGTGTTGGAAATAATTAAGCTACCGACATTGTATGATCGCCATTGCTCTCTTAATGAGCGCTTTTTTAATAATATGATGCATCACTAGAAACATTGCATGATATAAACAATCGAGCAAAAATATTGTAAACATCTGTTACATACCATTTCTGGAATTTATTTCGTAGTCAGCGACTATTTGTTTAATGCTTGCTTTGCCATAACATATCAGACTGTCTGATTCAGACACTCGTATTGGTAATTCCACTGACAGCTTTTCATAATGTGTGTATACTGTGTATGTAGCCAAAAAGCCTTGCCAATTATATTCAGATAAGTGATAGTTATTTGTAATTTAAGTCTGCTATATTTAAATATAATTAAAAGAATTGAAAACAATGTGTACACTACAAGTATATGCCTGTTACAATTTATATAATTAATCCCAGGGTTCATTTTTGCAGATTTTATTAAAAATTAGGCTTCCGATGGCTTTTGAGGCGGCACTTCCTTGCGATAGTAACTTCTAGTTTAATAATATGATGTATCACTCGCATAAGATCAGTTGTTTAGTACCTCCAGAGAAACATTGCAGATACAATCTTAGAAACAAAATCCTCCTTGTTAATTCCTCGCTGCAGAACTGATCGTTTTAGAAACAGTTTCATAGACTGTTATTTTCAAGGAGTTAAAATAACTCCCCTGTTTACCCCATTTAGGTGGAGTTAAAAAATAACTGCACTATTGGGAGTTCAAATAACTCCCAATAGTGGAGTTATTTTTTTTTTGAGAGTTAAAATAACTCTCCTGTTACCCCATTTAGGTGGAGTTAAAAAATAACTCCACTATTGGGAGTTAAAATAACTCCCAATAGTGGAGTTATTTTTTTATTTTAACTCCTTGAAAATAACACTTAAAATGTACTCCCTTTTGGGATATCGTTTGTCTGAGAAGATTTGTTAAAAAAATAGTCCCAGACGAGTCAAAATGCTATCCTAAGGTTTACGTTCATGCTGCTGTCGACTACAGCCGCCGCTTTTAAGTCTGAATGCATGCCGTACTTATTGGCTTTTTTACTTTCTTTGTGAATCGACGAGTATACTGTCCAAGTTATTAAACATATATTTTATGTCTAGTTGAGAAAAGTTTTGTTCTGTTCTTAACTTGTAATACTGCAGTCTGTATGCTCAACAAAATCTTCGAAATTAGATTGTTTAAAATTTATACAAGCTAAGTAGGTCAAAAATTTGAAAACGAAAATAAGATTCGTAAGTGCTTTTGAAAATTCATTATATACGATAAATATTACTATAAGTTATAGAGTGATCGGGTGGCGCAGCGAATTAGTCGCGGAACCTAGGCTAATTAAGTTAAGTTTAAGTTAGTCAAGCCCGAGCGGTCGCGTACAAAAATCACACGTTGGTCTTCCGAAAGTGAAATTACCCCACGAACGCGAGTTAATTTTTAACTCCGAAACACGAGTTGGTTTTTAACTCCAAAAACGGGAGTTAATTTTAACTCCACAAAACGGATTATTTTGAACCTTTTTTTGGACCCGAATTTTGGAGTTAAAATAACTCCCTGAAAATAACAGTGTAGTCACTGCTTGAAACAATTTTAATTCGAAATAATTTTGATATATTTGATATTGTAATTTTACCCTTTTAACTATATGTGAACCGTTGCAAAAATGGTCTATTAAAATAATTATAAAAATTATAATAATTATAAAAAAAAAATTGAAACCCAGTACCTTTTCGCAACTAACACTGCTCTCTTTCTGTAACTTTGTTACTCCCGCTACCTTTTTCTCTATTCCATCACAATCCGTAAACCTTCCTCTCAACGTTTCGTCATTCGTTAGCCACCTCCTTAAAGGAAAACCTCCTGCTGCCATTCTAGATTTATATTTTTCAAACAAACTAACTACCTCGTCTGTGGTTCTACCTACTGACCGCACCAGGTCATCGACATAAAATTCTAACAAATTCAGCATCCTCTGCTGCATACCTCTCAATATGATACCTCGACGTTGCGTTCAAGAGAAACGGTGAAGCATTTAACCCAAACACTACTCTACAAAACCTGCATACTATATATAACACATCTTACGAGTCGTCATGCTCATTTTACGACTCGTTAAACAACCTCACGAGTCGTACGAATCGACAACTTGTTTAGGGCCTACCTTAATAGGCTTAGACACGGTATATAACATATCTTACGAGTCGTCATGGCCATTTTACGACTCGTTAAACAACCTCACGAGTCGTACGAGTCGTACGAATCGCCAACTTTTTAGGGCCTACCTTAGGCTTAGGCACGGTATATAACACATCTTACGAGTCGTCATGGCCATTTTACGACTCGTTAAACAAGCTCACAGTCGTACGAATCGACAACTTTTTTAGGGCCTACCTTAGGCTTAGCCACGGTATATAACACATCTTACGAGTCGTCATGGCCATTTTACGACTCGTTAAACAAGCTGACCACTCGTACGATTCGTTAACCATTGCATGTGGACCGAATGTTTTTTAACATTCACGACTCGTACACTCCTTTTCACGAATCGTTAACGACTTTTACCACTCGTATACGGCTCGTAACAACATTTTGCGAATCTAACGACTCGTATACGTGCGACAGTATTGGACAACCATCAAAAATCGTAAACAATGTCTATCCTTCTGATCGATCTCAATGTTCAGAAAAGGATGCAGGCATTGGTTTAACGACGTACCCTTCTTACTTATTTTGGAGGGAAGCATCGTAAACAATCCTCAATTTTGTCATTTTCGCCTCCTTGCGAATAACAGCCTGGTAGCGAATGAACTCTACCTCTCTAGATCACACACCTTTTCTATTACCCCAGAACTGATCCTTAATGATCGCATCGTACTCTTTTAACAATTTAGGTTCCTTATTAAAGTGCCTATGAAACGAAAATTAAGTTTGTTTTATTTGAAAGAACTTTTAAAATAATGAAGAATATTAATTTACAGCTCTCTCATATTTCACTTGGTTCTCGAGATATTTAGACTTATGTGATATTTGTCGTAAAACTAGAGTATCGTAATACAAGAGAGGAAATGGGTGACAAATGATTCAACACTTAGAGACGTCATAGAAAGGAAGGAAGAAGCAGCAAGTTTTAGCAATGGTTGTAGACTCGCAGATACAGAAACATATGCAAAGGCAACTGTTGGAATGCAGGTAGAAACGAAGGGTGAGAAAGTGTTAGGTTTACCCTGGTACTGCGAGGAAGATACATTTGCATTTGCTTTAGTCCCTGTAGCTGATAAGGCAATGGGTTTGACACCAACCAAACGCAATGTGTTGAGTTTAGTATAGCAAGTTTATTTGACCCACTGGGGATAATTAGTCCTGTGACAGTAAGTTTAAAGATATTGTTTCAGAAGATTTGTAAGGAGCGATTATGTTGGCACGATGACCTCAATAGAGATCAGAGGAAGAAGTTGATGAACTGGTTAGATAGTCTCAGAAATGCAAAGGAGGTAGTTATTAGTAGATGTGTGTACGGGCATGTGAAGGAGGAAGTGATTGAGACTTGGTTGCATGGGTTTGGTGATGCGAGTAAAGATGCATACTGTATTTAGTTTATAGAACAGAGACAGGGGTCTATGTCAAGTTGTTGACAGCGAAAACGAGGGTAGCCCCATTGAAAACACTAACCATTCCCAGGCTCGAACTTATGTCAGCAAGAGTGTTAGCTCAGCTTGTAGATACAGTCAAGCTAGCACTGCAAAGTAAATTGAGTTTGGCTGGCACAAGACTGTGGTTAGATAATAAAACTGCCTTGTTCTGGATTCAGAACAGGGGCGAGTGGAAGCAATTCGTTAGACACAGAGTGAATGAGATACTACGAATGACCAAGAAAGATCAGTAGAGACATTGTCCAGGCGAACAGAATCCAGCTGATCTTGGGTCAAGAGGGGTATCTGCAGAGTGTTTGAAGAGTAGTAGTATCTGGTGGAATGGTCCCAGTTGGTTATCAGGGCAGCGAAGAGATTGGCCAGTGGTAGAAGAGAGTGACAGAAACTTAGAAGCATGTGAGGAGGAACGGAAGATCACAGCAATGGTTGTGAAAGTGGAGAAGGTGGAACCTGTAGGTATACACAGTGTTATAGACATAGAACATTACAGCAAGTTAGGCAGGTTGTTGAGGGTGTGGGTTAAGCGATTTGCATACAACATGTTGGCAAGGCAGAGGGGTAACGTAAAACGAGTAGGAAAGTTAGAAGTAGGCGAGATGGATGAAGGTAAGAAAGAGTGGATTCGAGATTCACAGTCAGGGTTGCAAGGTGAGAGTAACTTTAGGCAGCTAAAGGTGAATCTTGGGTTGGAAGTTGATGAAGGTATTTTGAAATGTAGAGGGAGAATGGAATCTTCTGATCTTGAGCTGGAGGCTCGTAGACCAGTTCTCTTGCCAGGAAATCACAAATTTACGCAGTTAGTCATTAGAGAGTGTCATAACAGAGTACATCATAGTGGACTGAGAGCAACATTAGCAGAGTTGAGGGTGAGGCACTGGATACCATCGGGCAGGCAGATTGTCAAAAAGGTTTTGAATAAGTGTGTTGTTTGCAAGAGGTTGGAGGGTAAGCCCTATGGCAAACCAATGCAGGCTGCATTACCGGACTTTAGGGTAAAGATTGCAGCACCATTTTCCAAGGTTGGTGTTGATTTCGCTGGGCCGCTTCTTGTGAAGGTTCCGTCAGGAGGTATGTCGAAAGCTTACATTGCACTTTTTTCTTGTTGTGTAACACGAGCTCTACACTTAGATTTGGTCTCGGATCTTCCAACACAGACATTTTTGAGATGTTTAAGGAGGTTTACGGCTAGGAGGGGAGTGCCATCTCTCATAGTTTCTGATAATGCTAAAACCTTCTTGGCTAGTGATCAAGCACTTAGGAAGCTTTATAACAATCCAGAGATTCGGAATGAATTGGGTGGCACCTTGGTGGGGTGGATTTTTTGAGCGAATTGTTGGGAGCACTAAGAGGTGCCTGCGAAAGGTTCTCGGGAATGTAAGGTTATCATTTGACGAACTGTTAACGGTGATTGTAGAAGTAGAGGGGACGTTGAACAGAAGACCCCTTACTTATGACTATGATGAGTTGGAAGCGGAAGTGTTGACTCCTTCTCATTTAATCTATGGACGTAGACTTGAATCCGTACCAGATGAGGTAACAGGGGATGAAGAGGAAAGTCGTTGTGGTAAACGGTTTAGGTATGTCACGAAAAAACTGCAGCACTTTTGGAATAGATGGAAGAAGGAGTACTTGACGGACTTGAGAGAATTTCACCGTGGTAAGGCAGGAAAGGTATTAAGAAGTGTTGGAGAAGGGGATGTGGTTATTGTTTATGGTGAAAATAAGAAAAGAGGGAGTTGGAAGACTGCAGTAGTGGAAACGTTGTTAAGGGGTAAGGATGAAGTGGTAAGAGGAGCGATTGTCAGGATAATTTCAAAGGGTGAACCTGTCAGACTGTCAAGGCCAGTCGAAAAGCTGTATCCCCTAGAGTTTAAGTGTGAGAATGAAGAGGTTAGAGAATCAGACAACGACGTGGTTAGTGAGAATAAGGAAAGGAGAGATAGAGCTGTTCCTAAACGAAAAGCAGCTATAAATGCAAGATGTAAAATTGCAAATATGCTTGACTCATAGTAGAGTCAAGGGGGGGGAGAGTGTCGTAAAACTAGAGTATCGTAATACAAGTGACGTAATGATGACTAATTAATAATTTGGAACAATGAAACACTATTTGTTGTAATAAAATATATGACTGTAAACATAACTGAGAGAGTCGAAAGGAGACTGTGGTAGAGAGTGGATCTTGTATAATCAATGTTGAAATTCAAATAAATAATCAGAAAACTCAGTCTCGCTTGCTTACGCAATATACACGTAGGATCTCCTACCGAATTCAGCGCATTGGTCGAGGTTTTGCGACAATATTCAAATGAGATAACCTATGACGTCAAAGGGTTTGCAATACATTTTAACATATTGGAAAATCGTGTATATCTTTAAGATTATTAAACGAAATCACTTGAAACTTTACAACTAAACTGGAGAACATCGTTCTAGTTTTATGGTCGCCATGGTAACAAATTAGTTTTCAGACATGTTGATTTCTAAAATAAAATGATTTGTTTTCTCTTCCGTCCCAAACATTTGCGGGTTGGTACTGGTTTAGCAGATTTCCACGGACTTAACCAATTCTAAACTGAAGTTTAAATTTGGTGCAACACATAGCTATGTCAGAAAACAAAGATTTTTGACAAAGAGACGTAGAGGTCTGGGAACTATATTATTACTATTGCAACATTGAAACTTGAACGATGTTCTTTAGTTTAGTGGTTTGTATCCACATGCAAAGTTTCAAGTGATTTCGTTTAATAATCTTAAAGATATACACGATTTTCCAATATGTTAAAATGCATTGCAAACCCTTTGACGTCATAGGTTATCTCATTTTAATATCACATAAGTCTAAATATCTCGAGAACCAAGTGAAATATGAGAGAGCTGTAAATTAATATTCTTCATTATTTTAAAAGTTCTTTCAAATAAAACAAACTTAATTTTCGTTTCATAGGCACTTTAAGCCTTACTATCTGATCTTCCATTCTTTCCATGCTATATGCGTGGTTTGTATAGGCATCACATCATGACCCTGCTTCCATGGCAATTCCACAGAATAACTACTTCCGTTAAAAGTACTCTTATCCACCAAGGCTTCATGGACATCCATGATGCAAAGAGTTTCCAAATCCCACAGTTTACGCATGCCTCTGCGTCTAATTCTCGATCATTTACCTTCTCCTGCATTATAAAATTGACCTTTACGGTACCATCCAACTTTCCACCTTTCATTGGACCTGATAACACCCATCCTAGAGACGCTTCCACCGCCACCGGTTCGTCAATTCTTCATTTTTTTTTTAGGTTATCAGCTCCTACCAAAATATCAATCCCTAACATCTCCTTCCCTTTACAAACGTCAGATGACCACAAATCCTTCAAATGTGCATGCGCGCCCTTCACTATCTCCAAATTCTTATTCTTGACCAAAGATAACTCTGGCATAGCATAGGCCTCAAACGTCACACCATTACCTCCTCCTACAGGCTCAATTTCCACGCCAACACTTCTTAAACCACTCTGTTTCGATGACTGTCCAAACGTACTGATCTATAACCATTTCTTCCTTAACTCCTTCACCGCCGTCTCTTCTGCGCTCTTCAAAGTAACAAATGGTTTTTCACTACCCGAGTCGAAAAGAACACACATTCGCTTTCTATTCTCACCTTTCATCATTCCCTGAGCAGTTTGCAAAGCAACTCTATTCCCCATTCCAACATGGAAACTCGATCGCGGACTGGTATTCGTCTCAACACTCTCTTCGTTTTTGCTCTCTTTTTCATTCACTCCCTTCAGTTTCCCACAAATAGATGAGACTTATGGTGCTCTCTGTCGCACTCCCACTTCAAGTAATACGTGACGTATGCAATTACAGGCCAAATCGCCAGTGGCGTAGCCAGGGTCTTGGCTTATGGGGGGGGGGGGGGGGGGGGGTGGGGGGGGGGGGAGGGGGCGAAAATGCCAAAGGCGCTAGTTTTTTAGGTGGGTCTGGGGCATGCTCCCTCGAATTTTGGATTTCTAGGGTCTCTGAAACACCATTTCCCGCATTCTGAGGCAAATTTTTAAAAGTAATCTGAAGGCCATAAATTGGAAAATTTTGTTATTACTAAATCAAAACATGGCTAAACATTTCATAGAATCATAGTACAGAATATTTTAATTAATTTTTCCATAAAGGGAATTTTGTTTGTCTTGTTTTGGGTGGGTTTTAACGCAAAGTGAGTCATAGAGAGTAAGATGGACTTGACAAACATGCAGACAAAGATTGAAAGATACAAAATATCCCCTCTTCATAGTAATGGATATGTTCAATAATGCTGTAATGATCACGCGTCACATTTGGTAATTAAAATCAAGCTCTTCAAATAAATCAGCTTCCGCGGACATCAGCATAAGACTTTCAAGCCTTTTGCTCTCAAGCCTTGAAGGTCTTGAAGGAGCCACATGAGTCAGAGTCAGTCACATGGCGCTAGAACAACACATTTTAAATTTTTTGACAGCCTTGCCTTAAATTTCCATCTATGCCAAAGACCACGCGAATTATCAGATACCTGCGAGTTGCTCATCGATATGTTTTTGTAAATTCGTTTGATAATTTGACTTGATGCTCAGGACATCTACCCCCCCCCCCTCAAATTTCTCCCCAGATTTAGACTTTTCACAAGAACGATCTTGGGGTCATTGGGGGGGGGGGGGGGGGGTGACGCCCCCCCCCCCCCCCCCCTTGCCCCCCTTGGCTACGCCACTGCAAATGGCCTTTACAAATACATCTAAAATATCTACTATACTTGCGCAATATTGTTCTACGTTCACTTGTGTCTGTCACTCTTCTGCAGTCTTTGTTCTTGTCGGTTCTCCTAGACAAATGGCACAGCTTCCGTCGTCTCCCTTTTTAGTCACAAAGAAGGTACTCGTTGTCATGCGATGTTTCTGTCATCTTCCCCTTGGTTTTGGTTGCTATTCCGTGACTTTGAACATATACATGACTTTCTCGTATAGTTCCACCTCCGTAAGCAAGGCTTCGGCCAAATCTTTGCTTGACCAGGTGATCGGCTTATCGGCACCCCGGATGATTGTTAGTCAGATCGCTTCAGGAAGTTTGCTTAGGATTGCTGGGATAACGATTGACGAATAGGTGTTGAGCGCCAACCTCGTTCCCAGGGCATTTTGCCTCCACGGTCGAAGGTCGGCGAAAATGGCCCTGGGATCGGCTGGTCACATGACACCCAAAATTTCAGGGTGTTTAGATATGATCATTTTTGTGGTCTTTGTTACATTGCCTTTGTCTACTTTGTAGGCCTGAATTATTGAGAAATATTCAATGCTCTTCAGAGTTGTTCATGTCAGTATTCGTCGGCATAAAAGCAGCTAACAAGCTTAATAATCCACCATACATCCATGGTTATCTCTTACAAAAGGTATGAAGAAGCATATATCCAATTTAGCAAAAGCTATCACTTCTAATTTGCTGTAAAATTTGAAGACAGCATTCAGATTTAGATGAGTAAATTATACTCGGCTGAATTAATTGAGTTTTATGACAAGCCAATCGCATTATAGAATGGACCAGCCGATCCCAAGGCCATTTTCGCCGACCTTCCGTCGTGGAGGAAAAATACCCTGGGTGCAGTGCTCGGTATAGTAGTTGATCTCGATGGTGTCAAATGGCGATCTAAGCCTCTTGGTGTCTCTTTCGTTGAACACAGGTTTGACGTTCATCATTTCATTGATGTGCGCTCATTAGATCACGTCTTCTTGGCCAAAACGTCGTTTTATTAACTCGAGTGCGGTCTCGTATTTTGCGCCTGTTCGAAAATCCAGCAATGGTAGATTTGGCCGATTCTTCCAAAAGTCCTCTTAAATAAGCGAACTTGTCTACATCGTTCAATGTTACATTCTTGTGAATTGCGCTTTCGAATGAATCCCAAAATTCCGTCCAGTCTTGCACAGTTGCACTCGTCCGTTGAACATTAGGACTTCTAATTTCGGGAGTCCTCACTCGAGCCGTCGAACTAGAGTGTCAAGTGTAATGTGCTAAAGCTTAAAATAAACCTGCGCTCATTGTTTACGTTCGTTATCATCGAAACATGTTTTGAGGATGCGTTATGGTGGACATATCATCTATAGAGTGGCCTACTGAATTAAAATACACAGCGACAGGGTAGACGTCACGAAGGTTTTAATATGTTCTCACCCACTTATGATGCCGAAGGATTTAAGGAATCCGATACTGTACCGATTGGTTTCCGATTGCTAACGCCACAGCGAGCGAGTGAGTGGGGTCATCACATACCTATACTATCAAGTTTTGTGATTGGTTGATTAAAACAATAAAACAATAGAATCAAACACAAAGAAACCAATGTCCTAACCTAACCACTTTTGTTCCATATAGCCAATCGCAAAACCTGTTCATTTTAGGTACGTATTTACTGAGTGAGTGTGAGTGAATGTTTAATACTTTAATACTTTAATAAAATACTCCTAAAACAGTATACACTATACTAGGAGGGATTTGCAAAAAGTTAAAAAAGATAATAATAATAATAATAAAATGTTTAGTAATTTATTAAATGTAAAAGTTAAAATGTTATATATATCATAGATCTAATGGTAGGCATGATTGTAGTCCTAAAGCTAGTAAGACCTACTAAGACTAGAGGCACCTAAATTACATACTGGTAGTTGGTTCCATATAACAATTGAATTAGGATAAAAAGAAAACTTGTAGACATTACAAATTGATTGAATATGACGGTAAGGAGAACAGTTTGGGAGCCGAGACACTCGTGTCACCAGGCATACCTCACGAGGAAGTGTAATACCAACCAAGCCTTGCTGGATCTTATAAAACATAGATAGTTGTGACAGTAGCCTACGGTGTTCAAGGGTATCCCAGTTAAGTTGGTTAATCATTGGTGTTACGTGACTAAATCTAGAATAGTCATGAAAGACGAATCTGGCAGCTCTGTGCTGTACCATTTCAATTTGGTTCATATTTCGTTTCGTATACGGATTCCACACAGAGCTGGCATGTTCCAGTCGCGGGCGTACAAGAGTTAAATATGCCTTGCTTTTCACATCTCTGCTACAATCCCCCAGTACTCGTCTCAAAGGTCCAAGTGTACCATTTGCTTTTTTACAGATGTTATCGCAATGCTGATTCCAATTAAGCTTTTTATTTATTGTGATTCCCAGGTATTTAGTTGAGTCTGTTCTGGAGATAGCATGGCCATGGAGAAGCAGGGATCACCTTGTTTGTAATTCCCAGATGGTAGCATTTGGTAATATTAAAGTCTAATTGCCAGGTCTTTGCCCATTCATTCTAGGTCTCGTTGAAGTGCTACGTGGTCTTTATAGTTGTGGATCTCTCGATATATCACACTGTCATCTTGCAAAGAGGCGCATTTGGGAGCTGATAACATCTGTGATATCGTTAATGTATAATAAGAATAGGACAGGTCCACGGACCGATCCTTGAGGCACACCAGAAATCACGGAGACCGGCTTAGAATGCGAGCCATTGACAGAGACCCAAATGGGTACGGTTTTTTAAAAAGGCACGATCCAATCTGCAGGTTTTCCTCGAATGCCATAGTAGTTGAGTTTAGACAATAGGCGATTGTGGGGTACAGAGTCAAACGCTTTGCTAAAATCAAGAAGAATTACATCTGTTTGTATAAGTGGTGGTTTATGCTTCTTGCCCAGTCGTTAACTGCAGAGATGAGTTTTGTTTCGCAAGAAAAGTATTTTCTAAAACCGTGTTGCTGGTTGATAAGGATGTTGTTGGATGATAAATATTATCATGCTCCATAATCTTACTGCATAAACATGTAAGAGAAATTGGGCGATAATTGGCGGGGTTAAATTTTGCATCTTTCTTGTGGATGGCCGTAACAAGTGCTTTGGTCCAGTCAGATGGTACTGTCCCTGTGTCATATGATTGTTGAAATATTGATGTTAGCCATGGTGCAATGGTAGATGCTAGTTCCTTGAGGACACGAGCAGGTAATTCGTCTGGACCACTTGCTTTAGTAGGGTTCAGTTGCAAAAGTTGTTTTAGCACTCCGTTTGTAGAGATTTTCAAGTCTGAGATGGAATCATAAGGATAATTACCTTTGATAGGGATTATTGGAAGCTTTTCTCTGTTGAAGACAGAATGGAAATAGGAGTTTAATGCTTCAGCTTTATTAGTGTCAGACAAAAACTGCTTGTTGCCAGATCGGAGGGGGGGTATGCCAATCGGTCTTCCGATTTAGAAGTACGTATGTATGACCAGAATTTCTTTGAATTTTCATCTAGATTGGCACAGACCACGTTGTTAAAGTAATCTTTGTGAGATTCTTTAATAAGTCTTGAGACAAGATTTCTTTCTCTTTTAAATGCTTTCCAATGTTCAGGTTTATGAGAATGGATCGCTTTCTTGTGAAGTCTGTCTTTCTTCCGCATATGACGTTTAATACTAGGGTTAATCCAAGGAAGCTTGTATTTAGCAGAGGATTTTCTTTGAGGGATAAATTTGTCTATAGCCTTAATTAGTGTGGACTTGAAAAGTAGCCAACAGGACTCTACAGAAGAAGCTTGGAAATCAGTAGCGAATAATTCATCTGAGGAAAGTTGTATGGATTCTCTTAGGCCATCGAAATTTGCTCTTTTGTAAACATAAAACTTGTGTGGAGGCTTGAAGGACTTGGATGGTTTAGTATTAATATCATAGCGAATTGCTAGATGATCACTCATTCCCGATACCGTCTTAACATTTGAAATTGCATTTGGGTATGTCGAGAACAGAAGGTCCAAAATTTTCCAGATGATGGACGAGTCATCGATTTAACATGCTGAGTAAATGATAAGTCATCAACAATCTGAAGTAGTTTGTTGTGTTGAGCAGAGGTGGCTTGGTTGGTAGGAAGTGGGACCTCAGCTGACCAATCAATATCTCCAAGGTTGAAATCGCCCCATACTATTATATTAGGAAGGTTTTTGGAGGATTTGAAGACGCGGTTGAAAGAATCTGTGAAGTGTTCCAAGACGTCTGTGGAAGAACTTGGAGGCCTGTAGCATGATGCCAAATAGCGTGTCTTACAATTTGCCATCTTAACAGAAGACCAAAGGATTTCACTGTCCCCAAAACTTAGTTGATCTTCACATATAATATCAGACTTTATAGCCTGGAACACCCCCCCCCCCCTCCATTGGAGTTTCGGTCCTTTCTGAATATGGTATAATTTTGGGGAAAGACAGAGTAAGTTGGAATATCTTCATCTAATTTAGATTCACAACCCAAAACAATATCGGGTTGGTGTAGATCAAGTAGGGCTTGAAAGTCTGTGTAACGAGATGAACTTTTTTAGGCCATTGCAATTAATGATCATTCCTTTTAATACCTGTTTAGCTCGATCAGAATTTTTCTTAGACGTAGGGAGGGTTGAATTTTGGACTTTAGGCTTTAAATGTTTCACTTTCAATGGCGTCGAAGTCAATGGCGATGAATCTGCAAGCGAACCAAGTGCACTAAAGGAGTTGCTGAGTGATAAGGTAGACCAGGACGGATTGAACAAAGAAGATTCAAAGTTTGGAAGACCGCAAAGGTCACATATCCAAGTACAAGAGGAGTTTGCTAAAGCGTTGTAGACTTCATTGTTGATGTTGTAACAATCAGATCTGACATGATACCACGTGTGGCATTCGTCGCATTGGATACCCTGCTGATTCGATTGAACTGGTTTCTTGCATACTCCACATGGATACTTCCAATTGGGGCCAGGATTTAGTTCCACATCGCCACCAAAGAGTAGTAAAATTAGGAGAAACCTTTTTGAGATTCACTTCGCACTACCAAGATGGTGGATTTCCGCGATCGTAAGTTAGTAGATATCGTCAATACAGCATTTGATCCGGCAGAAAAATTATTCAAGTTTGGTAAGTTGAGGCTCGGATCACAATACGATGCAAACTTTGAGTTTACGCAAGGCTTATTTACGTAAATCAAAGCTAAAATCACTATAATTCCAGGAGCCATAAATTTTGTGGCCGCCATGTTGAGCCCGCGTGAGTGAATGAGTGACACAATCGTCCCACTCCAATACAGTTGACTCTCTCGTAAGCGACCACCTCGGGACGGAAGTGAAGCCGTGATAATAATATCGAAGTGAGAGACAAACAGCACAGCCAGACATCGAATGGAACAACAACATCCAACTATCATTCTAATACCGTCAGTGAACACGATGAAATAGTTGGACATTATTCCTTTGAGAATAGCAAGGCATGTGAGCAAATTTTCGAAACGAAGTACAAACAAAGGCAAAGTCGTTATCATTGGAAAGCGAGTACATCGTGGCGCTGGATATGGTCTAGAGATCCCATGTAAATATACTTATTGTGGGGACAGTAAAACATCTATACCCTGGCTATATACTATCAAAAATTGTGAAACTTGGTTATGATGTCTTCACAGAATCATAGTTTATACACTAGTTCAAAAAGGAGGATTGCTTTGTGAACAAGCGTATGTGATGATAGCAGAAATTATAGCAACTATAGCAGAAATTGACCACCTTTAAAATAAAATAGAAACTAATAAAAGATTGTTGTCGTCTGGTCTGTCATCGATCTCCGGGGTGGTCGCTTACGAGAGTAGAAAAACAATTAGAAAAGCCAAAAGGGAATCCCAAAAAGTGGTCGCGGTCGCTTACGAGAGATGCTAAGGGACCGGTCATTATTAAAAATGGGGGGTGGCACCGAAGAGAAAATGGTTGGGTAAACAAAATTTTGAGTAAGTCAAAGGTTGGGTAAATAAAAAACAAACCAACTCAAAGGTTGGGTAGAAAAAAAATGTAATGTATATTTCCAAAGCATGACTCACTCAAACATTAAAGACTATGTAAGAAAGAAATATCATATGCCAATACAATAATTATGTCAATCAGTCAGAGTCATCTTGATCTTTTTCAGATTCTTCATGTAACATCATCATCATCAACATCATCATCATCATCATCAGCATCATCATCATCAACATCATCATCATCATCAACAACAACCTCATCATCATCCTCTAACATCATCATCTTCCTTCATCTCTATGATGTGGACAAAGTTAAAGTTTTGGGATGGGTATTTATTTTTTAATTGATATCTGAGGTTGGGTCAGCAAAATTTTTACCAAGAAAAACATTTCTCTTCGGTGCCACCCCCATTTTTAATAATGACCGGTCCCTAAGTTTGACTAAGAAATAAAATGGGAATTTGTAAAGGCGGTCGCTTAAGCCAGGAGGTCGCTTACGAGAGTAACTGTAACTCGTTCCTATGCTTCGCATATATCCACGAGGAGAAAATAACCAAAAGCCATATTATAAATTCCTTATTAATATCGTTTGCTCGCGGTGTTTATGGTCAGGCAAAATAATTATATTATCATGTTGTTTGGATAAATCCTCTAAGTTAATGTTACTGGCTATCTAATAATACTTTTATCGGAGTTGGGTTTCGTTGAAAACAATTGCTACTGACTAATTAAAAAAATTCATGCTTTATTGTAGATTTTTAAACTCTAAGAACAATAATCTTTTTATCTCAAAGTTGAATGCATTAAAGACTTTGAGTCGAACAAGATTACAACATCAAGAAAGACCAGCTGAATACAGCTCAGTTTATGGTCAATCTATCATCAACTTAGAATCACTAAAATTCACAACAAATTCGAATATATATAGCTATATACCCGTACAAATATAAAACCGTATAAAACCACTTTCCATGTTGTCTTCTGTTTATTACATGTATCACAATAATTTTTTGATCATTTTTAAATGGAAAGGAGAAATACCAAACTAGACTTTAGCGGAAGAAAACCGACGTAAAAACTCGTCCATAAAGAATATTCACTGGGTTACCATGATTACCTTAATAATTAATGGTGATTAAAAAGATTATATAGACGAGACATGAAACAATACGTATATATTTGTAAAGTTGTAAAGGTTTTGCTGTGCAAGCTGACTACTCAGAAAAACTCTGAGTACCAGACAGGACTCGAACCCGTAACCTTCTGAATGCTAGACAGACGCTCTAACCATTGAGCCACTGGAACTCAGATGGCAGAGCAAGGTTAATTACGGTATTTAACTTATGGTACTCAGAGTTTTTCTGAGTATTGATAACTTAACACAGCTTGCACAGCAAAACCTTTACAACTTTACAAACATCAAGCTGCAACTACATAACTTAACTAATACGTATATTTGCTCACATATTTTCCATTTCATTACAAGTAAGCAATTACGGCTGACTCTGCACTATTTTCGCGCGCTTTTTTGTAAGCGTTTCCTGATTGGCTCTTAAATTTTTCTGTTGTTTTTCATTGGTTATATTTTCACATGTGAAGAGTCTGTACACGATTTTGATTGGACGTATTGCATTCTCACATGCGAAAATATAGATTTTAACTTTATACGCAACAAAATTCTTGTGATATATGTAATAAGTATATTTGTTATATTTATAGACAACCTGCACCATATATATGAGCTATTCTGGAATCTAATTGGTTATTATACTAGTAAGCTAGCAGCTCATATATTCAACCTTTTTGAAATTACAAACTTTTGTCTACTTCTAAAAATCCGTGAAATGTTCTTCAACCTGTCGATGGCGTCCTTTCTGTCTGCAGACTTTAATCATCTTTGTAATGTCTCGATCGAGATTGGCTGCTTTAAAATTAGGAGTGAAACGCTTTTTCGGCTTTCCGTTGTGATCGATGAGAAATTTCTCGAAATTCCATGTAATATCTGTGGTTCGCAACGGCGAATACAAGATGGCCGACGTTTCGCTGATTAACGAGACTGGGTTTGGACAAAGGGACTGCAAAAGAACACATATAATTGGTTACATATTATAATTGATTAGCGGTGACATATGTGATTGAGCTATACATGGCCTAACACTAATGATACTTGATAGCATGCTCGCGTGTCAAACTATAGTTTATTCGTTATAACGTTAATTCCGATTACCAGTCTGATGCTTTAATAATTGAACTACATGGACTAAGACGATTAGTGAAGGTTGTAAAATTCATTAATAATTCTCATGAAATTAATATTTAATTCAAAATAAATTAATATTTAATCAGCATCTTTAAAGTGCCACTACGATCAAATTTTTACCTATCGATATTTTTACGTATTTATAAAGCAGAGCTGCTAAATATTCGAAACCGTTTTGCGATTCGACGATGGCAAGTATTATTTTTCTTACTCCGAATCTGGAGTTGTTATGTCCGCCATTAATCGTTCATGTTCTTGACCAGCGTAACGAAGTGACGTCAGATTCTCAACGCGAAGACTGGATATGGCTAATTCTTCAAGTAAATCAAGGTCGTTTTTTCAAATTCTTCGTCTGAAAGGCTGGACATTTCATCTACTTCTCGAAAAAAACAAGAAAACAAATAACCTCGACAGAAATTCAGGCGTAGCGTTGAGAATCTGACGTCACAAACAATATTACCTTTTGAAATTGCGGGCTCACTTGGAACACGTTCTTAGTATAATGGTGGCCTAAATAATAGTGATTTCAGAGCTCAAAATACTTACTTCAAAATACCATTTTTTAGTGTTTTTTTTCATCGATGATCACTTTCGACCCTGAAATACTATTCTATGCTGAAGAAAATCTAAAAGACGGGGGTGCATTTTTATCGTAGTGGCACTTTAAGTAGTAGTTAAAACATGAGCGGCCGATGTTTATGGGCAGTTACAATGGCGAGCCGCAGCCCATAAACAATCGGCTGCTCATGTTTTAACTAGTAGTTACATATACTGATGACCAGTGAGATACTGTAACCATTGAGCTTCGTGGACTAAGATGATGAGTGAATTGTCACATGTGTATAACCTGTAACCTTCTGATGACCAATGAAATGCTGTAACCATTGAGCTGCATAGATTAAGATACCATGGCAGATAATTTTCGTATTGATCAATTTTATATTTTCCTCTGATTTTTTCATGATCGTTCTAAGTCGACTTAACCTTAACTTTTCGCCGATTTTCGACCATTTTTAAATTGTCGAAATAAGATTAAAATAGGAAAATTTAGCCTATATAATCCCGTAGAATGATTAATATGAGCAGAAACTAGCGTAAATTTAGTCATTTTTTGACATCCAAAAATTTGGCAAAAATGGCCAAAATGGCAAATTAATTTGGTTAACCATTTCCTATTTTTCCGTTGACGGAGTGGGTCTTACTACATCCCGGGCGTTCTTTGTCAGCGCCCGCGAGCACTCGTCTTCTGGACGATCCTTTTATTAGTATTAAGGAAACGCAACCCCAACACAACAAAAGATCCTAACCCTAACCCCCCCGCCTAACGGGTTTTCTAACCCTAACCCCCCGCCTAATTAGTTTACTAACCCTAACCCGTTAGGCGGGGGGGTTAGGGTTAGGATCTTTTGTTGTGTTAGGGTTGGGTTTCCTTAATACTAATAAAAGGATCGTCCAGAAGACGAGTGCTCGCGGGCGCTGACAAAGAACGCCCGGGATGTAGTAAGACCCTGACGGAGTAGGGCCTATATAAACATTTATCAATTCTAATAAAATATAAAATTATGAGATGAATCCAGTGAGATCTTGTTTTCTTATATTATTTCTAAAAGAGTTCAGAGTAGGTAGGTCCCTCATTTTACTGCTTAATTTTGACCATAAAAATGGCCCTAAATACCTAACTGAATGTTTTCCATGACGAACAGTATTAAAGCATGGAATTTCAAAGTCACTGTTCCTTAGCAAATATCTGTTGTCCTTAATCCTGAACAGATCCGAAACGTTTCCAGGTGCAAGTCCATATTTAACTTAAGTTTGTACATAAATATCATAATATCTTGTAGTCGTCTGTTGTATAGCGTTGGCAATTTTGCACGTTCTAGAAGTTCCTCGTACGTCTCCGAACTCGATCCATATATTGCCCTCAGAACTCGTTCCTGTATACGCTCTGTAATACTTCTTGTGTTTGTATTTGAATAGAACTTTTTTATTTAGACCTTAAACTTTTAATATGAACTGGACTATTACTAAAGAGTAAAGATATAAGACAGAGTAAATCAATGACCACGAGTTCGACTGTTCGTGACGTCAGTGTCACGTGATATTACATCCCCTTCTGTTTGTTACTTTTTAGTGTTCTTTCGTAGACACCACATTATATATATAGTTTTATTTTACATAACTTATAAGTTGAGTTTGTTTGGATTTTTTACAGTTCGTCCACTTTTTGTAGTGTACAGTAGTTGCTTGTCGTGTTTTCTTCTGTTTGTAGGCGGATAGGTCCAGTTACTCGGGGCCTAAGGTGGTCTCTTGTTCGCCGGTAGATGGCACCAGTGTCATCAGATCTGACTAGATATTATCTTGGTTCTTTTGTTGCTTCGATGACGGTTCCTGGTTGCCATGTCTGGTTGGCCTTGTTGTGGATATGGATGGGTTGTTTCTTTTGTAGTGGTTCTTGGAATGCATGATCTTGCGTTGAGGTTATAGTAGTGGGCTTGTCTTTCTTTCTGCTTTTGCTGTATGTTCTTCATCACATCCCTGTTGCCATCTGCTAGAAGGTCTCTTTGTGCCATTGGTAGGGTAGTCTTGAATTTTCTACCAGTGAGTAGTTCTGCAGGTGATTTCAGGTTGTGGTCTAACGGTGTTGCTCTGTAGCACAGAATTCCAAGGTATGGGTCTTCATCCCCTTCTTTACATTTCTGTAGTATGTGTTTGACAGTCTGGACCATTCGTTCGGCAAATCCATTCGACTGTGGATAGTGTGGTGAGTTGGTGACATGCTCAATGGTATAAAGTCTGGTGAATTCTTGGAAAACCTCAGAGTCGTATTGTGGTCCATTGTCTGTGAACAGTTTCGTTGGAATACCATGTTCAGCGAAAATACTTTTCATGTGATTGATAATAGCTTGTGATGAGGTGCTAGTTAACTTGCGAATGATGGGGAATCTGCTATATTGGTCTGCAATCAGGAGGTAGTGTTGCCCTTTGTGTTCAAATAAGTCTGAACTGACTCTCTCCCAAGGTCGACTTGGTGGGTCTGGTACGTTGGAGCAGCGGCTGTCTTTGTGTGTTGTTTTGGTGTCTCTGACAGGATTCGCAATTTGTTACAAGGTGGATGATATCTTTGGTGATTCCTGGCCAGTATATACATGTTCCGGCTCTCAGTAGTCACTTTTCTTGCCCTTGGTGGCCTTAATGAATGGTGGTCAGGATTTCTGATCTTAATGGCTTGGGTATGACTAGGCGTTCACATTTCAAGATGAGGCCATCTTCGATGGTTAGTTCCTCTCTAAAGTTCCAATAATCTTGGATGGTTGCTGGGCAGACACTTCTGTATTCAGGCCATCCTTTATGGTTTCCCTGAAAAGGGAAAGGGTTGCATCTTTGGCTGAAATCTCTTGAGGCGTGTTGGCAGGTCTGTATCCAGTTTCCAATTCATTTTTGGCGGCTCGAAGCCTGTTAACGCTGGATCACTCATATTGTCTTGTTTTTTCTATTCAAAATCCCAGTTCTGACAACCATGTAATACTTCTTGTGTTTGTATTTGAATAGAACTTTTTTATTTAGACCTTAAACATTTAATATGAACTGGACTACTATTAAAGAGTAAAGATATAAGACAGAGTAAATCAATGACCACGAGTTCGACTGTTCATGCCGTCAGTGTCACGTGATATTACACGCTCCAGCTTTTCACTGTCCGTTGATTTACAAAAATGACACACCAGATGGCAGTAAATTAGGCGAGGCAAGATGAACGACTTGTATAGCACTGACTTAGCACTGCATGGTATCAGCTTTCGGAGACGCATAAGGACTCCCACTTTTTGACTGGCCTTTGTACATATGTCACTGATATGGCTGGTGAAATTCAGATTTTCGTCGATATGCACTCCTAACAATTTGATTTTATCTGATTTCCTGATGTCTTCGCCGTCTATGTTCAAAGATACATCTCTTTTCTCCATATCCAGTTTCTTGGGTTGACGGTTAGAAATTGGAACTTATCTGTATTAAACTAGTAGGAAATTGTTCTTGTACTAAGTCGACGCTAGTCTGCTCCTGTCCGGCTGAACAAACATTCAAAATTGAACTACCTCTTTGTTCTGATTGATATCTCTGGAACTATAACTGTTTGCGAAAGCTATATACATTTTCTCAAAGCACAATAAACCGGCTTTTACCAATGCTTTTAAATTTCCCGAACATATTAACATTAATACAAATTAGCATTAATTATCATAAATTAGGTTGAAAAACGTTCATTTTTCTTGAAAAGCCCATCTTGCACGCCCGCGTAGCATCATAAAAATTCAAAATGCCAGCAATCGCAAAGCTTTTTTGCGTCTACAGGAGTATCCCCTGTAACGCGCTAAGCCATCGACAACAATTTTTCTTAATTGCATGTTGAACCGGAGTTAAACCGGTGATTTATGTCGATGTTTTAGGTCGGGAATTGTTCGGTATATACCGCAAACGAAGTTCGACATAAGTACGTGACAAGTGACAACAGTCATTTTGAGGTTTATGACTGCTGTTGTTGTTGTTGTTGCCTGTATTTTGATGTACAAGCGTTTGTAGTTTTCACCTTTCATGGTAAGATAACTGCACGGACCATCATTTTTGGATCAGGTTTTACGTGTAGGTATCACGTACAACAAATCTCACACAAAGCCATTGTGCTTGTGAAAATCACACAAAGCCACTGTGCTTGAGCAAACAAAAACAAGAGTGACTTCGCTCGATTCACAATGGACTATTACTAGAGTAGTCAGACGAACTGTACTTGAAATTTTAAACCATAGTACTATCACGAACAAATATTAAACAAAGAAACACGATCCCACAAACCTTTACATAATCTTTATTTTATATTTATAACAAACTGCAAATATTTAAATGGGGGTGACAATTGAGCAATATCGATCCAGAGTGGATCCGCATGCTAATTTTCGCAAACAGAAAGGACACAGACTACGTCATAGTCTGACAAACGTTATTTTCGGAGGAATCAGAAGCTTTACAGCAACAAAAACTCTAACCATAACCCAAACAAAAACTCTATCACTAACCCTAAAATAAAAAATACTAACCCTACTTGTAAACCCAACTTTTCGATTATGCAAATTTCTGTGTCCTCTACACGAAGAAGGACCCACAGAAAGAGATAGCTGACGGCTTTCGAGTTAAATTTTGGGATACAATGCCAATGTTATTTTATACGAATGTGTTTTATTTGCCCACTTTGAAACGGCTAACATAACAATACCAAAGTTCGAATGAAACTATAGTTTGGTTTATTAAAACACTGTGCTACTATCATGTGTATGTGCCACTATTGTTAAGATTGTCTAATGATGTGAAAGGAAACCCAGGCCCTATACGCTGTATGATATTGTTGATGCAACCACAGCAGTGTGTGTTGACGTTATTCAAGGTAGTCGAAGCAGATTTGGACAAAGTGCGCGCTGGCAAACAATGTGTGGCAATGTCGTTAACGGCAATTATATACTAATATATACTTAATATATAGTTAACGGCAATTATATACTAATATAATCAAATAAAAGATTTACGTACATGGTATTCATCTGTCTTGAATGTAAATATAGTAGTTATACATGTGTAAGTAATTCTATTAATAAAGATTTGTTACTGTTGACTGATGTCCCTGAAATGGTCTCTGCTTATGATAAAATTCATAATCTTCATTACAGTGGGCCGTATGCTGGTGAAATATTTATGACATCTAGTAATGAACCCTATTTCTCACTTAAAATGCCCTCAATAGAATATTTTTGTGTTCTCAGTTAAATTACCATCATGCATTACTCAGTCGCAATTTTTAGGATTTTTGAAGGAGCTTTTATAATCTTTGATTCTCGTTCGATGGATTTATGCGGTATGGCGAATTTATTTGGAAAATGTGTTCTGATAACAATTGAAGGTGTTGAGAACCAAGGAGCTTTACGCTTTGAAATTAAAGGTGTCTACATTAATATCAGTGTATCTACTATATCTGACAGTGATCAAACGTGTTGTTAGTAAAAAGTTCAGCCAAAATACAATAATTTGCTGAAAATAAAGCAACAAATGTTATCAAACAAGCGGAAACGAGCTAAGGAAATACTGGAAAAATGAGACCCCAGAGTGTAAAGAAAAAAGATATAATCTAGGCAACGGCAATATAACAGGCAAAAACAAGCAAGAGAAATTCCTGAGCAGGAAGAAAACGGGTTGTCTACAAAACAGCAATATATGACAGGAACCCAGTGCCAACCTCGTACCCAGGGTCTTATCTCCGGGCGTGGCGGAGATAAGACCCTGGGTACGATGTTGATGCTACGCACGCTCTGATTGGTCAATACCCATGATCAGGCCATCCAAACACGGAAATTTCCAACCATACTCCTAAAATAACTCATACATGTTATTTTATAATGTGTACTCTTATATAAATTCAAGTCAACAGATTGTGTTGACTGGACAAGACTGCCACTGAAAAATCCTTACCTTCAGCCAAGTATAAAGTTCATGTTCATCCTTGCCATTTACTTCCCTCTTCATCAACAAGGGAAACGCAGGAACGTAGCCGTTCCCAGGTCTTACGTATTTCAACGCGTTCAGAATTTCTTGCCGTTCTCCGGGCTCTTGGTAGCCAAACTGGTTGCATGGAACTCCAAGAACTACAAGCGAGCAATTGGAGCCACTGAACCGTTTCGCTAATGCATTCAATGCGGGATACTCGGTTTTAGTTAGACCTCAGAAAGTCGCCATCGTTGACGAGTAAAACAATGTTTCCTTTGTATCTTGAAAGGTCGACATGTTCCCCAAACAACGTCTTGTCTTTGAATTCATGAAGTGAGCGATTATCTGTAGAACACTTTGAGAGGCTTCCCTGTCACCATATACAAACAAGACATAGCAATAGTATGATAGCAACGCGGACATCTCTGAAACAGTCTTGAATCGCCATATTATACTCGATGCGACGGAAGCCCTCACAGCTGTCACAACTGACAAAACGTTAGAAAATATTAATCGTCCGACGAACTATATGACTGGTAATCGTACAATAAAGTTGACAAGCCCGCTGTTCGGCTACGGTTTTTGAGCAGTTCAGTGTTCACTAGTAAATATACCTGCTTCCCAGCAGTTATCACAACAGGTCGAAACCAATTCGTGTTTCGTTTGAATCGCTGAGTTTATATTAAATTTAGTATCAAGCGGTGTCATTGTTAAACAAATAATACAAAGAAGTTGAAAGCCTTTCTAGAACATTCAGAAACAGCTTGGATATATCCAACCAATTATCATGAGATGACCGCGTAGTTAATTTATAAACACGGTAGTAAGTACAACAGCTGTCTAGCAAGTTATTATGCATCCAAATGTAGTTAAAATGAAAAACTAAAACGTACATTAACACTATAACAAAACGGGTTAACATATATATATTCTGGTAAAAACGACTTTAGCTTTATTTAGTTGATAATATCAGGGCCGTAGCACGAGAAAGTCAATTGAGGGGGGGGGGGGGGGGGGGGGGGGGGCGTTAATGTCACTGCACTGCTGGGGCTGTCCGGGGGCATGTCCCCCGGAAAATATTTGAAATTAGGATCTCTTAAATAGGCTTTCCTGATTTTTGAGAGTAATTTCCAGCAAGTTTAAAAGGTATGTAAACTGGCATGAAATCGCCAGAGCAAATTATTTGCGCCCCCCCCCCCCCCCCCCGCGCCCCGCGCCCCCCCCCTGTTACGGCCATGTATATAGAATTAAAAATAGTAACAATAATTATATTGGTGATCAATATGTCAATATGTTTTGAAGTTTGACCTGTTTCGCAGTGGTCGCGCTTTTTGACATCTTAGCTGATTAACTGCCCCAGCATATGATAACAAAATATATGATGGCGTATATAACATACGAACAGATACAACGTCGCCATAAGGGAAAGTATAGAGTGGTTTCACATGACGTCAAAGAGGCCATTTTGGATGGCAACTTCGAAGTTCAACAGTTCGAATAATTAATGTAAATTATTGTCAATATTATAGGCATTTACTCTCCAACTGGGGAATAAGCGAAACCACTCTATTGGCATATATGGAACGCCAAAATTGCTTTAACTGGTCCCGGTTTGGTCTTAATATGTATAAATCCCCACTAGTGAAGTCTGAGCCGTCGAGCAAACTCCAGAATGACATGCAAAATGGCGGCATACAGAAGCAATATAGGATAATAAAACGAGTACAAGAGCAGATACCGTAAAACTATTCTAGACATTATTTATTTATTTATTTATTTATTTATTAGAATTTATAATACATATCAATTACAGTATTACAACTAAAAATTGAATGTATTAGGGTAAACCAAAAACAGAATTCAAGATTCCCTCAGGATTGGTCACCCTTTACAAATACAAATAACCATTAATATGAAATCAAAGAGTAAGACATAACGCAATTATCATACGAAACAGAAAAACTATGGATTAAAAGCAACTGGAAAAAGTTTGAAATAATGCTGAGAAAGTAGCTTCTTAAAAAACGACAAGGTGTTAATGCCACGTAATAGAGTATGGGAGAGAGTTCCAGAGCCTAGTGACACGAACGAAATAAGAGCACTTAAAGACATCTGTACGGGCATAAGGTACTATAAGAGTCAAGTCATTATACTTTAAAAAGTAAAGTGCTGCGTAAACAGTGCGTGTGACAGACAATATATAGCAAAGTGAAAAGGTGGTAAACTGCCAAGAAATTTTAGCGAAGAAATACTGACGTTTCGAGTGGAGCCCTTCATCAGAGTAAGACGAGGGCTCCGCTCGAAACGTCAGTATTTCGTCACTAAAATTCTTGGCAGTTTACCACCTGTTTCACTTTGCTATACTTTAAAAAGGCCTTTTATTTTAAAGTTTATAATTTATTTTTTGGGTACAGTCCGGCATCTTCATCGTGTACAGCACACACAATTTGGACACACACTTTACTACGTCATAGACCCATCAAGGTTATTTTCTCGGGATTCAGAAGCTTTACAAGAACAAAAATCCTGACCATAACCCAAATAAAAACTCTAGTCCTAACCCTGAAATAAAGGAATACTAACCCTACTTAAAAACTAAATATTTCAACGATGTAATATTCTGTGTCCGGTACAAACGAAAGTAGCAGCCTACGGTTCCCCGTTAATCAAACGGGGTGATTATCTTGTGTGCGTGTTGTAGTATTGTAATCATGCTCAGTGCTTATTCCCGTCGTTTCTTTTCGCTTTGTGAGGCGTTTTGGTTAGCTTCTCATCATTTTACAATCTTCTTAGCCAGATTTACTAGTTTTCCCTTTCTGCGTTGTGGTTTCTTTACTGTCTAATTTTTTGCGGTTATGTTGGCCAAAGTTCCGAGTTTCAATATTGCGCTGTTCTTCATCTTTTGTTCTTCATAATTTCCTTGTTATTCACAATGTCTGTTGGTTTGTGATCGTGTTCTTCTTTTTCTGGTGCAAGGTATATTTCTCTGGTGTTGTAGGATTCTTTTCGTCCATCATGCACATGTTTCTCTTTTTCACAAGCTTGATCTTTCATTTCTTCTTTAAATTTCACCCAACGCAGTGTTATTGATTTTTCTTCTTGTTCATCCATTTCTTCGTATTCTTCTTGTTCTTTTTCTTGGCCATTCATTTCTTCTTATTCCTCTTGCTCTTTTACTTCTTGTCCATTCATCTTCGTCATTTTTCTTGTTCTTTTTCTTGTTCTTTTCTTCTTGTCCATTTGTTCTTGTCCATTCATTAGTTCTTACCCACCTTGTCCTTGTTCTTCTTGTCCATTAATTTATTCTTATTCGTCTTGTTCATTTTCGTCTTGTCCATTCATTTCTTTTTATAATTCTTGTATTGCTTTTACTTCTTCTCCATTCATTAGTTCTTATTTTCTTGGTTTTTTCCTTCTTGCTCATTCATTAATTCTTATTTTTTCTTTTTTTTCTTGTCCACTTGTTCTTAATTCTTCTTGTTCTTTTTCTTCTGGTCCATTTGTTCTTATTCTTCTTGTTCCTTTTTTCTTGTCCATTTGTTCTTATTCTTCTTGTCCATTCGTTCTTATTCTTCTTATTCCTCTTGCTCTTTTTCTTCTTGCCCATTTGTTCTTATTCTTCTTGTTCATTTTCTTCTTGTTCTTTTTCTTCTTCTCCATTCATTTGTAATTCTTCTTGTTTATTCATCAATTATTCTTATTTTTTGTTCCTTTTCTCCTTGCATATCATCAGTTCTTATTCTTCTTGTTCTTATTCTTCTTGTTCTTTTTCATCTTATCCATTCATTTGTTATTATTTTTATTGTTCTTTTTCTTATTGTCCATTCATTTCTTACTCTTCTAGTTCTTTTTCTTATTGTCCATTCATTAGTACTTATTCCTCATGTTCTTTTTATTTTTGTCCATTTGTTCCTATTCTTCGTGTTCTTTTTCTTCTTGTCCATTCATTAGTACTTATTCTACATGTTGTTTTTCTTTTTGTTCATATTCTTCTTGTTCTTTTTCTTCTTGTCCATTCATTAGCTCTTATTCCTATTATGATTAATGATGTTAAAGCAGTTAATCCTGGAAGAAATCTGTTAATCAAATATGCTGATGATATGACCCTTGGTATACCGGTTAAGGGAAGTCAGGATTTAAGTGATGTTGAAGTCAATAACATCAAGAACTGGTCCGCAGCCAACCGTATGGCATTGAATTTTTCAAAGACATGGGAAATGGTTGTAAGGGGGAAGACATCGAAACCTCTTCCCAGTCCTGTAACTGGAGCGCAGGGATTGGCTTAAACTACTCGGAGTTATTTTTCATGAAAATCCTTGTAATTGGGATCTTCAAATTAATAAATTATTATGTAAAGCTAGTAGTCGTTTATATATTCTTAGAGTTTGTATTTGATAGTCTGATCATGTCCTTGTTTTTGTATGGCATTGAGGTATGGGGCAGTGCTTACGAAAATAAATATCTGAGTCGTATCGATCGTTTTTGTAAACGCGCTTTTAAATTCGGTTATACCACTAAATATATACTTATATCTGATGTAATAACTAATAGAGATAATAAGATGTGGAAAAATATTACTTGTAATCCTAATCATTCTTTATATGACCTTTTACCTCCAAAACAAGGGAGAATATTGCGTAAATGTGGACATGAATTTATTCTCCCAAAAGTAAGAACTGAACGATTTAAAAGAACACCGACGGATTGACCGATAGATTGACTAATGGATTGATTTATGGATTCAATGATGGTCGATTGACTGACTGATTGACTGATTGATTGACTGGTTGGTTGGTTGGTGGATTTTTATTAAGTTTTATTCAGTTTTATACCAGAGGTTTTACACTATATATTTGCAATGGCAGGAAAGTTGTGCAAATTTAACTACAAAGTTACAAAACACCAAAATGTAACGGTTGGCAAATTTAATGACGAATTTGCATTACAAATTAACGTAAGCAAATTCATTAGTAAAATTTTGCAAAGTTAAAAACAGCAAATTGAATAAACTATCGTCAAAGCCGTGGAAATTTCTTTTTAAGTTTGCTTTAAATTTACTTCATAGGCAAATTTATTGCAAATTTGGTAACTAATTTGCAAATGCGCAAATTAATATGCAAAGTTGTTGCAAATTTATCGAAATGCGAATTCAAAACACTTTACAATTTGCTAATGGTGCAAATTATATGCAAATTTAGTTGAACAAATTTGCAAGTTATTTGCAAATGTGCAAATTTCGCGCAATTTCATTTTTTCGTCCCGTGTGTCTTTTTAACTTTATATAATTTTATGGACATAGAATTTATTACTTAATCATTCTCTTGTAACTTACATATTCACTTTATGTAAACTCGCACGGTTGTTGCGCAGTATTTATTAAAGACTATTATTATTATTATTATTATTGTGTTTTCTTCTTCTTGTCCATTCATTAGTTCGTATTCTTCATGTTCTTTTTCTTTTTGTCCATTCATTAGTTCGTATTCTTCATGTTATTTTTCTTTTTGTCCATTCATTTGTTCGTATTCCTCATGTTCTTTTTCTTCTTGTCCATTCATAATTAGTTCGCATTCTTCATGTTATTTTTCTTTTTTTCACTGCTGGGGCTGTCCGGGGGCATGTCCCCCGGAAAATATTTGAAATTAGGATCTCTTAAATAGGCTTTCCTGATTTTTGAGAGTAATTTCCAGCAAGTTTAAAAGGATGTAAATGGCATGAAATCGCCAGAGCAAATTATTTGCGCCCCCCCCCCCGCCCCCCCTGTTACGGCCATGTATATAGAATTAAAAATAGTAACAATAGATTATATTGGTGATCAATATGTCAATATGTTTTGAAGTTTGACCTGTTCGCAGTGGTCGCGCTTTTGACATCTTAGCTGATTAACTGCCCCAGCATCTGATAACAAAATATATGATGGCGTATATAACATACGATCAGATACAACGTCGCCATAAGGGAAAGTATAGAGTGGTTTCACATGACGTCAAAGAGGCCATTTTGGATGGCAACTTCGAAGTTCAACAGTTCGAATAATTAATGTAAATTATTGTCAATATTATAGGCATTTACTCTCCAACTGGGGAATAAGCGAAACCACTCTATTGGCATATATGGAACGCCAAAATTGCCTTTAACTGGTCCCGGTTTGGTCTTAATATGTATAAATCCCCACTAGTGAAGTCTGAGCCGTCGAGCAAACTCCAGAATGACATGCAAAATGGCGGCATACAGAAGCAATATAGGATAATAAAACGAGTACAAGAGCAGATACCGTAAAACTATTCTAGACATTATTTATTTATTTATTTATTTATTAGAATTTATAATACATATCAATTACAGTATTACAACTAAAAATTGAATGTATTAGGGTAAACCAAAAACAGAATTCAAGATTCCCTCAGGATTGGTCACCCTTTACAAATACAAATAACATTAATATGAAATCAAAGAGTAAGACATAACGCAATTATCATACGAAACAGAAAAAACTATGGATTAAAAGCAACTGGAAAAAGTTTGAAATAATGCTGAGAAAGTAGCTTCTTAAAAAACGACAACGGTGTTAATGCCACGTATAGAGTATGGGAGAGAGTTCCAGAGCCTAGTGACACGAACGAAATAAGAGCACTTAAAGACATCTGTACGGGCATAAGGTACTATAAGAGTCAAGTCATTATACTTTAAAAAGTAAAGTGCTGCGTAAACAGTGCGTGTGACAGACAATATATAGCAAAGTGAAAAGGTGGTAAACTGCCAAGAATTTTAGCGAAGAAATACTGACGTTTCGAGTGGAGCCCTTCATCAGAGTAAGACGAGGGCTCCGCTCGAAACGTCAGTATTTCGTCACTAAAATTCTTGGCAGTTTACCACCTGTTCACTTTGCTATACTTTAAAAAAGGCCTTTTATTTTAAAGTTTATAATTTATTTTTTGGGTACAGTCCGGCATCTTCATCGTGTACAGCACACACAATTTGGACACACACTTTACTACGTCATAGACCCATCAAGGTTATTTTCTCGGGATTCAGAAGCCTTTACAAGAACAAAAATCCTGACCATAACCCAAATAAAACTCTAGTCCTAACCCTGAAATAAAGGAATACTAACCCTACTTAAAAACTAAATATTTCAACGATGTAATATTCTGTGTCCGGTACACGAAGTAGCAGCCTACAGTTCCCCGTTAATCAAACGGGGTGATTATCTTGTGTGCGTGTTGTAGTATTGTAATCATGCTCAGTGCTTATTCCCGTCGTTTCTTTTCGCTTTGTGAGGCGTTTTGGTTAGCTTCTCATCATTTTACAATCTCTTAGCAGATTTACTAGTTTTCCCTTTCTGCGTTGTGGTTTCTTTTACTGTCTAAATTTTTTGCGGTTATGTTGGCCAAAGTTCCGAGTTTCAATATTGCGCTGTTCTTCATCTTTTGTTCTTCATAATTTCCTTGTTATTCACAATGTCTGTTGGTTTGTGATCGTGTTCTTCTTTTTCTGGTGCAAGGTATTTCTCTGGTGTTGTAGGATTCTTTTCGTCCATCATGCACATGTTTCTCTTTTTCACAAGCTTGATCTTTCATTTCTTCTTTAATTTCACCCAACGCAGTGTTATTGATTTTTCTTCTTGTTCATCCATTTGTTCGTATTCTTCTTGTTCTTTTTCTTGGCCATTCATTTCTTCTGATTCCTCTTGCTCTTTTACTTCTTGTCCATACATTTCGTCATATTTTATTGTTTCTTTTTCTTCTGTCCATTTGTTATTGTCCATTCATTAGTTCTTACCCACCTTGTCCTTGTTCTTCTTGCCCATGAATTTATTCTTATTCGTCTTGTTCATTTTCGTCTTGTCCATTCATTTCTTTTTAGAATTCTTGTATTGTTTTTATTTCTTCTCCATTCATTTGTTCTTATTTTCTTGTTTTTTCTTCTTGCTCATTCATTAATTTCTTATTTTTTTCTTGTCCATTTGTTCCTACTCTTCTCGTTCTTTTTCTTCTTGTCCATTCATTAGTTCGTATTCTTCATGTATTTTTCTTTTTGTCCATTTATTAGTTCGTATTTTTCATGTTCCTTTTCTTTTTGCTACTTCTTATTCTTCATGTTCTTTTTCTTTTTGTCCATTTGTTCTTATTCTTCATTTTCTTTTTGTCCATTCATTAGTTCGTATTCTTCATGTTGTTTTTCTTCTTGTCCATTCATTTGTTCGTATTCTTCTTGTTCTTTTTTCTTTTTGACAATTCATTACTTCGTATTCTTCATGTTGTTTTTCTTCTTGTCCATTCATTAGTTCTTATTCTTCATGTTCTTTTTCTTCTTGTCCAATCATTAGTTCGTATTCTTCATGTTCTTGTTCTTCTTGTCCATTCATTAGTTCTTATTCTTCATGTTCTTTTGCTTTTTGTCCATTCATTAGTTCTTATTCTTATTCTTCATGTTCTTTTTCTTTTTGTCCATTCATTAGTTCTTATTCTTCATGTTCTTTTTCTTCTTGTCCATTCATTAGTTCGTATTCGTCTTGTTCTTTTTCTTCTCGTCTATTAGTTCGTATTCCTCATGTTCTTTTTCTTTCTCTTTTTGTCTATTTGTTCTTATTCTTCTTGTTCTTTTTCTTTTTGTCCATTCATTAGTTCTTATTCTTCATGTTCTTTTGCTTTTTGTCCATTCATTAGTTCTTATTCGTATTCTTCATGTTCTTGTTCTTCTTGTCCATTCATTAGTTCTTATTCTTCATGTTCTTTTTCTTCTTGTCCATTCATTAGTTCGTACTCTTCCTGTTCTTTTTCTTCTTGTCCATTCATTAGTTCTTATTCTTCTTCTTGTCCATTCATTAGTTCTTATTCTTCATGTTCTTTTTCTTCTTGTCCATTCATTAGTTCGTATTCGTCTTGTTCTTTTTCTTCTCGTCTATTAGTTCGTATTCCTCATGTTCTTTTTCTTTCTCTTTTTGTCTATTTGTTCTTATTCTTCTTGTTCTTTTTCTTTTTGTCCATTCATTAGTTCTTATTCTTCATGTTCTTTTGCTTTTTGTCCATTCATTAGTTCTTATTCTTATTCTTCATGTTCTTTTTCTTTTTGTCCATTCATTAGTTCGTATTCTTCTTGTTCTTTTTCTTCTTGTACATTCATTAGTTCGTATTCTTCATGTTCTTTTTCTTCTTGTCCATTCATTATTTCTTATTCTTCTTCTTGTCCATTCATTAGTTCTTATTCTTCATGTTCTTTTTCTTCTTGTCCATTCATTAGTTCGTATTCGTCTTGTTCTTTTTCTTCTCGTCTATTAGTTCGTATTCCTCATGTTCTTTTTCTTTCTCTTTTTCTCTTTTTGTCTATTTGTTCTTATTCTTCTTGTTCTTTTTCTTTTTGTCCATTCATTAGTTCACATTCTTCATGTTCGTTTTCTTTTTGTCTATTCATTTGTTCGTATTATCTGTTCTTTTTCTTCTCGTCCATTAGTTCTTATTCTTCTTGTTAGTTTTCGTCTTGTCCATTCATTAGTTCTTATTCTTCTTGTTAGTTTTCGTCTTCTCCATTCATTAGTTCGTATTCCTCATGTTCTTTTTCCTTTTGTCTATTTGTTCGTAATTCCTCATGTTCGTTTTCTTCTTGTCCATTCATTTGTTCTTATTCTTTCATGTTTTTTTCTTTTTGTCCATTCAATAGTTTCTTATTCTTCATGTTCGTTTTCTTTTTGTCTATTTATTAGTTCGTATTTTGTTCATGATAAAACTATAAGAGAAATGTTACGTTCAAACTAATAAAGTCATTTGAAAATTGGTGTGATTAGAATAGTTTAAGTTTGTTTTAAAAAATTCTAAACTTGAAGATTCCCTTAGCTCGGATGACAACAAATTCCAATCGCACAAAGAATTTCATTTTCTTTTTCAGATTTCACATGTTGGTCTGCGTAAGCTTTCATTCTATCTTTGCTTCTTCCATCTTGGGTGCGGATGAGGTGATCGCGTTCGGAATAATAATAATATAATAATTTAATAACTTATATTGCGCTTTTTACATGTAATGATCAAGAGCGCAGTACAATATGAATAATAATAAACAAATTATTATAATATAAGTAGTAAAATAATTCTACTACAGGTTAAAAGCTAATTTAAAAAAGTGTGTTTTCAAACAAGATTTAAAAGTACTTATTGAATTAATATTACGCAAGTCTGCTGGGAGAGCATTCCATAATTTAGGAGCAGCCACACTGAAAGTTCTGTCGCCGAAAGTTTTAAGCATTTTGCCTCTAGGATGAAGTAAAACTATACCAGCATTGGACCGTAAATTGCGCACATGCTGCCTAACAGTAATGAGATCACTAATATAATGTGGAGCCATTCCATGCAACGCCTTAAAAGTCACAAGTACGATTCTTAAAATTGATCCTAAAAGTAATGGGCAGCCAGTGTAGTTCACACAGGACAGGTGTTATATGATCATATTTCCCAGTAGAAGTTAGGAGTCTTGCGGCCGCATTTTGGACTCTTTGGAGTTTATTTAATTCACAGTTCGGCAGTCCATACAATAGGCCATTACAATAATCAATCCTGTTAGTGACAAACGCATGAATAACCAATGTGAGTTTATCTTTAGGCAAGAATCTGCTAATGACGCTTGATGTTGTGGAGCCAGTAAAATGCGGCACCGCAGGATTTAGTTACGTGTACGGACATAGATAGATTTCGGTCGAACCAGGACCCCAAATTGCGCACTGACGAAACTGGCTGGACGTCAGTGTTTACCAACGCGGATATGACATGGATCCAATTTTCAAGAGTTGCTGTCTAGAGCCGATAATTAAAAATTCAGTTTTATCGTCATTCATTTTCAGTTTGTCTTTCACCATCCACTTCCGTAAATCAGCAATACAGTTCTCCATGGCGCACAAAGCATCAGCTTGATCGTCAGGGCTTCCAGGATTGAAAGAAATATATAATTGTGTATCATCCGCAAAGCAGTGGACATCAGGGAGATGAGTTTCAACAATTTGAAAGAGCTCGGAAGCGTAAACAATAAAAAGGAGAGGACCAAGGCAGGATCCTTGTGGTACGCCATAACTAAGGTCAAAGCTGTCAGATGTAGCCCCATCAAATAAGACACGCTGAGTCCTATCCTGACAAGTACGATGTAAACCAGTCCAACACTTTTCCATCAATACCAAATTTGGTGTGCAATCGCTTAAGTAGGATCCCATGATCGACAGTGTCAAAGGCAGAACTTAAATCCAATAGAACTAAGAGTGTAACCCGTTGGGAGTTCATGTTTAATAAGATGTCATTTGCGACCTTTAATAAGGCAGTCTCTGTGCTGTGATATCGACGATATGCCGATTGCAACAGAGGATATAAGCCTGAAAGCAGCAAATGGTCATAAGTCTGATTATAGGCCGCACGTTCTGTGAGCTTAGACACGTAAGCTAAATTGCTGACCGGACGCAAGTTCTTAAAATCTGGTTCCAAACCTAGTTTCTTGAGTAGGGGGAGAACAACGGCATCTTTCCAATCTTTAGGGAAAACGCCAGACTCTAAGGATGTGTTTATGATCTTGGTGATCACAGGTAATAGAGGATCAATACATCTTAACATTAGAGTCGTGGGCATCGGATCGAGACAGCAAGATGTCGACTTAGAATTCGCAATAATCCTGCAAAACATCGACCTCAGTCAGTAAATTGAAAGAGCAAAAAGTTGGTACGTCAGTTGCTGTTTCTATTTCATGCAAATCCGTTTCAACAGTCCCATCATGATCCAGCTCAACACGAATACGCGATATCTTTTGCATAAAAAAGTTTCCAATATCATTTGCTAGCACTGTTTTATTATTATAACCCGAGAACGATAGTGTTTTTTTCTCCACTAGTAGTTTTTTAACAGCTTTGAAAAGTTTGCTCTGATTATCAGCATTTTCATCAATAAAATTTGTAAGAAACGACGATCTGGCCGCATTCAGTAGGAACGTGGCATGATTTTTCAACGCTTTGAATGTAATTAAGTCGGCAGCCGTTTTAGTTGTTCTCCACCTTCTTTCAGCATTGGAAGAGTCGCTCTGTACAACAGAAGGTAATCGAGTTTTCAATTTACGGCCATTTAAAGCTTCGGAGGGAGACATACTTGTTGTGGAATGTGGTGTTGCCCGGTACTGTCGAAGGAAACTTTGTAACTCTTGTTTCCAATTTCGGTGCTCCAAATGCGCTGCTCGGATGAACTTGCCCAATGTTTGCATAAAACGTTCAACCTCTCCATTGGCTCTGGGCCAGTAAGGGGTTATACGGCGATGGTGGAAACCAAGGTAAGTGGCGAACTTTTGGAATTCCTGGCTGTTGAACGGTGGACCGTTGTCACTCTTGACAACATCTGGAATTCCTTGTCTTGCGAAAATTGCATCGAGCTTTGGGGTGAGAGACTGTGCTGAAGTAGAGGTCACAATTTCGGCTTCGGGAAAACGACTGTATTCATCTATAACCACTGCAACATAATCGCCAGAAGGAAACGGGCCAATAAAATCAACTGCAACATTCTTCCAAGGACTTTCAGGGAGGTCCGACATCTGTAATGGTTCAGGACGTGTGTATTTCCCAGGAGTAGCTGCTTGACAGTAGATGCAATTCTTAACTTTTTCTTCGACTATTCGATCAATGGCTGGAAACCAGATCTTCTCTCTACTCAAGCTTTTTGTCTTAACGATGCCTTGATGAGTGGCGTGGGCAAGATCAACTGATTTCTGCTGTAAGGATGAAGGTATTACCACACGGGTTTGTCGTAAAACCAAACCATTTGCGACAGACAGTTCGTCTTTAACATTCCGAAATGGTTTCAACTGAGGATTATCCCACTGGTTGGTGTCAATAGCTTGGATGAGTATTTGCATCAGGGGGTCTTGCAGGGTAGCTGATTTAACTTCTTCAATCGTGATTGCCTTTGGAAGTACGTGGTCGTGCGGTAGATGAAAATTGTTTCGCCGACGTGTGTTGTAGTGGTGAATGTTGGAAGTCTTCAGAAGTTCAAAATCAAAGTCTGCGATATGGTTGACATTCTTAAAAGTATAATAAAGTAGAGTGCTGCGTAGGCAGTGTTTTGGATATATAGCAAAGTGAAAGGTGGTAAACTGCCAAGATTTAATAATAATAAAGACGTATTAGGAGCATTATACAATAGTCTCAATGCTCTTACAACAATATATTCAATATATTCCAATCGCAAAACCTGTTCATTTTAGGTACGTATTTTACTGAGTGAGTGTGAGTGAATCGTGAGTGAATGAGTGACACAATCGTCCCCACTCCAATACAGTTGACTCTCTCGTAAGCGACCACCTCGGGGACGGAAGTGAAGCCGTGATAATAATATCGAAGTGAGAGACAAACAGCACAGCCAGACATCGAATGGAACAACATCATCCAACTATCATTCTAATACCGTCAGTGAACACGATGAAATAGTTGGAAATATTCCTTTGAGAATGGCAAGGCATGTCAGCAAATTTTCGAAACGAAGTACAAACAAAGGCAAAGTCGTTATCATTGGAAAGCAGTAGTATAGAGAGTGGGGGTGCGAGCCCAATCGATGTTAACCGTAAATATAAATACCAAAACATCGCCAAATTTGTGCCAAATCGCGATTCGACAAAATTTGGTGTCATTTTGGTAATTTTATATTTACGGAAAACATCGAATAAGCTCGCACCCCCACTCTCTATACTACTATGGCGTTCGTTAATCAAGCTAGACACCCCTCACGTTTTCTACTGAATTGATGTCAAACACACGCGAGACTAACGAAACAACACCAAATTTATACCAAATCGCGATTTTCGCTAAATTTGATGTTATTTCAGTCATATTTAAAAAATAGAAAGTGTCGCTTCGTCATTTTCGCATTTTTTTAAAAATAGAAAGTGTCGTTTCAACATTTTCACATATTTAAAAAATAGAAAGTGTCGTTTCAACATTTTCACATATTTAAAAAATAGAAAGTGTCGTTTCAACATTTTCACATATTTAAAAATAGAAAGTTGTCGTTTCAACATTTTCACGTATTTAGAAAAAATAGAAAGTGTCGTTTCGTCATTTTCGCATTTTTGTTCAACAAACTATGACCGACGCGTTCTGCTGTTGTCTCAATTCACGCGCGAAAAAAAACCACTAGATTTTGATTCTAGTGGTGATGTTTTATCCAAACAAGTATCCAAATGGGATAGCGAAATGGCGCTCTTTTGATTGGTCAATTCACACCAGCGTCCACAACAAATGTTTTATCCACACAAAGTATCCAAATGGATAGCAAAATGGCGCTCTTTTGATTGGTTAACAACATTGACTAATTTGCATACTAACAGGTGGCCGGTTGTTTCGCGAATTAGTCCGTTTGTTCACTATTTTCAGTGTTTGTCACCTCACTTCTAAAATGGTGATCGTACACATATTTCGACGTTGTGATTCCTCCCGACAACAAGCCCAAGAAAGGCACGTACGGCGTCACAATCGCGACAATGTTCTCAACGTCTTTCTTTAGTAACGGGTCTTTTTGCAACTCGTCATTTAGTTCGTCCAGGGTTCTCAATGGCGTTCAACCCATCTATGTAAGCTAGCAAATTTACTGATTAGCAAGTCAGTGAGAAAAGCGTTTGCGATTTCCATTCTCTTCAACTCATATTGGCGCCATATCTTGTCGATAACCTTTGCAGACGCTTTTTTAATGTATGCTTCAGATTGGCTTACCACACCATCGCTAGACAGTCTTATTAGTTCAGCTCTCCTTGCGTCAATGTCGTCTTCCACAGTCGAAGTGTCAGCAGTCTCCTCAACTAGTTCCTCAATCGTGGGGTTTTCTTCACTTTTGCGTTTCACCATCACGCTATTACTTATACCCATATTTTATTGCGGAATAACAACTTCGTGACTGTATGGATAACGCAGTGAGATTTCGAGTCTAGCGTACTTATGATTTTTTAGTGCGGTCACAATCGCCCGACACTTCTTCTTTGCAAATATGTCCAAGGTAATCGTTAATAAACAACCTTCATATCACTTCTGCTCGGACAGTAAAACCAAATGAGTCTTACTAATGTTTTCTCTATACGGTTTTGCGATCGACGTCAGTTGTTGTGTGATGACCAATAAACGCTCAACATAAAAATGTCGCGCACTAAAAGCCAAGTTGACCAATTGACTAGTCCTATTCTTGACGTCCTGCCCACTCGCACAGTCGTCCAACACAATCAGAGTGTTAGTGCCTTTAAAAGTGTTTGTTACACACTTGAGAACAGCGTCGACATTATCCTGTGCACAGTCTATCGCTAACACGTCAGGGTCACGCACATATTTCCAATCTTGATACGCCTTATTCCACTCGAAAGTAGGGCAAATCAACACAATGTAGTCAAACTTACCACGATACTCAGATTCCAGTGTATTGAGTAAATAATGCGTCTTACCACAAGCTGTCATACCAACAATTAGCGCGTTAAACGGAGTTTCCATTAAATTGCGTTTGATTTAATACTGGATTGATTGCAACCCATTGTTCATGAAGTTGACTAATCCATCACTCATCACAAACACCCTACGCATGACATTCGCGGTCGTCGCTTTCTTAGTGATCCCAAGAAGCACGCCGGATTGTGTGTTCACAATTTTTTTACCAGTGGCGACGTTGCGATTATCTTGAACGCTCCTCAAGTCAATGACTAACGCAAAGCCATCTTTATAGAATTTCTGTATAGTCATGAACTGAGCGTGCTCTTCACCCAACCCAAACAATCGTCTCGCTTCTGCGTAGAACTTCGACTTTGGAATGCCTTGTGAGTACACGCTATTTGGCACACCCTCAATTGTGACTCTAACACTCTCGATATTTGGGTAAAGAAACTCCTCACTGTCTGTTCGCACCTTATTCGTGAATAGCAGCACAATCGCCTTCATGCTTTTTCTTGGTAGATTAACATTCTCGTTCACAATGGTTGTGCCTTTGTCCCATTCGGTGGTTTTCATCAACGTAACGTGCTCATATGACAAGCTACGACCACTTGCATAACCCGACGTTATTTCATCAGAGAGCTCCTGGTTATCGATCGTTTCATACTCAAGCTCGAGGTTCTCCAGAGTGTACACCCACACTCTCATTGGTTTGCGCCACCATGATGTCTGTGGCCTTCGGAAGTGTGATCACATACTGCAAGTTGTTGTTCATGCTAAAAGGAGCGTACAACCCATGGTCATTCATGATCTTACCAAGCTTTATCCGCTGTTTCGTTCCAATCACACCAAACATCAATGCGTCACTAACTTTAGCGACGTTCCCACTTGTCGCACCACTGTCATCCTTAGAAATTAGCTTTCTCAAGTTCTCAGAGCCAACACCATAGTCAACCATTTGGTCTCGCGCGGTAACGCTCTCCCAAAGGTCACGATAAACGCCAGTGTAATTTTCCCCATTGTTGTCATACACAGTCTCCCCAGCTAGTCTCACAACAAGCTTCTCACAAAGTAACTTGCTCACATTGTTCAAGAACCAACTTTTGTCATTCGCATTCTTAAAGTCGAACACTAAACCCAACGATCCAGGCACCAAACAGCTACTAACCTTAAGCTTCGGTACATCAATGTAAAGTTCCTCACCAGGACTGACTTTATTAGGGTTCAACGTGATCACATGCCTGCGTTTCTCACCCCCTTTTATGACACCCATGGTCGCTCGTCTAAAAACCGGGACTCAATTCTGCTGACGTGACGTTCATATACTTTACACATATTTTGTTACTACCGTTTTAGCTTGTAATAGTCATAAGCAAACCACGCAAATACCACTGCGAGTACCCACAGATTTTGAGCCAACCATGCGAGACCCTTCGCACCCAACGTCAACGCATTATAAACTAAGTTAGCCAACCCAACAGCCCATGGACCCATCTTCATTATCGCGTTCTTAACAGCCTGTGCAAACGACCTCGTGGCCATAGCGCCTTTCATAACAGCAGACCTCCCAGCGATAATAATAGTTGTTATAATCCCAGCCATTGAAATTGCTACAGCACTCAACCCAACCATATTTTCTTTAGCCCACTTCTTGAACTTTTGAAATCTGTCAATGTCGACTTCTTGCTGCTCTCTAACCTCTTCTATTTCTCGCTGTCCTAAAGTTCTGTATTTAGCTTGCGTGAGTCCAATCATTCTTTCATGTAGATCAATATACTCTTCATTCTCTACGATCGTAAGGTCTTCTCTATCAAGCTCTACCAATCTCCCACTCGTCTCATCTATCGTTTCTTGAAAGTGGTCTGCCTGCGCTTGCAGTGCGCCATCATCACCCACTCTTGATTCACGCAACACACCATCGCTTGGATTAAGCACACCGTTCAGCTCGCGGTTTTCGTCTGGTGATAGCCCAGGTATGTCGACATAGTCCACTCTTGTCTCAATTACTGGGAAGTCATCTGGGGTTACTTCTGTTGTGGCAACTGTTGTTTCTGTATTCTCAGGGATTTGGTCAACTAGCTATTTGAACTGCTCAATAGCCCTTTTACTATTGTCATCTTTACTGAAGATCAAAGTGTCTCCTTTAGGTATTAGAATTCGCCTAGCTCCCCTTCGCTTACCATGTATGCCTATTGGTTTGAAAAAAATAGACCCTGAGCCCGTCACGTTTGACCTGTCGACTATTTCCCTTGACGCGTCGTCGTGGCCAAGTCCTTTTTTGTACAATCCACTTATTTTATTATTTATTAGCTTGATTCTTTTTACTTCATTTTTTATTTTCTCTTTGTCAGACACGTTTAGCTCGTCCACTCCTCTATAAAGTTTGTCCGACTTCTCTTCAAAAGCTAGATTGAAGCTTATATCATTGACGTTGTCATATGGCTCATCCTGTTCGACAAACTCTACTGTTGGGACCTCTGTGTTAGTCCCCCTTATTGTCACCGTCTTACCATCGTCAGTGTCAATAAACGACGTCTCTCTTTGCCCACCTCGCCTTCTAGCTAACACACTTCTTATCTTATTCGCGGTGTCAAGGTTGTTATCATAATTAACACGAACGTCTTTCGGCATCTCACTCGCACTGTACTCAATGGTTGTCTTGTTGAGCCACTCATCAGTCTCGGTGAGCTCCTCCTCTAATTGCTCATCAGTGTTGTCATCATACTCATTGAAGTTCTTCCATCTCAAAGTCATCAAAACCTTCCCCACCTTCAGCCATATTACATTAGCTCACATTTTGAATATCGCTTTCTGGTATCCACGAATTATGTTTGCTCTCACAACCTAATCAATAGTCAGACTAGGTTTGAGAAATAAAGAGAGTTCCACAAACATTTTCGTTGAGAGAAAGTTTCGCAGATATTTTTATCGAGTTAAAAATATCTTTAAAAAATGCTAGAACAGTTGTCACTTTGAGCGTCGTCTCAACAACAAGAGTGGTTGTTAGTTTAACTCATTACTCGTTGTCTAAAAAGTCTCTTTACAATACCCTTCCTCTAATCGCTCATCAGTGACGCCTTCGTACTCGTCGAAGTTCTCCATCTCGAAGTTATCAAAAACCTTCCCCACCTTCGGCCATATTACATTAGCTCACATTTTGAATATCGCTTTCTGGTATCCACGAATTATGTTTGCTCTCATAACCTAACCATTTAACCAGCGCCATCTTCTTCCCTCTGACTTTCTTTCTTTTCAACACCTTTTCAACTCTGTACACATCGTCACCATGTTTCTTATTGACCAGCGATAATTCCTGCTCATAAAACTTCCCAATAATCTGTTCACCACTTATGTCCTCAATTTCATACACATTCGGATCACCACGAATAACTTTCACCACTTTAAACAGCTCTTCAGTGAAGTTGGCTTCATAGCCCTTTGTGAACACGCTCTTGTATTTACTAATTCTCACTGATTTGCCAACCTTGAACTTCGGCAACGGGTTGTCTGCAAATTGATGACCAAACAAAGTGGTCCAAACTTCACCTTCATTCGACTTATCAACATCCTTTGGCTTCATCATAATACTTCGATTCACATTGCTATTGTAATTGTCCACAAATTGATCCAAAACGTCAATCCATTTGTGCGTTCCACGAGCGTAAAAGTACTTCCACATAATACTCTTGAGACTTCTATTGAAACGCTCAACAACAGCAGCCTTTTTATCGCTCTTAGTGCTGAAATATTTAACATCACGTTCTTTCAACAAACTTTTCACACCAACATTGTAGAATTCAAGTCCATCATCAAATTGTGCTAACTTAGGCATGGTTCCAAACCGATCTTTAAAGTCACTCAACAACTTTCCAACAGCCTCAGTCATGTTCTTAGTGTCTTTTCTATACACCGCAATGCCAAAAGCGTATCTACTCAATATTTCAATACCTGTCAATATCCAATAATACCCTCCATTCTGTTTTGAGTACTTACTCATGTCCACCAAGTCCATTTGGAGTTCTTCACCAAGAAACCCAACAAAGGTCGCGCGGAACTTATGTCTTCTCACAATAGGTTTGTACCTATAGTGTAGGTGTCCTGCGTTGTCAACCATTCTTTCACTGTTTTTCTAGTTACTTTCAATCCGTCTCCCAATGCGCGTTGATACAATTTCTCTGCACCACTGGTTATAATAGATGTCTCGCAACCCTTGTTCTGTTTCCACACCATGAAGCTCCATATAATTCACACAATATACAGTTCCAATAGCACCGCGCCAATTTTAAGATCACCGTTATTTGGTTTGACACGAAATGTCATACTTGAGTAAACACCTTTTTTAACACTCACCTTTGACTCAATGTCTACATGACGTTGCACTGACCCCTTCAAAGACTGTTCGGTGGGTATTGGCAACGTTGTGATCACATTGCTACGCCTCCCATCAATACCCACATTGCTCTCCGTCTCAACAATGTCACATGAAACTTCTATGTACTTCAGACCTCTATACATATCAACCTTGTTTGGGCTGACGTGCCACTCCTTCCCTTGGATTAACGTGTTTTCTGCAAAGCCAAGAAGAGGTCCAACCCCCAGCAATCTAAACGGAGCTACAGTCTTTACTCTACATCCACCAGATGGGATTTTCTCTATCTCAAGACTTGACACGTTTGGTCTCATGTCGGAGACCTGGAGCTTCATGTACTCAACCAACGCGTTGAAGTTATAGTGTCCCTGAGGCACTGAGAACCGCAAGAGACTACCGAGGGAAAAGTCGATCGTGTTTGCCAATACGTTGTCGTAGTCCCAAAACACAGTGGCTGTCTTGACCATAATGTATGGGTTATCGTACGTGATCATCACACTGTTGTCAAAGGACACAACTTTTTCTGCGCCTTCAATGAGTGCCGTCAACTTTCGCATTGTGTATAACATATGGTATATTATATGCAGAAAGCCCTTCACAATTACTATGGAAAGTACTACGAACGCGCGATGGCGAACACATCGAAGGCTACACACGACGCAAAGGCAGACCTCATCAAAAAGTACCCCCACGCTACTTTAAGCAAATTCGAGTTCTATCCAAATATTTCGCAAGATGGTGAGATCCTAGGTGTTGACGTATACTTCAAAAACAACGACATCCTCAGCACAGACATAACCAGCACAACCTTCAAAAATGATAAAAACATGTGGAAGTGGTTACACAATAGTAAGTTCCCTATAATATGGCAAGGCGGTGGAACTATCCAACCACTACCAAAAGGTCACAAGAACCACTGGGGACTTTGGGATGGTTATCCAACGGAAAACGTGTTGAATTATCCAGTGAATAACTTCAAAGTCTTCGTTAACCAAAATAGCTACTTCATGTCAAAGCTACCAACCTTACAAATCACTACGTCAAAGACCACGTCAGAGTGGGACGACAACGAATCTTACTACCGTGTTGTGTTTGCGACGTATTGTGCGAGTTTCTGTTGTGGAGTCTCACTGCGACATTTATCAGTGTCACAAGAAGTTCACCCTGTGGTCACAAGTGTGATGAGATTTCATGTGTACTTCACCATTAGAAGACTTCTCAGAAGAATGGAAGGTGGTGAGACCATGAAATCAATAAGTAGAGAATTCAACGCTTACGAATTGTATGGTAAGATTTCCAAGATTCCCAGAAAACATTACTACCAGAATAAAGTCCTGAGCGATGGCACAACAGGTGAGTCCAGAGTCTACACACTTAACGACGTTCAGAACGATTATAAACGATACGTCGCGCGATTGTCAGACGGCTTCACCAACATTGGACTGCAATATCTAAATCAAAGCATAGAAGCCTTTGTGTACTCCACACTTGGTGCGCAAGCGAGAACACGTGTGTCAGTCGTTGGTGGTTCTGCAGGGAGTCTAGAAACCCAACAAGAATTCCGAAAGTTGTTCGCTGACAGTGTTATCAACTACGACGTATCGACATGGATTCTCAACATGAATAAATCGATTAGAGACACCAACGTTGTCCAAAATCTTGCAGTGTCGCCAAGTACATGGTTAATGCCAAGTAACGTGGTGATACTCAAGAACAAAATCGCTGGGTACAACAACTTATTAAAGATTGCTACAGAGTCCATGAGATTTGGAGTGAACACTCGCTTGAATGCGATCACACCAACGACTGTGGCTAAAAAAGTCCACCAAGAAAATGTGGTGACTCACTTGGTGGTTGAACCTGTGAAGAAAACAGTGGTCACCACCAATCAGAAGGCGCAGACCACCACAAGTAAGTCAGACACGACAACGCTAGCGATAGTGTTAGGGTTCTCAGCAGTCTCTGGCTATCTTGTAAGCAAATACACCTTGAGGTAGTAATGAGTCTAAACTATGGGTATGAGTCTGACGACCCCCACGATAAAATACTAAAGAGAACGAAAAGACATCTGGACGAAGACCCCAAATTAAGCGCGACTGGTGGAAGGATGTCCGGACTAATAGACATGCAAGGCTCAGCAATAAAAAACGTAGCAGACCCAGTCGATGACTCAGACGCCGCAAACAAAATAACTCTGGAGCGATTACTATCAGGTTTCCTTAAGAGTCAGTCCTATAATGTTGTGTTTGACTTCGACGTCAGCGCACACGCCTTGAAAAACGTGGAATTTCACACCAATGGTTCAAACAAAGTGAAAGCCATTGGTGAAACAAGTAAATTAGTGCAAAACAACTCAGCTTATGGTTCTATTGTTGGCGTTAACGGTGCAGGCCATAGTTTTCTATCCCCTGAGTTAACACCACTCCCACTTGAGTCAGGCCTCCATTTTAACTGCCCGAGTATGCAGTGGTGTGACCTCTCCATTTTTGTTGTGGTGCGGCTACCTATGAGAGCCACAGGGTCAAATTGGGAGACAATTATATCAAACGACGATGGTCAGTGGGATAAGTTCATAGGGTACAAGACTGGTATGACTAATGGGCTCGCGTATGGTGGCAGCAACCCAGCAATGGAGAGCGTATGCACTATTCCAAGCGGTGTTGACCTCACTAAAATGCATATGATATCAATACACTGGCAAATGGACAATTCACACGTCAGAGTCAACAACGCCAAGTCAACCGATTCAGACTTCGTAGCGAACATGAAAAAGATAGGCACACCCTATGGAACGATTTTTGGAATACATCGACCAAGAGTACCACTCGCGCCTTATGCGTACCCATCATTGATAGAATTCTACGGTGTGAAAATCGTGAGTGGTTACATGACGAACCGAGACATCATAATCATGGGTGGAAAAATGATGAAGGAATATGGTATAAAGTGAGTGTTCGATGCTTGCGTCATTACCATTAAAGTGATCTTCCAAATCAGTGTTAAATATATGGGAGCATGTATTTCAAAAGAACGTGAAATATATAAGATAAATATAACCATTATGTTATAACGTTATAACCATTTACAACTGTTTGTCTCAGATCCACATTTCAACCATTTTTTTTTGCTTGAAATAACCATTTCGTTTTTACAGTGTATGGTACACAATTAGCAGTAGAAAAGAGACACGATTAGAACCCGCGAGTACTGTGGTTAGCGCGTCAGAAAGTTGTAGAACTCGTCGTCCAACACTCGACACATTTGATTCTTGAACAAAACACACGACAATGTATATATGGCCACGATCGATCGAAAAGAACTCATGAATGAATTGTACGACGCGCTTCTTGTCACGACTGGTGCTGTGGTAGTGAGTATGATTTCGAAAAAGGCTTTGGGAGAACCATTGGGAACACCAGAGACAGTGAAAGGTACAGTGAAACTTGCTGCAGCTGTTGGTGCAGGAACGTTGTTAGTAAAATGGTTACAATCGAAAAAGTGGATACCGACAGATCCATTCAAATCAACGTAAGTTAATGGTGTTGTGGCTGGAGGGATATTTAATGCAGTGGCTTTTGCAGGCGCTGGCTTTATGTTCTCAAAGTTTAATCACTCAGGTTATGAAGCTGAGATGAAAAGACACAACCATGCGTTGGAACAGCTGGCCAGTGCGAAAGAAGCGTGGTACGAAAATGAAATCGCTAAAAAAGATCAGATTCAACGTTTGCGACAACAGCTCTCAGACGCTAATGCTGACATCAATGACACAAACCACGCGTTGGAAGAACTTAGAAGCGTAATGACCATTCACTACAGCGGTCGAGTGTTCACTGAGAGTCCGAAGATTGCGGATTACTATCAACCGAGCGCGGAAATGAAGGAATACCAATTGTTGTTTGTTGGTGCGTTAGGTTTGGGTGGTGGAATAGTAGTGTGGGTATTGGTTCGATAAAAAAATGTTGGAGTAGTATAAGTGATGGACAAACTTATGAGGCAGATGAGTTATGGTTACACAATTGATGAGATTGCGAATGAAACGAAAATTGAGTGTGGAGACATCTTCAGACTTCACTACTGCTTGGATTGTGACGTTGTGAAAAACATGACTGGCTGTGGTGGGTACGCGTGTCCAAAGTGTGGCGACATCGAATGGGGTTACACTCAGAGTTATAGTGACATGAGACTCACACGACCAAAAAGCGTTCACAAGCGGTCTTGGTGGATGGGGAGGAGACTGCGGAACGCTGTGAAGGGCGAGCACCTCGAGTTGATAAAAGAGGACTTCTTGAAAGTTGTCAATGTGTTGTACTCATGCAATTTGATAAAGGGTAGAAACGTCAGCAGATACGGATACTACATTATTAGGTTGTGCCATAGAAGACAATTCAAGACACTCGAGAAGGTGTCAGACCTTAAAGACGGAAAGGTGAAAGAGAAGTTTGACGACAATCTGTTTGGAGTGGTGTATCCAAAGTTGGGATGGTGTGAAAGTGGCGATCGTTATTACAACGAGTGGCTTAGGAAAAAAAATACAAGTGTAGTATATAGAAGCCATGGGCGACGTCACAGAAAACTCACTCGCTAGAGCTGGTGCAGCCGTTGTAAATCCGCTAACAGGTAGAGCAGTCAATGTTCATGGGCGAGTCTACAATCAACTTGTTAGAGATGGTGTTTTTAGTGACACGACAAATGCAACTATTGTTAATCCACTGACAAACAGGCGAGTTAACGTTGGTAGTCGGACGCATAACCGTCTTGTTAGAAATCAGGAAGCACAACCCACAGTTGAAGACCATAGCCCGCGGCTGTTGGATCGAGCACTGAGAGGGTTCACAAGGTCCTATGGAGTCAAGGTGGTTAACGCCAGAGACATCAACCAGGTAAACGCAACTAGAAGCGCTGTCATTAACCTTTTGAGACGTGAGTTGGGTGAGACTAACGGAATGAAAGTGGTAGAGACAGTTAAGGTCACTTTCGAGAAAGCTTTAGAGCGTGATAAGACCACATATAAAACTGCCTACTTTAACAGCGGAACGTTTGTCGTCATTAATGAGCGTGACATCGAGGATGTTGCCAACCGTGGATCGGAACAGATTTTGGACGCGGATAGCTGGGTGGTTATCTGAGGGGTCTGGGTGGACTATCGACAAAATAGACGCACACTACGTTAATATCGCTATTTATAGACCTTTGCATGGGAGTAGTTACATTGCGTTGCCAAAGGAGCTGTGCAACAGTATGAAGGGCTTGATAAACGTAAATAATGGGGGCGACAACGAGTGTTTTAGATGGTGCCACCTAGCACATAAGTTTCCTGTTGGAAAACACTCTGATAGAACGTCGAAGTACGCCAGTCACATCAATGAGCTGAATTACGACGGAATTGACTTCCCAGTCACACTCAAAGATTACAACAAGATTGAAAAGGCTAACGATATTAGCATTAATGTCTTTGGGTACGAAAGTAAGCAGTCATTCCCTGTGTACGTTTCTAAGGAGGTGTATCCTGACCATATGGACCTATTGTTGATAACTAATGGGGGTAGTGAACACTATGTGTACATTCGCGATTTCAACAAATTCATGTACCGTCAGACAGAGCATAAGGCGAGAAAGCACTTTTGTAGGTATTGTTTGCAGTGTTTTACCCGAGCGGACGTGCTTGAAAGTCATATTGAAGTGTGTTTGGTCATCAATGGGAAGCAAGCTATTAAAATGCCGCAAAAAGGTGCGAAAGTGAAATATAAGAATTATAGTAGACAGCTAAACGTACCATTTGTGGTGTATGCAGACTTCGAGGCTATCACACAGAAGGTGCAAACAACAACACCATCAAGCGAGTGTAGCTACACAAACGCTTACCAGAGGCATGTTGACTGTGGTTATGGGTATAAATTGGTTTGTTGCTATGACAACGAGTATAGTAAGCCAGTGAAAGTGTATCGTGGTGAAAATGCAGTTAACAAGTTCATTGGGGAGATGTTAGAAATTGTTGAATATTGTAAAAAGACATCTGAGAGTCACTTTAACAAAGAAATGATACTGACTGATGACGATAAACAAGACTTTGACGAGGCTAAAAGTTGCCATATTTGTAGTGTTGAGTACACTGGTGCTGACGTTAGAGTGAGAGACCACTGTCATGTCTCAGGTGAGTACAGAGGGTCCGCACATCGCGACTGTAACGTGAACTTTAAATTGACTGATAAAATTCCTGTGATCTTTCATAACCTACGCCGTTACGATAGCCATCTCATTATGCAGGAGATTGGCAAGTTTGGTCAAGACATAAATGTGATACCGAACAACATGGAGAAGTACATGGCGTTCATGCTTGGAAAAAACTTGGTATTCTTGGACAGCTTTCAGTTCATGAGTAGTGGTCTAGACAACTTGGTGAAGAACCTACCAAGGGGCGCTTTCAAATACACGTCAGAAGTGTTTCACGACGAGGGGTTGGCACTTATGACAAGAAAGGGGGTCTATCCCTATGATTATATGGACTCCTTTGATAAATTCGATGAAAGCGAGCTACCCTCCAAAAAGGACTTTTACAGCATTCTGAATGACGAGGATATTACGGAAGAAATGCATGAACGCGCTTGCGATGTGTGGGACTACTTCGACGTTGAAAGTATGGGTGGGTATCACGACCTGTATTTGAAAAGCGACGTGCTCTTGCTTGCTGACGTTTTTGAGAACTTTAGAAAGACATGTCATCGCGAGTATAAATTAGACCCGTGTCACTATTTCACGTCGCCTGGATTGGCTTGGGATGCCATGTTAAAGATGACTGGAGTAGAACTCGAATTATTGTCTGACATTGACATGTTCCAGTTCGTAGAATTAGGTATGCGTGGTGGTGTGAGCTACATATGCAACAGACATGGCGTGGCAAATAATAAGTACATGAAGGGGTACGATAGAGCGCAAGAGTCGAAGTATTTGATGTACCTTGATGCCAACAATTTGTATGGATGGGCAATGAGTCGAAGTCTACCTACGGGTGGTTTTAAATGGTTGACTAAGAAAGAAATAGAAAAGGTTAATCTATGCGACTATCACAACAATAGTAAAAAGGGCTTACTGCTTGAAGTCGACTTGGAGTATCCAGACCATTTGCATGACCTACATAACGATTACCCGCTGGCTCCTGAGAAGATGGAAATAACTGTTGACATGTTGTCGGAGTACTGCACGAAAATCAAAAATAAGTTTTAATGTGAGTGTTGGTGGTGTGAAGAAGCTGGTGACTAATTTGATGGACAAAAAAAAGTATGTGTGTCACTATAGAAATCTGCAGTTGTACATGGATCTTGGATTGAAAATCAAAAAGGTGCATAGGGTCCTACAATTTGATCAGTCTAAGTGGTTAGGCAAGTACATCGACTTTAACACAGTCAAAAGAACTGCGGCTAAGAACGCTTTCGAGAAGGACTTCTTCAAGTTGATGAACAACAGTGTGTTTGGAAAAACAATGGAAAACTTGAGGAAGCGTGTGGACGTAAGATTAGTGACCACTGGGAAGAAATTTAAAAAGCTTGTCTCGAAGCCGACGTTTGTGTCTTGCAAGATATTTAGCGAGAACTTAGTCGCTGTCCATAAAGTTAAAGAAACGCTGACACTAAATCGACCTGCATATGTGGGTATGTGTATACTAGACTTAAGCAAAACGCTGATGTACAATTTTCACTATAATTACATCATGAAAAAGTACTCTAGCGACACCTGTAGACAACACTTCACTGACACTGACAGTCTGTTGTACACAATCAAAACTGATGACGTTTATTCTGACTTTATGATGGAGTGCGAAAAGTTTGACAATAGCGACTACCCTGCAGACAGCCCATTCGCTTTTAAAGAGAACAAGAAAGTTATTGGGAAGATGAAAGACGAGTGCGCTGGAACGCCAATTATTGAGTTCGTTGGGTTGCGCAGTAAGATGTACAGTTATTTGAAAGAGGATGGAGGTGGTGGGAAAACTGCTAAAGGTATTAGAAAGAATATAATTAAAAAGGTAATCAAGCATGAAGATTACAAAAGTGTGTTACTCGAGCAGAAACAATTGCGGCACACAATGAAGACCATTATAAGTGTCAAACATCAGCTCGGTAGTTATGAAATTAATAAAGTATCGCTATCCTGCTTCGATGATAAACGATACCTTTTAGAAAATGGTATTGACTCCTACGCGTATGGTCACAAAAACATTGTAGTGAGAGATACCACTGAAAATAGTGAACAAACGGACTAATTCGCGAAACAACTGGTCACCTGTTAGTCAATGTTGTTAACCAATCAAAAGAGCGCCATTTCGCTATCCATTTGGATACTTGTTTGGATAAAACATCACCACTAGAATCAAAATCTAGTGGTTTTTTTCGCGCGTGAATTGAGACAACAGCAGAACGCGTCGGTCATAGTTTGTTGAACAAAAATGCGAAAATGACGAAACGACACTTTCTATTTTTTCTAAATACGTGAAAATGTTGAAACGACACTTTCTATTTTTAAATATGTGAAAATGTTGAAACGACACTTTCTATTTTTTAAATATGTGAAAATGTTGAAACGACACTTTCTATTTTTTAAATATGTGAAAATGTTGAAACGACACTTTCTATTTTTAAAAAAATGCGAAAATGACGAAGCGACACTTTCTATTTTTTAAATATGACTGAAATAACATCAAATTTAGCGAAAATCGCGATTTGGTATAAATTTGGTGTTGTTTCGTTAGTCTCGCGTGTGTTTGACATCAATTGAGTAGAAAACGTGAGGGGTGTCTAGCTTGATTAACGACCGCCATAGTAGTATAGAGAGTGGGGGTGCGAGCTTATTCGATGTTTTCCGTAAATATAAAATTACCAAAATGACACCAAATTTTGTCGAATCGCGATTTGGCACAAATTTGGCGATGTTTTGGTATTTATATTTACGGTTAACATCGATTGGGCTCGCACCCCCACTCTCTATACTACTGAAAGCGAGTACATCGTGGCGCTGGATATGGTCTAGAGATCCCATGTAAATATACTTATTGTGGGGACAGTAAAACATCTATACCCTGGCTATATACTATCAAAAATTGTGAAACTTGGTTATAGTTCAAAAAGGAGGATTGCTTTGTGAATAAGCATATGTGATGATAGCAGAAAATGGCAACTATAGCGGAAATTGACCACCTTTAAAATAAAATAGAAACTAATAAAAGATTGTTGTCGTCTGGTCTGTCATCGATCTCCGGGGTGGTCGCTTACGAGAGTAGAAAAACAATTAGAAAAGCCAAAAGGGAATCCCAAAAAGTGGTCGCGGTCGCTTACGAGAGATGCTATAAGGGACCGGTCATTATTAAAAATGGGGGGGGGGTGGCACCGAAGAGAAAATAGTTGGGTAAACAAAATTTTGAGTAAGTCAAAGGTTGGGTAAATAAAAAAACAAACCATCTCAAAGGTTGGGTAGAAAAAAAATGTAATGTATATTTCCAAAGCATGACTCACTCAAACATATTAAAGACTATGTAAGAAAGAAATATCATATACCAATACAATAATTATGTCAGTCAGTCAGAGTCATCTTGATCTTTTTCAGATTCTTCATGTAACATCATCATCATCAACATCATCATCATCATCATCATCATCATCAACATCATCATCATCATCAACAACAACCTCATCATCATCCTCTAACATCATCATCTTCCCTCATCTCTATGATGTGGACAAAGTTAAAGTTTTGGGATGGGTATTTATTTTTTAATTGATATCTGAGGTTGGGTCAGCAAAATTTTTACCAAGAAAAACATTTCTCTTCGGTGCCACCCCCATTTTTAATAATGACCGGTCCCTAAGTTTGACTAAGAAATAAAATAGGAATTTGTAAAGGCGGTCGCTTAAGCCAGGAGGTCGCTTACGAGAGTAATTGTAACTCGTTCCTATGCTTCGCATATATCCACGAGGAGAAAATAACCAAAAGCCATATTATAAATTCCTTATTAATGTCGTTTGCTCGCGGTGTTTATGGTCAGGCAAAGTAATTATATTAACATGTTGTTTGGATAAATCCTCTAAGTTAATGTTACTGGCGGCTATCTAATAAGACTTTTTTCGGAGTTGGGCTTCGTTGAAAACAATTTCTACTGACTAATTAAAAAATTCATGCTTTATTGTAGATTTTTAAACTCTAAGAACATTAATCTTTTTATCTCAAAGTTGAATGCATTAAAGACTTTGAGTCGAACAAGATTACAACATCAAGAAAGACCAGCTGAATACAGCTCAGTTTATGGTCAATCTATCATCAACTTAGAATCACTAAAATTCACTACAAATTCGAATATATATAGCTATATACCCGTACAAATATAAAACCGTACAAAGCACTTTCCATGTTGTCTTCTGTTTATTACATGTATCACAATAATTTTTTGATAATTTTTAAATGGAAAGGAGAAGTACCAAACTAGACTTTAGCGGAAGAAAACCGACGTAAAAACTCGTCCATAAAGAATATTCACTGGATTACCACGATTAACTTAATAATTCATGGTGATTAAAAAGATTATATAGAAGAGACATGAAACAATACGTATATATTTGTAAAGTTGTAAAGGTTTTGCTGTGCAAGCTGACTACTCAGAAAAACTCTGAGTACCAGACAGGACTCGAACCCGTAACCTTCTGAATGCTATAGGTCGACAGACGCTCTAACCATTGAGCCACTGGAACTCAGATGGCAGAGCAAGGTTAATTACGGTATTTAATTATGGTACTCAGAGTTTTTCTGAGTATTGATAACTTAACACAGCTTGCACAGCAAAACCTTTACAACTTTACAAACATCAAGCTGCAACTACTTAACTCAACTAATACGTATATTTGCTCACATCTTTTCCATTTCATTACAAGTAAGCAATTACGGCTGACTCTGCACTATTTTCGCGCGCTTTTTTGTAAGTGTTTCGTGATTGGCTCTTAAACTTTTCTGTTGTTTTTCATTGGTTATATTTTCACATGTGAAGAGTCTGTACACGATTTTGATTGGACGTATTGCATTCTCACATGTGAAAATATAGATTTTGACTTTACGCAACAAAATTCTTGTGATATATGTAATAAGTATATTTGTTATATATATAGACAACCTGCACTATATATATGAGCTATTCTGGAATCTAATTGGTTATTATACTAGTAAGCTAGCAGCTCATATATTCAACCTTTTTGAAATTACAAACTTTTGTCTACTTCTAAAAATCCGTGAAATGTTCTTCAACCTGTCGATGGCGTCCTTTCTGTCTGCAGACTTTAATCATCTTTGTAATGTCTCGATCGAGATTGGCTGCTTTAAAATTAGGAGTGAAACGCTTTTTCGGCTTTCCGTTGTGATCGATGAGAAATTTCTCGAAATTCCATGTAATGTCTGTGGTTCGCAACGGCGAATACAAGATGGCCGAAGTTTCGCTGATTAACGAGACTGGGTTTGGACAAAGGGACTGCAAAAGAACACATATAATTGGTTACATATTATAATTGATTAGCGGTGACATGTGTGATTGAGCTATACATGGACTAACACGAGTTGATACTTGATAGCATGCTCGCGTGTCAAACTGATAGTAACGTTAATTCCGATTACCAGTCTGATGCTTTAATAATTGAACTACATGGATTAAGACGATTAGTGAAGGTTGTAAAATTCATCGATAATTCATGAAGAAAATTCAAAAGAAATTAATATTTAATCAGCATCTTTAACTCAGGATAAAACATTGATTAATAAAACATCAATGTTTTATCAAAGTTAACTTGCTCAAATTGAGCTTGTTCGTAGTTAAAATTATTTGTTTGTACCGTTTCTACAACTTCCAAACAAAGTATGCATCATATATTCTATTCATTTTACAACTTCGTTAAAACATTCGCGGCCGATGTTTATGGGCAGTTACAATGGCGAGTGAGATACTGTAACCATTGAGCTTCGTGGACTAAGATGATGAGTGAATTGTCACATGTGTATAACCTGTAACCTTCTGATGACCAGTGATATTCTGTAACAATTGTCCATTGAACTTCATGTCATTAAGATTATGAGTGAAGGTCACATGTATACAACCTGTAACCTTCTGATGACCAATGAAATGCTGTAACCATTGAGCTGCATAGATTAAGACACCATGGCAGATAATTTTCGCATTGATCAATTTTATATTTTCCTCTGATTTTTTCATCATCGTTCTAAGTCGACTTAACCTTAACTTTTCGCCGATTTTCGACCATTTTTAAATTGTCGAAATAAGATTAAAATAGGAAAATTTAGCCTATATAATCCCGTAGAATGATTAATATGAGCAGAAACTAGCGTAAATTTAGTCATTTTTGACATCCAAAAATTTGGCCAAAATGGCCAAAATGGCAAATTAATTTGGTTGGCCATTTCCTATTTTTCCGTTGACGGAGTAAGGGCCTATATAAACATTTATCAATTCTAATAAAATATAAAATTATGAGATGAATCCAGTGAGATCTTGTTTTCTTATATTATTTCTAAAAGAGTTCAGAGTAGGTAGGTCCCTCATTTTACTGCTTAATTTTGACCATAAAAATGGCCCTAAATACCTAACTGAATGTTTTCCATGACGAACAGTATTAAAGCATGGAATTTCAAAGTCACTGTTCCTTAGCAAATATCTGTTGTCCTTAATCCTGAACAGATTCGAAACGTTTCCAGGTGCAAGTCCATATTTAACTTTGTACATAAATATCATAATATATTGTAGTCGTCTGTTGTATAGCGTTGGCAATTTTGCACGTTCTAGAAGTTCCTCGTACGTCTCCGAACTCGATCCATATACTGCCCTCAGAGCTCGTTCCTGTATACGCTCTGTAATACTTCTTGTGTTTGTATTTGAATAGAACTTTTTTATTTAGACCTTAAACATTTAATATGAACTGGACTGCTACTAAGGAGTAAAGATATAAGACAGAGTAAATCAATGACCACGAGTTCGACTGTTCATGACGTCAGTGTCACGTGATATTACATCCCCTTCTCTTTGTTACTTTTTAGTGTTCTTTCGTAGATACCACATTATATATATAGTTTTATTTTACATAACTTATAAGTTGAGTTTGTTTGGATTTTTTACAGTTCGTCCACTTTTTGTAGTGTAGTTGCTTGTCGTGTTTTTTTCTGTTTGTAGGCGGATAGGTCCAGTTACTCGGGGCCTAAGGTGGTCTCTTGTTCGCCCATAGATGGCATCAGTGTCATCAGATCTGACTAGATATTATCTTGGTTCTTTTGTTGCTTCGATGACGGTTCCTGGTTGCCATGTCTGGTTGGCCTTGTTGTGGATATGGATGGGTTGTTTCTTTTGTAGTGGTTCTTGGAATGATCTTGCGTTGAGGTTATAGTAGTGGGCTTGTCTTTCTTTCTGCTTTTGCTGTATGTTCTTCATCACATCCCTGTTGCCATCTGCTAGAAGGTCTCTTTGTGCCATTGGTAGTGTAGTCTTGAATTTTCTACCAGTGAGTAGTTCTGCAGGTGATTTCAGGTTGTGGTCTAACGGTGTTGCTCTGTAGCACAGAATTCCAAGGTATGGGTCTTCATCCTCTTCTTTACATTTCTGTAGTATGTGTTTGACAGTCTGGACCATTCGTTCGGCAAATCCATTCGACTGTGGATAGTGTGGTGAGCTGGTGACATGCTCAATGGTATAAAGTCTGGTGAATTCTTGGAAAACCTCAGAGTTGTATTGTGGTCCATTGTCTGTGAACAGTTTCGTTGGAATACCATGTTCAGCGATAATACTTTTCATGTGATTGATAATAGCTTGTGATGAAGTGCAAGTTAACTTGCGAATGATGGGGAATCTGCTATATTGGTCTGCAATCAGGAGGTAGTGTTGCCCTTTGTGTTCAAATAGGTCTGAACTGACTCTCTCCCAAGGTCGGCTTGGTGGGTCTGGTACGTTGGAGCAGCGGCTGTCTTTGTGTGTTGTTTTGGTGTCTCTGACAGGATTCGCAATTTGTTACAAGGTGGATGATATCTTTGGTGATTCCGGGCCAGTATATACATGTTCGGGCTCTCAGTAGTCACTTTTCTTGCCCTTGGTGGCCTTAATGAATGGTGGTCAGGATTTCTGGTCTTAATGGCTTGGGTATGACTAGGCGTTCACATTTCAAGATGAGGCCATCTTCGATGGTTAGTTCCTCTCTAAAGTTCCAATAATCTTGGATGGATCGTGGGCAGACACTTCTGTATTCAGACCATCCTTTATGGTTTCCCTGAAAAGGGAAAGGGTTGCATCTTTGGCTGAAATCTCTTGAAGCGTGTTGGCAGGTCTGTATCCAGTTTCCAATTCATTTTTGGCGGCTCGAAGCCTGTTAACGCTGGATCACTCATATTGTCTTGTTTTTTCTATTCAAAATCCCAGTTCTGACAACCATGTAATACTTCTTGTGTTTGTATTTGAATAGAACTTTTTTATTTAGACCTTAAACATTTAATATGAACTGGACTGCTACTAAGGAGTAAAGATATAAGACAGAGTAAATCAATGACCACGAGTTCGACTGTTCATGACGTCAGTGTCACGTGATATTACACGCTCCAGCTTTTACTGTCCGTTGATTTACAAAAATGCCACACCAGATGGCAGTAAATTAGGTGAGGCAAGATGAACGACTTGTATAGCACTGACTTAGCACTGCATGGTATCATCTTTCGGAGACGCATAAGGACTCCCACTTTTTGACTGGCCTTTGTACATATGTCACTGATATGGCTGGTGAAATTCAGATTTTCGTCGATATGCACTCCTAACAATTTGATTTTATCTGATTTCCTGATGTCTTCGCCGTCTATGTTCAAAGATACATCTCTTTTCTCCATATCCAGTTTCCTTGGGTTGACGGTTAGAAATTTGAACTTATCTGTATTAGCTAGTAGGAAATTGTTCTTGTACCAAGTCGACGCTAGTCTGCTCCTGTCCGGCTGAAAAAACATTCAAAATTGAACTACCTCTTTGTTCTGATTGATATCTCTTGAAATATAACTGTTGCGAAAGCTATATACATTTTCTCAAAGCACAATAAACCGGCTTTTACCAATGCTCTTAAATTTCCCGAACATATTAACATTAATACATATTAGCATTAATTATCATAAATTAGGTTGAAAAACTTTCATTTTTCTTGAAAAGCCCATCTTGCACGCCCGCGTATGGCATCATAAAAATTCAAAATGCCAGCAATCGCAAAGCTTTTTTGCGTCTACAGGAGTATCCCCTGTAACGCGCTTTTTCTTAAATTGCATGTTTGTGCAAAATCACGTGACTAAATTACGAAGTTGAACCGGAGTTAAACCGGTGATTTACGGTCGCATATGTACGATGTTTTAGGTCGGGAATTGTTCGGTATATACCGTAAACGAAGTTCGACATAAGTACGTGACAAGTGACAACAGTCATTTTGAGGTTTATGACTGCTGTTGTTGTTGTTGTTGCCTGTATTTTGATGTACAAGCGTTTGTAGTTTTCACCTTTCATGGTAAGATTATCGCGTACAACAAATCTCACACAAAGCCATTGTGCTTGTGAAAATCAAATCACACAAAGCCACTGTGCTTGAGCAAACAAAAACACGAGTGACTTCGCTCGATTCACAATGGACTATTACTAGAGTATAGTCAGACGAACTGTGCTTGAAATTTTAAACTATAGTACTATTACGAACAAATATTAAACAAAGAAACACGATCCACAAACTTTTACATAATCTTTATTTTATATTTATAACAAACTGCAAATATTTAAATGGGGGTGACAATTGAGCAATATCGATCCAGAGTGGATCCGCATGCTAATTTTCGCTAACAGAGAAAGAGATAGCTGACGGCGTACGAGGTAAATTTTGGGATACAATGCCGATGTTATTTTATATGAATGTGTTTTATTTGCCCACTTTGAAACGGCTAACAGAACAATACAAAAGTTCGAATGAAACTATAGTTTGGTTTATTAAAACACTGTGCTACTATCATGTGTATGTGCCACTATTGTTAAGATTGTCTAATGATGTGAAAGGAAACCCAGGCCCTATATACGCTGTATGATATTGTTGATGCAACCACAGAAGTGTGTGTTGACGTTATTCAAGGTAGTCGAAGCAGATTTGGACAAAGTGCGCGCTGGCAAACAATGTGTGGCAATGTCGTTAACGGCAATTATATACTAATATATACTTAATATATAGTTAACGGCAATTATATACTAATATAATCAAATAAAAGATTTACGTACATGGTATTCATCTGTCTTGAATGTAAATATAGTAGTTATACATGTGTAAGTAATTCTATTAATAAAGATTTGTTACTGTTGACTGATGTCCCTGAAATGGTCTCTGCTTATGATAAAATTCATAATCTTCATTACAGTGGGCCGTATGCTGGTGAAATATTTATGACATCTAGTAATGAACCCTATTTCTCACTTAAAATGCCCTCAATTGAATATTTTTGTGTTCTCAGTTAAATTATCATCATGCATTACTCAGTCGCAATTTTTAGGATTTTTGAAGGAGCTTTTAAAATCTTTGATTCTCATTCGATAGATTTATGCGGTATGGCGAATTTATTTCGAAAATGTGTTCTGATAACAATTGAAGGTGTTGAGAACCAAGGAGCTTTACCCTTTGAAATTAAAGGTGTCTACATTAATATCAGTGTATCTACTATATCTGACAGTGATCAAACGTGTGTTAGTAAAAGTTCAGCCAAAATACAATAATTTGCTGAAAATAAAGAAACAATGTTATCAAACAAGCGGAAACGAGCTAAGGAAATACTGGAAAATGAGACCCCAGAGTGTAAAGAAAAAAGATATAATCTAGGCAACGGCAATATAACAGGCAAAAACAAGCAAGAGAAATTCCTGAGCAGGAAGAAAACGGGTTGTCTACAAAACAGCAATATATGACAGGAACCCAGTGCCAACCTCGTACCCAGGGTCTTATCTCCAGGCGTGGCGGAGATAAGACCCTGGGTACGAGGTTGATGCCGCACGCTCTGATTGGTCAATACCCATGATCAGGCCATCCAAACACGGAAATTTCCAACCATACTCCTAAAATAACTCATACATGTTATTTTATAATGTGTACTCTTATATAAATTCAAGTCAACAGATTGTGTTGACTGGACAAGACTGCCACTGAAAAATCCTTACCTTCAGCCAAGTATAAAGTTCATGTTCATCCTTGCCATTTACTTCCCTCTTCATCAACAAGGGAAACGCAGGAACGTAGCCGTTCCCAGGTCTTACGTATTTCAACGCGTTCAGAATTTCTTGCCGTTCTCCGGGCTCTTGGTAGCCAAACTGGTTGCATGGAACTCCAAGAACTACAAGCGAGCAATTGGAGCCACTGAACCGTTTCGCTAATGCATTCAATGCGGGATACTCGGTTTTAGTTAGACCTCAGAAAGTCGCCACGTTGACGAGTAAAACAATGTTTCCTTTGTATCTTGAAAGGTCGACATGTTCCCCAAACAACGTCTTGTCTTTGAATTCATGAAGTGAGCGATTATCTGTAGAACACTTTGAAGAGGCTTCCCTGTCACCATATACAACAAGACATAGCAATAGTATGATAGCAACGCGGACATCTCTGAAACAGTCTTGAATCGCCATATTATACTCGATGCGACGGAAGCCCTCACAGCTGTCACAACTGACAAAACGTTAGAAAATATTAATCGTCCGACGAACTATATGACTGGTAATCGTACAATAAAGTTGACAAGCCCGCTGTTCGGCTACGGTTTTTGAGCAGTTCAGTGTTCACTAGTAAATATACCTGCTTCCAGCAGTTATCACAACAGGTCGAAACAATTCGTGTTTCGTTTGAATCGCTGAGTTTATATTAAATTTAGTATCAAGCGGTGTCATTGTTAAACAAATAATACAAAGAAGTTGAAAGCCTTTCTAGAACAATCAGAAACGCTTGGATATATCCAACCAATTATCATGAGATGACCGCGTAGTTAATTTATAAACACGGTAGTAAGTACAACAGCTGTCTAGCAGTTATTATGCATCCAAATGTAGTTAAAATGAAAAACTAAAACGTACATTAACACTATAACAAAACGGGTTAACATATATATATTCTGGTAAAAACGACTTTAGCTTTATTTAGTTGATAATATCAGGGCCGTAGCACGAGAAAGTCAATTGAGGGGGGGGGCGGCGTTAATGTCACTGCACTGCTGGGGCTGTCCGGGGGCATGTCCCCCGGAAAATATTTGAAATTAGGATCTCTTAAATAGGCTTTCCTGATTTTTGAGAGTAATTTCCAGCAAGTTTAAAAGGATGTAAACTGGCATGAAATCGCCAGAGCAAATTATTTGCGCCCCCCCCCCCCCCCCCCCCCCCGCGCGCCCCGCGCCCCCCCTGTTACGGCCATGTATATAGAATTAAAAATAGTAACAATAATTATATTGGTGATCAATATGTCAATATGTTTTGAAGTTTGACCTGTTCGCAGTGGTCGCGCTTTTGACATCTTAGCTGATTAACTGCCCCAGCATATGATAACAAAATATATGATGGCGTATATAACATACGATCAGATACAACGTCGCCATAAGGGAAAGTATAGAGTGGTTTCACATGACGTCAAAGAGGCCATTTTGGATGGCAACTTCGAAGTTCAACAGTTCGAATAATTAATGTAAATTATTGTCAATATTATAGGCATTTACTCTCCAACTGGGGAATAAGCGAAACCACTCTATTGGCATATATGGAACGCCAAAATTGCTTTAACTGGTCCCGGTTTGGTCTTAATATGTATAAATCCCCACTAGTGAAGTCTGAGCCGTCGAGCAAACTCCAGAATGACATGCAAAATGGCGGCATACAGAAGCAATATAGGATAATAAAACGAGTACAAGAGCAGATACCGTAAAACTATTCTAGACATTATTTATTTATTTATTTATTAGAATTTATAATACATATCAATTACAGTATTACAACTAAAAATTGAATGTATTAGGGTAAACCAAAAACAGAATTCAAGATTCCCTCAGGATTGGTCACCCTTTACAAATACAAATAACATTAATATGAAATCAAAGAGTAAGACATAACGCAATTATCATACGAAACAGAAAAACTATGGATTAAAAGCAACTGGAAAAAGGTTTGAAATAATGCTGAGAAAGTAGCTTCTTAAAAAACGACAAGGTGTTAATGCCACGTATAGAGTATGGGAGAGAGTTCCAGAGCCTAGTGACACGAACGAAATAAGAGCACTTAAAGACATCTGTACGGCATAAGGTACTATAAGAGTCAAGTCATTATACTTTAAAAAGTAAAGTGCTGCGTAAACAGTGCGTGTGACAGACAATATATAGCAAAGTGAAAAGGTGGTAAACTGCCAAGAATTTTAGCGAAGAAATACTGACGTTTCGAGTGGAGCCCTTCATCAGAGTAAGACGAGGGCTCCGCTCGAAACGTCAGTATTTCGTCACTAAAATTCTTGGCAGTTTACCACCTGTTCACTTTGCTATACTTTAAAAAGGCCTTTTATTTTAAAGTTTATAATTTATTTTTTGGGTACAGTCCGGCATCTTCATCGTGTACAGCACACACAATTTGGACACACACTTTACTACGTCATAGACCCATCAAGGTTATTTTCTCGGGATTCAGAAGCTTTACAAGAACAAAAATCCTGACCATAACCCAAATAAAAACTCTAGTCCTAACCCTGAAATAAAGGAATACTAACCCTACTTAAAAACTAAATATTTCAACGATGTAATATTCTGTGTCCGGTACACGAAGTAGCAGCCTACAGTTCCCCGTTAATCAAACGGGGTGATTATCTTGTGTGCGTGTTGTAGTATTGTAATCATGCTCAGTGCTTATTCCCGTCGTTTCTTTTCGCTTTGTGAGGCGTTTTGGTTAGCTTCTCATCATTTTACAATCTTCTTAGCAGATTTACTAGTTTTCCCTTTCTGCGTTGTGGTTTCTTTACTGTCTAATTTTTTGCGGTTATGTTGGCCAAAGTTCCGAGTTTCAATATTGCGCTGTTCTTCATCTTTTGTTCTTCATAATTTCCTTGTTATTCACAATGTCTGTTGGTTTGTGATCGTGTTCTTCTTTTTCTGGTGCAAGGTATATTTCTCTGGTGTTGTAGGATTCTTTTCGTCCATCATGCACATGTTTCTCTTTTTCACAAGCTTGATCTTTCATTTCTTCTTTAATTTCACCCAACGCAGTGTTATTGATTTTTCTTCTTGTTCATCCATTTCTTCGTATTCTTCTTGTTCTTTTTCTTGGCCATTCATTTCTTCTTATTCCTCTTGCTCTTTTACTTCTTGTCCATTCATTTCGTCATTTTTCTTGTTCTTTTTCTTGTTCTTTTCTTCTTGTCCATTTGTTCTTGTCCATTTGTTCTTGTCCATTCATTAGTTCTTACCCACCTTGTCCTTGTTCTTCTTGTCCATTAATTTATTCTTATTCGTCTTGTTCATTTTCGTCTTGTCCATTCATTTCTTTTTATAATTCTTGTATTGCTTTTACTTCTTCTCCATTCATTAGTTCTTATTTTCTTGTTTTTTCCTTCTTGCTCATTCATTAATTCTTATTTTTTCTTTTTTTTCTTGTCCACTTGTTCTTATTCTTCTTGTTCTTTTTCTTCTGGTCCATTTGTTCTTATTCTTCTTGTTCCTTTTTTCTTGTCCATTTGTTCTTATTCTTCTTGTCCATTCGTTCTTATTCTTCTTATTCCTCTTGCTCTTTTTCTTCTTGCCCATTTGTTCTTATTCTTCTTGTTCATTTTCTTCTTGTTCTTTTTCTTCTTCTCCATTCATTTGTAATTCTTCTTGTTTATTCATCAATTATTCTTATTTCTTGTTCCTTTTCTCCTTGCATATCATCAGTTCTTATTCTTCTTGTTCTTATTCTTCTTGTTCTTTTTCATCTTATCCATTCATTTGTTATTATTTTTATTGTTCTTTTTCTTATTGTCCATTCATTTCTTACTCTTCTAGTTCTTTTTCTTATTGTCCATTCATTAGTACTTATTCCTCATGTTCTTTTTCTTTTTGTCCATTTGTTCCTATTCTTCGTGTTCTTTTTCTTCTTGTCCATTCATTAGTACTTATTCTACATGTTGTTTTTCTTTTTGTTCATATTCTTCTTGTTCTTTTTCTTCTTGTCCATTCATTAGCTCTTATTCCTATTATGATTAATGATGTTAAAGCAGTTAATCCTGGAAGAAATCTGTTAATCAAATATGCTGATGATATGACCCTTGGTATACCGGTTAAGGGAAGTCAGGATTTAAGTGATGTTGAAGTCAATAACATCAAGAACTGGTCCGCAGCCAACCGTATGGCATTGAATTTTTCAAAGACATGGGAAATGGTTGTAAGGGGGAAGACATCGAAACCTCTTCCCAGTCCGGGAACTGGAGCGCAGGGATTGGCTGAAACTACTCGGAGTTATGTTTCATGAAAATCCTTGTAATTGGGATCTTCAAATTAATAAATTATTATGTAAAGCTAGTAGTCGTTTATATATTCTTAGAGTTTGTATTTGATAGTCTGATCATGTCCTTGTTTTTGTATGGCATTGAGGTATGGGGCAGTGCTTACGAAAATAAATATCTGAGTCGTATCGATCGTTTTTGTAAACGCGCTTTTAAATTCGGTTATACCACTAAATATATACTTATATCTGATGTAATAACTAATAGAGATAATAAGATGTGGAAAATAATTACTTGTAATCCTAATCATTCTTTATATGACCTTTTACCTCCAAAACAAGGGAGAATATTGCGTAAATGTGGACATGAATTTATTCTCCCAAAAGTAAGAACTGAACGATTTAAAAGAACACCGACGGATTGACCGATAGATTGACTAATGGATTGATTTATGGATTAAATGATGGTCGATTGACTGACTGATTGACTGACTGATTGATTGACTGGTTGGTTGGTTGGTGGATGGATTTTTATTAAGTTTTATTCAGTTTTATACCAGAGGTTTTACACTATATATTTGCAATGGCGGGAAAGTTGTGCAAATTTAACTACAAAGTTACAAAACACCAAAATGTAACGGTTGGCAAATTTAATGACGAATTTGCATTACAAATTAACGTAAGCAAATTCATTAGTACAACTTTGCAAAGTTAAAAACAGCAAATTGAATAAACTATCGTCAAAGCCGTGGAAATTTCTTTTTAAGTTTGCTTTAAATTTACTTCATAGGCAAATTTATTGCAAATTTGGTAACTAATTTGCAAATGCGCAAATTAATATGCAAAGTTGTTGCAAATTTATCGAAATGCAAATTCAAAACACTCCATTAGCAAATTATATGCAAATTTAGTTGAGCAAATTTGCAAGTTATTTGCAAATGTGCAAATTTAGCGCAATTTCATTTTTTCGTCCCGTGTGTCTTTTTAACTTTATATAATTTTATGGACATAGAATTTATTACTTAATCATTCTCTTGTAACTTACATATTCACTTTATGTAAACTCGCACGGTTGTTGCGCAGTATTTATTAAAGACTATTATTATTATTATTATTATTGTGTTTTCTTCTTCTTGTCCATTCATTAGTTCGTATTCTTCATGTTCTTTTTCTTTTTGTCCATTTCCTCTTATTCTTCATGTTCTTTTTCTTCTTGTCCATTCATTTGTTCTATTCTTCATGTTTTTTTTCTTTTTGTCCATTCATTAGTTCGTATTCTTCATGTTCTTTTTCTTTTTGTCCATTCATTTGTTCGTATTCCTCATGTTCTTTTTCTTCTTGTCCATTCATAATTAGTTCGCATTCTTCATGTTCTTTTTCTTTTTGTCCATTCATTAGTTCGTATTCTTCATGTTATTTTTCTTTTTGTCTATTCATTTGTTCGTATTCCTCATGTTCTTTTTCTTCTTGTCCATTCATAATTAGTTCGCATTCTTCATGTTCTTTTTCTTTTTGTCCATTCATTAGTTCGTATTCTTCATGTTATTTTTCTTTTTGTCTATTCATTTGTTCGTATTCCTCATGTTCTTTTTCTTCTTGTCCATTCATAATTAGTTCGCATTCTTCATGTTCTTTTTCTTTTTGTCCATTCATTAGTTCGTATTCTTCATGTTATTTTTCTTTTTGTCCATTCATTTGTTCGTATTCCTCATGTTCTTTTTCTTCTTGTCCATTCATAATTAGTTCGCATTCTTCATGTTCTTTTTCTTTTTGTCCATTCATTAGTTCGTATTCTTCATGTTATTTTTGTTTTTGTCTATTCATTTGTTCGTATTCCTCATGTTCTTTTTCTTCTTGTCCATTCATAATTAGTTCGCATTCTTCATGTTCTTTTTCTTTTTGTCCATTCATTAGTTCGTATTCTTCATGTTATTTTTCTTTTTGTCTATTCATTTGTTCGTATTCCTCATGTTCTTTTTCTTCTTGTCCATTCATAATTAGTTCGCATTCTTCATGTTCTTTTTCTTTTTGTCCATTCATTAGTTCGTATTCTTCATGTTATTTTTCTTTTTGTCTATTCATTTGTTCGTATTCCTCATGTTCTTTTTCTTCTTGTCCATTCATAATTAGTTCGCATTCTTCATGTTCTTTTTCTTTTTGTCCATTCATTAGTTCGTATTCTTCATGTTATTTTTCTTTTTGTCTATTCATTTGTTCGTATTCCTCATGTTCTTTTTCTTCTTGTCCATTCATAATTAGTTCGCATTCTTCATGTTCTTTTTCTTTTTGCCCATTCATTAGTTCGCATTCTTCATGTTCTTTTTCTTTTTGTCCATTCATTTGTTCGTATTCCTCATGTTCTTTTTCTTCTTGTCCATTCATAATTAGTTCGCATTCTTCATGTTCTTTTTCTTTTTGCCCATTCATTAGTTCGTATTCTTCATGTTATTTTTCTTTTTGTCTATTCATTTGTTCGTATTCCTCATGTTCTTTTTCTTCTTGTCCATTCATAATTAGTTCGCATTCTTCATGTTCTTTTTCTTTTTGTCCATTCATTAGTTCGTATTCTTCATGTTCTTTTTCTTTTTGTCCATTCATTTGTTCGTATTCCTCATGTTCGTTTTCTTTTTGTCCATTCATAATTAGTTCGCATTCTTCATGTTCTTTTTCTTTTTGCCCATTCATTAGTTCGCATTCTTCATGTTCTTTTTCTTTTTGTCCATTCATTAGTTCGTATTCCTCATGTTCTTTTTCTTCTTGTCCATTCATAATTAGTTCGCATTCTTCATGTTCTTTTTCTTTTTGTCCATTCATTTGTTCGTGTTCCTCATGTTCTTTTTCTTCTTGTCCATTCATTAGTTCTTATTCTTCATGTTCGTTTTCTTTTTGTCCGTTCATTAGTTCGTATTTTGTAGAATATTATTATTACAAATCCTTAAACAGAAACCTACGTCATTAAAACGTGATTTTCAGTAGGGCTCTGATAACAAAAGAAAAGTATAGATAAAAATAAAATAAGTACAAATCTTTTTCACCGCTATGGTTAGACTAAAACCATATGAATATTAAAGATAATAAAGTAAAGAGTGCTGCATAGGCAGTGTTTTGGATATAGCAAAGTGAAAGGTGGTAAACTATTTAATATATAATATTTATATATAATAATATATAATATTTGACAAAGTTAACCACGCTCTTTTGCTTAACAAGCTACGCCAGTTCAACATCACTGGCAAGTTACTTGGTTGGTTCAGTGATTACCTATGTAAACGCAGACAGCGAGTCACCATACGGGGCGCCACATCTCAAGAACTTTCTGTGACATCCGGTGTCCCACAAGGGTCCATTCTGGGACCAATGTTGTTTCTAATATTTGTTAACGATTTACCGGACGTTCCTAATTCATCGTTCGTTGCTTCCTTTGCTGACGATATCAAGGTTCACAAAAGAGTGGATTCTGTTATGGACGCTGAGGCTCTACAAACTGATTTAAATAACTTTAATGAGTGGTCGAAATCCTCAGGATTACTATTCAATCGCTCCAAGTGCAAAAGCCAGCAAATTACCCGCAAAAAGAATCCTGTACATTTTATATACACCATGAATGAAACCTGCTTGGAAACATGTGAAATGATGAAGGGTCTTGGTATCTGGATTTCTAGCGATCTAACATGGTCAAAGCAAGTCCTCGATCAGTGTTGCATGCATGCGAACAAATTACTGGGTTTCATCCGCAGAACGTCTAGTGCGTCCACACCTTGGGTACGCAACTCAGGTGTGGGCACCACAGTCGATTGAGCTGCTCAAACGGGTAAAGCGTTTGCAGAGACGTGCAACTAAATACATTTTAAAGCTTCCTTTTCGATGCGAGATTCAATATAAGAAATTATTGCAGCAGACAAACTTGTTACCAATCTCATATTAGCATGAGTTCCTAGATCTAATTTTCTTCTTTAAAGCCATAAATGGTTTAATTGACACAAGCAGTGATATTCTACCCACTCAAAGGAATACAGGCAGGGCTAATAGATCGGCTAGTAATGAAGTTTACACATTTATTCCAAAGAAGTGCAAAACTATTTTGCAAGAACTTGCAGAATATGGAATTCTCTACCACAACACTTGTATTACTTTGAACGTTTTTAGAAAGTTTCTTTTGTATTATTTTTGCGCTTTAAATAATGTCTTCGACCAAGACGATCCACGTACGTGGTAGACCATGCTAGCGGCATGGGCCAGGTGCCATCTAGCCGCCCTCCCCCAACCCGCAGAGAGCCTGCGATCTTGCTCGCAGGCTAGGTGCCATCATGTTGTTTTTAACATTATGTATTATGTAATTTTTGGGTCTGTCTGTTTGTTTGTTTATGTGTTTGTTTGTAAGTATACTTTCTCCTTTAATGTTTTTTTTAAATTTATTTACTTTAGTGTAAGGGCTCACAGTAATTGGCGAAAGCTGTTGTGGTGTCCCAGCCTTTCTGTCTATTGTTAGTATGTTTTTGTATGTTTCTCTGGCAAAGCTTAATAAACTATAAACTATAAACTAAACTGCCAAGATTTTAGGAAATAATAGCATTTTTAAAATAATAAACAGATGGAAGAGTCCTTGCTTCCATAAGCAAGGCGTTCCAATCATTAATACAACAGCTGAGGGATCTCAATAAGACCCTGTTATAGGATTAGATTTGAAAGATCTTAGATTGTCCTACTTCCGCATTCGTAATTGTGAGTATACCAACCTCAAGTAAAAGAATTGACAATGTCAGGATCACCATTCACCGTCTTGTATACAAAAATACATATGAGAGTTGTTTTTTATATCGATTTTATTAGTTATTAATGTAATTACAAAAAATACCCAAACGGAAAGAGCGCGAACGGGACTCGAGGACCCCAACCTCGTTCCCAGGGCATTTTGTCTCCACGGCGGAAGGTTTACTGGTCTCAGAATTTCTGGTTGTTTATAATTTTTGTGGTCTTTGTTCCATTGCCTTTGTCTACTTTGTTGACCTGAATAATTGAGAAATATTCAATGCTCTTCAGAGTTGTTCATGTCATCATTCGTCGGCATAAAAGCAGCTAACGAGCTTAATAATCCACCATACATCCATGGTTATCTCTTACAAAAGGTATGAAGAAACATATTAATATCCAATTTAGCGAAAACTATCACTTCTAATTTGCTGTAAAATTGGAAGACAGCATTCAGATTTAGATGAATAAATTATAATCGGCTGAATTAATTGCGTTTTATGACAACCCAATCGCATTATAGAATGGACCACCGCCGTGGAGGTAAAATCCCCTGGGTACGAGGTTGTCGAGGACCATGCGAGGCGCCTTCCCGTATGAACAGCAAAAATAGTTCATAGTTAACATAATTAACTATACTTCTTTATTCTTTACTAAGTTGACTAAATAACTACAATTGAACTGCTTGATGGACAGTTTACACAACTGGCCCCATTGCTTTTCTAAAGTTCCTGTAACCCCAATTTATTATTGAGGCAAATAGTTGAACAGTGAAATAGCTCTTAATTTGATTTTGCCTTCAATGATTTATATGGAAATGACTAAAAAAATGACTCAAAGGGAGGGTTGAAGGTTTACGATTAGACCATAGGCGGTAAGCGTAGGAACCGGGTGGAAGCCCCCCAAATTTTAAACGGGGGGCTGAGCTCCTAAAAAAATCAGGACAAGCGTTGCTAAATTTAATGTTTTCCTTCCAATTGTATTAGTATGACTATAGAGGCTAGGAGAGAAGCTACTTAAGGTAATCTACCTACGGGCTTCACCAACGAGATTTTACAAACGGGTGTAGCCTGAAGTGTTAGCCAACCCCTAAACCTTTGCCACGCGAGTGTTAGATTGGTTTCCAGACCCTTCTGTCAGTACCAGATGACGCCATTGTTTGCGCCTAGTAAAAGCATAAGAGGTATGCTCGGTACAGAATTAGATGAAAACGTTTGCTCAACTTGTCTTTCCGAGCTTCTAGACTTCAACATTTTCTCTCTCACAATTTTCGACTTCAGCGCCCCCAACTTTAAATCCGTTCTTACGCCTCTGGATTAGACTGATCCCTTTTAGGATTGTCCACTTTATATTTGGGGGCACAGTAATTGGGGTTACCTGTTGTGCCTTCCATTTTACTCTATGGTGAATAAAGTGATTTAAAGATAAAGATTAAAGATAAACGCTAATGATGTGACGTCACAATTTCGGATACAATATTCTGCTGCTAGAGAAATTTGCCCTAATTCAAACATCCATGATATACTTGAATGTTATGCACTAGTCAATTGAAACCTAGGGACTATACGTGGTTTTAACGGGACTTTGCCGGAGAAATACAAGGTTTTAACAAACATCGATGTTTTGGTAGCCGGGATTTTAACACTGACCACTGACATGAAAAAGCGGGGATGGTGTAGCCGGGATTTAACCAATTTACCAGTCGCAGAGACTGGGAACTAATCGATTTAGCATGATCAGACGATTCAGACGAAAAAGGAAATCCTAACTATTAAATTCAAATTTTAGACTTCACGCTCGATGTGTCGGTTTGAAAGATCCATCAAAGGGTTCGTAGTTCTGCTCGAAGTGCAAGCCTATGCGCAAAAAATAGAAAGCCTTAAGTTCTTAACATTTTTTGTTTTCTGTTTGTTTTAAGAATTTTAAACTTATAAATGTTTTCTTATTGAAAACTTATTGAAAACTGTGAAAATCTGCATTTGATCCTACTTTCTACTTGTGACAGGGAAAACTAAATCTTTATTCCCGGCTAGTTTAACAACTGAACGGTATTTTTGAGCCGGGTTATTAACACTTGTGAAATGTTAAAATCTCCGTATAGTCCCGGGCATCCGTAGTTTCAATTGACTAGTGCATTATTATCATTTATAGACCCGGAGCGAGGGGAATTCGACGAAATATTACCCCGAGGGATGATATATCCCGAGGGATATATCATCCCGAGGGGTAATATTTCGACGAATTCCCCGAGCGGAGGATCTATAAATGATAAATATTATACCGAAACAATCTTGAATGCTGTCTTGAAACGTCTAGAAACGTCTTGTTGTTCCGCCATTGTTTTATACAGGCTCGTCTTGGTTTACGCGCGAGTACTGGGTACGAGCGTGGTATTCGAACTCGAATTACCCGCTGATTACGTCTTCAGAGGGGAATTCGAGGTTAAACCGGGAAATTCGAGTTTAAATTGACTGGTCACGTGGTACAAATCTAGCTCTTTGATTGGACAATTTATAGTAACTTTTTCACTCAAATCCTCAACCAGTTTATCACACAGAAAGCAGAAAAGAAAGCAGAAGAGAAAGCCAAATTCCGGGGATGACGTCCACTCATTAATATCAAAGGAAAGATCAAATCAAAGAAATATTTCATTGTTCAAATATTTGCCTTATATAGAATGTTTATAAATAATAAAAAAAGATTGCGTTATAAACTTATACAGTAGGTGTACTTTTGGGTGGAGGCTATTTCAGATACGGTAGAGCAGGGCTCAAAATAAAGTTTCATGTTATGCCAGTCATGGTCATGACTGGTCAGTTTCAATGGTGACTGGTCAGTTTCAATGCAAGTGACTGGTCAGTTTTAATTGTGACCGGTCAAAGGCGATTTTTGACTGGTCAAACTTCACGACACACCTCTCCCCCAAAAAACAAAAAAAAAACAAAAAAAAAACCCCACAACACAACAAAAAACAAGTAAAGTATATTCTACACTATACATATAAGCTAATACTGATATGAACATTTGTCATAAAAAGGAAAAGCATGCATAGTTCACTTCAATATATATATCAGACATTGTGAAATGGGTTTACAAGCACAATAACACTCATTTTAAGTTCCTTCAAATGGAAGTAATAAAATTAATAGCAAGTAATATGATCAGTCAAAATGACCGGCGTTATACAAATTTGACCGGTCACATTAAAAATCTGGTGACCGGCTGTTATTTTGAGCCCTGCGGTACAGCACCTAGTCACCAGGACTTTGGTGATTGTTTATGTTATAAAAACCCCGCTTTAAATTTCTGTTTCGATTCAGAAAAGCAGGGTTGTTAAAAGCAGGGTTATTACTGAATCAAAACAGGAATTTAAAGCGGGGTTTTTAAAGAACGAAGCATATATGTTATATAAACAATCACCAAAGTCCTGGTGACTACAATCCTGGCCAAAAGTAGCTGGGACACATTATTACCTACTCAAGTTTTACTAAATTCTATTATCACACATATGAACCCATCCCCCCCTTCCCCCCTACAATGTTGAATAAAATGTATGCAATGTAACTATGTGAGAATTATGTGTCCGTTGTCGTTTGAAACACCAAAAAATACAACATTGATGGGGGAGAGAGGGGGGCTGGATTTTCCAAGAACTCAACAACACTGTCCCACGACTTTTGGCCATGATTGTAGGTGCTCTACCGTATCTGAAATAGCCTCCACCATTATTTTGAGCACTGCTCATAGCAGGACTGTGGTGTAATGAGGAAGTTTTATCAGAAAAATAAAAAATACCATTTGATATTACTTTTTGCATTAGGCTGGTATACTTTATCAATCTGTGAACCTTGCAAATACTGTATGTACTGTAAATTGATACATACATGCATGTTAAAAATAAACATAAATTATTATGAATTGTTAAATAATTGCAAAATCATTTAAATTCCATGAAATATTTAACTGTTTTTGTTGAAATGATTTTCCTGTGTTAGGTTTTCATCATGGTTCACCAAGTGGTATTAAGAAAGATATTTTGTCTCCAGTTGCTCCCCAGCTTGCTCTATTATTTTGGTAGATAGTGATCCAAATGGTCAATCCAACAAACCAAACCAAAAATCCAACAAGAGAGCCAATTAAATCTACAATAAATAACATATAGTTAATGTACTATATATTATTGTATATATCTGTAATATATCTGTACAGGTATGTATCTGTATGTATCTGTAAGATAGCTAATATCCTACTAGTGGCTACAGGTATATAGTATATAATATATATATATATATATATATATATATATATACATGTATACACATACATGGTCCTGCCTTAATAATCTCGACTATAGTACGCCGGTAGCGCCCGCATACCAGACAATAAGGCAAGCATTTGTTGCTTGACAAGTCAGGAATTTATTACAGTTTGCATCATAAGCGGATCTAGGGGTCGGGTACAGGGGGGTGCGCAACCCCCAGAGACAATTAGCACCCCCCAGAAAAAGTCAGCATCAACCAGTGTATATTAAAATTTTGACATAACTTAAGGTGGTGGTGGATGGGTGCACCCCACCTGAAAAATCTGCTGGATCTGCCCCTGGTTTGCATGGAGTATACAATGTGGGACTAATACTGAATGAATGCGCATATGCACATCGCCTCCCATTCAGTAAGCCATGTATGTTTTAAGAAACCTCACAAATCATGATATAAGTCGCTTACATGTATATACCTCGACCTTGGCATAACATATATCCCTCGGTCTCGATATATAACCTATACATATCTTTCAGCTTTTTTCAACCTAAAAAAACACCTGATGTGATCAGGATCCTAATCATGATCCTAAATAGGGATGAGACGAAGTGTATTACACAAGCAATCAAAACATGTGCATCAAACGTTGTTTTGTTTTGTTTTGTTTTCCCGATCGATGTGACAGCCAGTTTTGTTAATTTCAATCAATCACATCAATCTCTGTGACATTCAAAACCAATTACATTTGACCAATCTCACAGATTTATTTGGTTGATAGTTCAGACTTGACACATGGCGGAAGGTAGAGCACGCTCAGATGTTTGGCATTCTTTTGTAAAGCTTCCCGAAAAAAATAAAGCAAAGTGCAAGCTTAACAACAAACCTTCGTGATCACCTTATAGCCAAACACAGATTGTGCTTTAAGACCCGTTGTCTTAAGCCAAAAACATTGACGCTCAAATTTTTTTAAATAACAACTTGAGCAAGCTCCTGTAAATCAGAGTATAGATGTTTAATTTTTCCCTTTGTTTTCGTTGAGTATGTAAATATATGATATTATGTAGTTTACAATTTACAGTTAACATTTTACAGAAGTGTACGGTTTACAATTACAACAAGTTCACTTAAACTTTAAATTCTATTTCTTTATGTTCCCACGCCAATTACTGAAGCGAGATAATAAACGCACGTAATAAACTGCTTACTGTTCGCTGTACTGCGTGGTATAAATGCATGGAAATAACATTTTCATTTTTTAAAGCTTTCAACATTTTTTTACACAGAGAAAGTGTGGTTTATTAATATATATATATATATAAATTTGTTGTTTTATTAAAACCAGAATATATTTAGGGAAGTGGGAGAGGCCTAGCACCGAAGCTTCGCGAAGCTTTTGTAACGAAGGTTCGAAGGTTAATATTTAACCTTAGTCTCACCCCTAATCCTAACCAGGACTGTGATAGGATCCTAACCTTTTTAGGATCCTAATTAGGATCCTAGTAAGACCTTTAAAAATATTTCAGGATCCTGCCACCTGAACAGGATCCTGAACAGGATCCTATCAGGAAAATTTAAGATCCTGTAATTAATATTCAAGATCCTGAACAGGATCCTATCAGGATAATCTAAGATCCTGTCATTAATATTCAAGATCTAGCTTATAATGACAGGATCTTGCTCAGACAGGGTTAGGATGAAGTAGGGATCCTGTTCAGACAGGATCTTTGATTTTCCTGCTAGGATCCTGTTCAAGATCCTGAACAGGATCCTATCAGGAAAATTTAAGATCCTGCATTAATATTCAAGATCCTGAACCATTGCTCACACAGCCTTGGAAGCAAATTTACTCGGAAAAAACCCACAGAGTTGCCTGCGGAAGAGGCTAGCATACCCCGGCCAGTATAGCTTGACTAACAATTCCTATCATGACAATTGATGACTTGCACGTTACATCATGCAGTCCAGACTGGAATCGGTGCTAAGTACTCGTCCGCCACGTATTTTACGCCAATCGAATGAGTATTAATGTCTGTAAAAAATCACTAGTTAACATGCTATAATCGCAGAGAATTTAGCGGCAAATTTACGCCTGCGTATTTACTGAGGTAGGTCTGTACACCACATGGGCCTCGATTCCAGTCAGGGTCATGGTGGCCATGTTGATGGAACATGAACAAAATAATACTTGTTTTTGTTTGTGGCACAAATATGGCCACCAAAATTTTGTCTTGTGAATCTCAAGGGATTGGTTGCCAGTCATCAATTAAATGTAATAGCAGTTTTAAAAGCTCAATACTAAATATACTGCAAATACTTACACAATCTAATTCTTTTCTGTTCCTCAAATCGCTCACCCAAAAAAGCACATTTAAAGAACCAAACGACGTTGATAAACCACAGGAACGGAAGGCAAGCGAAACCTATTGCGAAATGTATCGAACAAAAAAGAAGCAAAAAAAGAGAAAGACGAAAAATACAAAAATAATAGTCATTTAAATCAGCAACTAGACAGCAAACAACGTTGTTTCGTTGTGACAAACAAAACAAAACGAACACCACAAGAAACTAAAGTTAAGAACAAAAAGTCCAAGATGAATGGTATATCGTCTACAAAGTTGGAGTTTATCTTTATCGGCAACTTTACGAAGATCCATCTTCCACTTCAGACACAAACAGTCACAGAATTTGGTCAAAATATTTTCCGGAAGAAATAACATCCATCATGATTGGATAGTCTGCAAACTAATGACCAATCAGAATCTAACTTATATCAGTGTTTCTGTCATTTGTATTTGCTACACCCGCAAAGACCTATGGTATTACTGTAAAACATGGCGGGTGCTGGAGCAGAATATTTGGCATCGATTTTTGGCACAGAGAAAGATAAGTACGTGATAAATAATAAATTCCATAAGGTTTCTTTTTGCTTACTTTTGCATGTAGAGATTTGTTGGTCAATTGAGCTCAGTGATGTTAAGGAAATTATGGATATTGTTGATTGTATAATTTATCAAGCACAACATGCACATGGCACATGTAATTGTAAGTGATATATGTCACATTGTGATTGTTATATACAGTCTGGTGATGATATTACTTGGCAAAATTAAAGATACAGCTAGTAGCCAATATTTTGATATATAGTTTCACATATAAATGTATAATTTATAATGACAATGTACTAGAACTTCACTAGTTGAGTCAACAATACTATTAATTACTGTCTAGGCTGGAAATTTTCACAGCAAAATTAGGGAAAATGTACCTTAACAAAATTTTGTTCAAACGACCAAAAACAGACCATTCACAGATGAAATATGGCTTAAATAGTGTTCAAATGGTCCCCCAAAATGTTTAGTATGCTAAAAATACCAAACTGTTTGCCACAAGTGCTTAAAAGGTTTATTGCAGCCATTCAAACACTTGCAGTAAACCATTATAACTCTTCTTTGCTACAAGTAGTCCACACCTAGGCCCGTAGGCTCTTGAACAACAAGGTGTGCGATTTTTATTGCATGCCTCAAATAAGTTTGTGTGTGGCAATTCAAAACAACACATAATAACAAATATTATGGCTCCAACATTTCATTGAACATTTCTATTTTGCAATCAAGATCTCAGTTGTGGAATTTTAAGCTAGAATTTCCCACAACCACGCAATATTTGCAAACATTTTGTAGTGGCCGCATAATTGCTATCTAGATTAGCCAAAACATGTGAAGAAAAGCCCTCATTGAGTGTCGTGGATGCCATTGTTTATATTTTTCCCACGTAAGCCTGCATAATTTTCAGGAGCTGCACATGCAAAATGGTGGCTGAAATATGATTTGTGTTGTATTTTTTACAAACTTTCAAGTCTGGGACTCTGAGATACCTGTAAATGAAACTTTATAAATATTATGTACAGTGTTTACTGTTTATAGTATTTGTCATGCTTTGTTTAACTTGTTATGCTTCTGGTAGATACCATATCATTACTTCATATTTGTGCATGTTATAATCAGATTTTAACATGTCAAAGACCATACAGTACATGTATGCTATTTGGCAAAATTAAAAATTTATCACATTTTGCTGAATGTTTTATTTTGGAGTGCACATACATATTATATTATATACATGTAATGTTTTAATTTCAATTGACACTATACTTCATTCTTGTATTTTGTTTTGTTTTTACCTCTAGGGTTAATTGTTCTTTCTACTTCAAGATAGGAGCATGCCGTCATGGTGACCGCTGTTCTCGAATACACAACAAGCCAACATTTAGCCAGGTAGTCCCAATAAAATAAACAATAAAAACGTAGGGCTAGAAATATGTATACGCGACAACACACTGCGGACTGCCCGTTACTGTTTATAAGATTGAACATTTTATAGTGTAGTGCTCAGTTGTTTTACATGAAAATGTATAATAACCCATTCATTTGCCAATTTCAATAGATTTTCAGTGGACATTACATTTGTCTTGTGTGAATTTCATCGACATTAAACACGGAACGCGTGCATAAGTAGCGTCTTAGGCGCTAAGACAGAAGCTAACGCTGGATAGATTAAAAATAGACAGCATATCTTATTGGCTAACTCTAATCTGATGTTCTCTTCAGTATTCCGGTTCTTCAAAAGTTCATATAAACAAAGCGCGCTAACAAAGCGAAGCAATATACGCAAGATTCCAGTCTAGTTTCTTTTTACTTTAATAATTGTTTGAAATTTTTATCAATGATGGCAGAAGACAATTTCCAGCTGAGGAACTGCTCATCATGGATGATGAAAACCACTTGGCACATGCTTCTTTACACATCTAACAACAACCTTTATGCAATGACTAAGTCTATGAGGAAACTCTTCCAATTTTTATGCTAGACACATTAAATTTCGTACCACAACCGCACATATTTCCACCTTCGATAAATATTGAAATAGGCGCTCTAGAGCTTTCCCGCAAACAAGATAAATCTCGTCATTCTCCTTACAGACGCTATGAAGTTGAACCTTTGGGTTGACATAAAGTGATGGTGAGACAGATGTTGATTCGAGTGAGTGATCATCAATTAAATTCAGAAAATTAACTGGTTCATTTGCAGATGCTAAAGGATCGACATACTGCCCCGTTTGATCTAGCCAACTTTCAACGAGCACTTCCATGAGCGAGATCAACATTTGTTGTCTTTGTGTGTCCATTTTTGCGTTGATTTCACCCAAGCGATGCGCAATTGCGCGTCTACTTTTGGTACTTCCAGTATAAATGTCTAACTCTCTTCATTGGCCTTTAAACTATCATTACTGTTCTCGTAATACTGTTGATTTCGCCGCCATCTTTTCGTTGACGGACCTGACGGTGAAAGCAACGGCTGCATTTGGATCATGCTTTCATCCGCCATGGCGCCATGGTCAAATAATAAATTCGGTAATTTTACTAAATTTATTCAAGTTTCAATTCACGCATGGTCAAGTGAATGAAACCGATGACTGAATAAGCATTGCAGGCGTACATAAGAGTAGCAGGGAACAATAAGGTATTTAGCTTTTTATTAGAACAACATTTAAATTTCTCTTGTAATACTAGCATTACTGGTCATGGTGCATTTTTGAAATTTCAAAATGGCGTAATTAGCGGCATTCCGTGTTTAAGCTACACTATTTATTTTTGGGTGCAGTACCTGCACAGAACAGAACAGTGGGAAAATCTACTGGTTACATCAATCACTAAGAAGAAATAAGTTGTCTGATAGACAGAGTTAGAAACCAATTGTATGACTCATGATGATTGAAATAGTGAAGCTATAGACTGGTGCGGTATATCGATAATTATTGTTTTTTTCAAATACCGATTACTCGGTATTTCAATTTTCAAATATTGATATATCGATAATATCGAAATATTCAATATTATCAGTAAAATTTCGGTACTACAGTATTGCATTTCTGTTATTAGAAACATCTTATCGCGGTATTGTGAATTAGTGATAACAAGTTGCCTTCAAAATTGTCTTTAAAATTGACAAGTGTATTGTGTTACGTTAAGCCTGGTTCACACGAGTGACATAAGCATAAGCAATGAAAAAAAGCAATGACTTTTCCTTTGGGATGTACGAAGACAAAACAACGAGAATTTTTCTTTGTTTCCTCTTTTGTTTTGCTCTTGCCTTAATATGCTTCTTATTAGAGGTGTAACGATACAGTCAGTCCACGATACATATCTCAATACCGTATTTGCCGGAGTATAAGTCGACCTGGTATATAAGTCGACCCCCTATTTTTCGCTAAAAAAATCGTTATTTTGACGATACCCTTTGTATAAGTCGAGTCCCAAATACCGGTAGTTACCAGACACAGAATAGTACTCAGAATATTTAATATTAAGTTAAACAATTAAATACCTATATAATATACACAATAAAAATCTAAAATCCGTCAAAGTCACTATCACTTATCATCAGAATTGCCGAAAATTTCGCCAAATTGTTCTGCGGTGACCCGATCATCGAAAGGGTCATGAGCCTCGACTTCCTCGTTAATTTGTTGTTGTTCTTCTTCATCATCGTCCGAACTACCTTGTTCATCTTCCCACAGCATGTCATCTTCTGTGCCATCCATGTTGTTTGCAATTGCGCACTTCTTGAAGGAATATACCACGCTTTCGTGCTTAATTCCTTCCCATGCATCTAACACCCACTGACAAACAGTTGGCAAGGATGCGCGTTTCAAATTCCCGGTCGAAGTGAGGTCTTGGTCTTCTCTTGCCATCCACTGACACCATTTCTCCCGAAGTCGGTCTTTGAAGGGCTTATTGAGGCACACGTCTAGCGGCTGGACCACACTAGTTAGACCACCAGGAATAACACATAGGTCTGTGTTTTCTGCATTAATCCGGCGCTTCACCCCGTCCGTTAAATGGCCACTGAATGAATCAAAGACAAGCAAGCTCCTCGTCTTTGATAACCCACCAGGTCGCGTTCGCCAAACTTTGTCGTTCCAGACTTTCATCCCTTCTTCGTCCATCCATCCCTTCGGGTGAACATGGACCACGATGCCACGAGGAAACTTATCTTTGGGCATGGTCTTTCGCTTGAAAATAACCATCGGTTTCAGTTTAGTGCCATCAGCCATGCACACAAGCACTGTTGTGAATCTCACCTTTTCGTGTCCGCTTGTCCTCATATAAACAGTTTTGGCACCTGCTTTGTTGACAGTTTTGGACGACGGCATGTCGAACCACGTTGGAGTCTCATCCATGTTGCCAATGTGCTTCAGATCATAGTTGTGTTGTCTGCGAAGTTTAATAACGAACGACTGAAAATTTGTTATTTTATCTTCGAGATCTGCGGGAAGCTTCTGCGAGATTTTTGTTTTCATTCTGAGCACGAGGCCGTTCCGTTTCATGAAGCGGCTGCACCAACTTATACTCCCCGTGAAGCCAACAATCTTGTTTTTCTTTGCCAATGATCTAGCTTTTAACATGATTTCGTTTCTGGTTACAACAAAACCAGAAAGTCGGTTCTCGTCTATCCATTTCACAAGTTGTTCTTCGAGTTCAGGCCAGTGACACTTCAATCCACGATCGGCACATTTTGTCTTGGGCAGCTGCTTTATTTTGGCTTGCAGTTTCCTCCAGTCTCGGACAAGCTTCTCGCTAACTCCAAACTGCCTTCCAGCAGCAGAGTTGTTTGATTTTTCGGCAAAATCAACAACTGTTAGCTTAAATCGCGCTTCGTAATTTCTTCGTTTAGGAGGCATATCGCGATGTGTTTACAACAAGCGCGTTTTCTGACTCATAGAAAAGACTGGGTACTAGTATATCCGGTCTAATTTTTTATCGCAATTTTATGATCCTGTGTATAAGTCGAGGTCTACTTTTGAACATCCATTTTGGGTCGTAGAAAGTCGACTTATACTCCGGCAAATACGGTACAATACTAACAATAGCCACGATACGATTTGTATCTCGATACAGTGGCAATACAAAATAACAAGTGAAATACATACTGTAACTGTAGATTGAAATTAATATCTTTATTGTTATTGTAGTAATGTAGTTGTTAACGTCTTTAATTTTCATTGTCTAATTCAGTAATTCTAAATGAAACATGAAATTTATTTCTTATGAAAATTAAATTGATGTTTCAAAATGCGTTGAAAATTAAATTGATGTTTCATAAATCCATTTTATGACACGGGCAGTGCATGGGCGACACGTGGCCAAGGGTAAATTGTGCTTCAGGTTTTAAGTTTAACGTAGTTATTTTGAATTTTTGAGTTTGACGAATATTAAAAACATCATGTGTATTGTATATTCGTATCGCGATACAGTTCTGCATGTACCGTATCGTGAGCCAAAGTATCGCGATATATCGTGTAATGGTATATCGTTCGTTACACCTCTACTTCTTATACTTGGCTTGTGCTTCTTATGATTATGATTATGTCCATCTTTATGTTGCAGGCTTGACTTCATTCCTTTGTTTTGCCTTTTGTTTTGTCCTCTTATGATTATGCTCTCGTGTTAGCCAAATCATCGGTGATTTTAGTTTTGTATTGTTAGTATTTTTATCTTAGTTGGATGCTATTTTTGTAAACTTTGCTGCAACGGAAAATCGTGCACAGCAACACATGGCCAAACTCGAAGAACCGATTTCAAGACCACACACGCAAAACGACGAAATCACCTTGCTGAGAATTTTTTCCAATGCCAAAACTGTTGGCTTGGATGGTGACATATCTTCTAGCTAGCTGTGCTAGTAGTAGTAGTTCTCTCGCATCTCTCTTCCACCATAGCAATTTATCTCCATCAACGACAGGGAATGCTACAATCTGCCGTATTACAATATTCATTCATATTGTCTTCCTCTTTCAGACGGTCCTCTTGCAAAATCTGTATCAAAGCCCTCAAAGTGCAGCTCAGGTCACAGATGGTTCAGGTATTTACCTTTTCATATTTTTGCAGATATGTTACTGTTCATATTAAGCAATCATATATGTCTTAACATTACTGTATCTCTGTTTATATTTACAATATTTCAGGAAGTGCTATTTCAGATGTTGAAGCACAGGAACACTACGATAGATTTTTTGAGGTGAGATAAAGCTTCCAAGATTACTGTGCTAGTCTGTACTGTTTTTTATGCTGTTGTAATACATTATGGTTTCTTTAATTCTTTCTTTTGCATAGGATGTCTTTTTGGAGCTGGAAAAGGTAAAAACACTGTTGCACTTGTCTTAATGGCAACCCTTTTATTTTTTATTTAAAACAATATTTCAACAGGGAAATCCAGTTCAGCATACAGGTAGCTGGGTTAAATAGAGTCCCAGCTAAGGGGCTGAAAAGTGTCTGTTTATGGGAGGTGCCTGAGCTTAATTATGAGTGCTAGCCAGCATGCAGAAACCATTTTCCTTGCTAATGTCACCATTGGTTGTACATGTATGTACAATGTACAAAATTTACTACATACAGTATTTAGAGTTGTTTTTAAAAATTGAAAGAAAGTAAACTGACATAACCTACAATCTACATGTATGTTGATTGCCGACAAAGTGAATGAAGAAGCCAATTTGCTTGGAGATGCCAGACTGCAGTTGTATAATATTGATATTAATTTTATAATGCTCTTTCAGTTTGTGAAATAGTTGAAGTGTTTTTTGAACGTAACTTTAAAAGTTACTGTTCATGACCCAATAGTTCGACACTCCAATCTAGTGTCTTCATCAGGGGTGATTCATCAGGTAGTTTCAACGTAAAAGTTGCTCACAAACCTTTCTTGATGTTGGGTCATATTTTTGCAAAACCTAAGGATCGTATTGCGAAGGAACAGAGGAAAGAAGCTATTTATTCCATTCCGTGTAATGACTGTGATCAGGAGTACATCGGTCAGACTAAACGTCAGTTTCGTACGCGTTTAAAAGAACACCAAAAGGCTGTTTTATTTTCAAAAAAAGGAAAATTCTGTGGCATATCAATAGCGCCCACGCCCCATTGAATCGCGATGATGGTGGTTTATTACCAGAAGCTTATTTGCATCTTGTTAATAGATAATGTCATCTTCGGTTCAATGAGCCGAGGGTATAAATAGGGATCCTAACCTCGCAACGATCACCCCTGATGAAGACACTAGATTGGAGTGTCGAAACGTTGGGTCATGGACAGTAACTTTTAAAGTTACGCTCAAAAAACTTTTTAAAGCCAGAGTAGCATCAAACTATGTCTGATTTATCACCTGGTTGTGTTGGGAAATTATTTGTTTAGTTCAAGTGTATGTAAGAATAGATTGAACTGCATGTTGCTAGTATCACACATTCATATTTTTCTAAAGTTGGTTTAACGTATGAAGTTTCAATTACATTTCAAGAATCAATAAATTTATTTTCCTCCAAAAAATTTTTTGTTGTCCAAGAGCCCGTAAAACACAAAATCTAGTTGGCCTGGCCTTACTGAAATTATTACAGTATCAGGGGTTGAAATAAGAATTTTTTTAGTTGTCCAAGTGGCTACCAGTGAAGAAACATCGTCATATTTCTGTGTTGAAATGATGAGTCAACTTGCTAAATATTGATCCAAAATCTAAAAACTAAGCAGCCATATGCGCTAATTTACATGTAATACAATCTGTATCAGCATTACAATCTGTATCTATCTGTGCCTTAACTGAGACTTGGTTGTCAAAGGAATCTGATGAATATATTATTCGCGACATCAGTCCAACCGGATATGAATTATTTAACGCGCATTAAGAATAAATATGAAAGCTGTTAAGTTCTTAAAAGAACTGGATATAATATTAAAAGGAGAAATAAAATAAATATTAAATAGTAGGTCCACCGATTCCGTGTTCTTCGAGGAATTTCCGAGTCTCTTAGAGGCACTTGTCACTGCAACTGGTTCTCTTTTAATGTTTAGTTTAGTTAGTTTGTTAGATTTATCACTCTTAGGTGAATGGAATATCCCAACAGGCTAGAAGCCGAATTATAGGGGTTCCAAGGGCCTACGATTTAAGGTCGTTATCCGAGAAGACACAAAAGTCTTACTATTTGCTGATATTGTTGTAAAGGCAGCACTTTCTCCTCAATTATTTTTAAGACCCTGAGTGGAGGTCCTACCCAGGGTTTGAACCTGTGTCTCCCAGCTCATAGACATGTGTGAACAGTGACCACAACTTGCGATTCTTACAACTCCTTGAAACATTCAATTTGAAGCAGCATATCTGGGGACTGGGAGCCTACGCACAGGAGTGGACATACATTAGATCTCATGATTACCAGAGATGAAGAGAATGTTGCTAGTCATTTTGAAGGGCGTGATCCTATGCTATCAGACCATTTTGCTGTATCATGTACCCTCTTGCTCAGAAAAGTTTCGTTTGAGAGGAAATATATCTGTTATCGTAAACTTAAATCCATTGATTTCTCGGAGATGTGGGCTGACATTATGAATTCACCTCTAATGACTAGTGATGAATTTTTTGATGCGCATGATGTAACTGTTTTGGTGGATCAATATAATTCGGTATTGTCATCACTTTTGGATAAGGATACCCCTCTCAGGAAGTGTGTTGCTACACTATGTCCGGCAGTACCGTGGTATAGATGGATAGAAGAACTTTATTTAACCACGCTAACCCCGTCAACCGAAGCTGATTTCCACATGGGGCGTGTAAAAAGAAATTACATAAGTATAATATTTAAAGTTATTTATAAAATATGAGGTATAGTGTCAAAATAGGAAATATATAATTAATGAGTAATCTATTTACATTAATCAATTTAATATTTTACGATTGAAAAATGTGAGAGCAATTTTCTTTTGGAAACATGAAAGGGATTTGCTCTCCCTAAACTCGTTTGGAATAGAGTTCTATAGATGAGCACCGTAATACATGAAACTATTTTTTATATTATTAGTACGTGGTTGTGGTAAACAAAGACCACTTGAAATGTCCTGAAGTTTATAGTTTGTCATCTCACTTTTTTAAGTAAAAAGGTCAGTGAGTGACTCAGGACCCATTCTATTTAAAATTTTAAACATCATTTTTGCTTTTGCCTTTTTTCTCATCTTTAGTGGCTCCCAGCCCAAGGCATGTAAAGCAATAGAATGATTTATCGTGCTCATGTTTGTGATAATTCGAGCAGCTCTATTTTGTAGTTTTGGAGTCGTTTTTGATTGTGTCTCGCCAAACACATCCCATACTTCACAACAATAATCGAAGTATGTACAATAGCATTATATATGGAATTAAGTGTATATTTATCAACAAAAGGTTTGACACGACGGAGAGCAGAGATTCCTGCTGTTATTTTTTTGCAAATATTTTCAGTATTACTCTTCCAAGATAAATGCTGGTATACAGATTATAATGGGGAGAAGCGTGAGCGTAGGCAACTAGAGCGGCGTTGGCGATTTTCTGGACTGACTGTCGATCGTGAAACGTACATACATCAATGTAAGGCAGTGAATGAGCACATCTTTCTGTCGAAAATAAAGTATTACTTTACGAAGAAAATATCTAAGATCAAGATTGGGCATGAATCGAGAAAGGCTGGCGTAGTAAATCAGTTCTCTGACTGTCCAGCCCCTATGGTTACACTATGTGAATTCTCTGGAATTGTCAGACATCATTCGGGGCCCTGCAACTGTGTTGAAGCAGTGCCTAGATATTCTATTGCCAACCTTAACCAAGATTGAGAACCTATCAATTGGTCAGGGGATAATACCTGCATGTATGAAGTAGGCTTTGTTGGACCCGCTATACTGAAACAGTCATAACTGGACCATGAGTTGTTCTCTAACTATAGACCTATATCCAATCTGATATTCGCATCCGAATCATGCGAGAGGGTTGTTGCTTTACAAGTAAATAATTACCTGCATGACAATAAACTAGTTGAGTCTTTCCAGTCTGCGTACAGATCTGGTCACATCACTGAGTCCGCACTCTTAAGGGTACAGAACGACATATTGCGCTCAATAGATGATGACAAGTGCGTGGTCCTGTTGCTGCTTGACCTGTCCGCAGCGTTAGATACGGTAAATCACCAGACTGATCTGCTTCACAGGCTACATCACCGTTTTGGTATTCAAGGCGTGGCTCATCAGTGGTTACGTCATACTTGGCAGATAGAACACAGTTTCTCTCTATTGGAGATAAAACCCATCGTGCTTTGACCTGTGGGGTTCCACAGGGTTCCGTGCTTGAGCCTCTGCTGTATTCACTCTACATGACTCCACTAGGCGACATCATGCGCAATCACAGGGTCTCGTTCCATCAATACGCTGATGACACGCATATTTACTACACTTTCAAGACATCTGTTGCTGGAGATCTCGAGCACGCCAAACTAAGGCTGGAAACATGCATTAATGACATTGATGCCTGGATGCTGCTATACCATGCCTGAAATAAGGCTAGATCTTTCCCAATTTTCGTCTTATTACCGGTAATAAGGTATATACATCTATATATATATATATAAAGTGCTTATTTTATTACCTTACTATCGCACGCTGTACGTTTTTCTCCAATGTTGCTTATCAGAATGCTTATTAATATTATAAGTCTAATATTAGGCTCCAGAATGCTTATTACCTTATTACCAGTAATAAGAAGAAAATTGGGAAAGTTGCAGCCTTATTTTAGGCATCATTTGTATGCTGCACAACAACTTGAAGTTGAATGACGACAAGACGAAGATCCTAGTCCTCCATGCTAAGCATCGTCCTTACAACTTCAGCCCTCTGACCATGGGAGGAATATTGGCGTCATTTTTTACTCTTATGTTAGTCTAGATAACCACATCAGCAACGTTTGTAAATCTGTTATTTCGCGTATCACAAAGGTCCTTAGTCTGGACACTGCTAATACTCTTGTACATGCCTTTGTTCCCACAAGACCTTGATGGATCTTATTAGAACATGGTGGCTTGATGTAATACGAGGGAGTCCCAGCCTAACCTGCGATCAGGCTTTCTTTTCCTAGGGGGGAGGGAGAGGGGGAGGGAGGGAGGGAGGGAGAGGGGCGAAAGGGGGAGGGGCGAAAGGGGAAGGAAAAGAAAGCCTGATCGCAGGTTAGTCCCAGCCCAGGTGGTTGACGTGACATCGAAGCTGGACAACTACAATGCACTTTTGTATGACCTTCCTAAGGATAAGATCCAGCGCCTGCAATACCTACTTAATTCCGCAGCAAGACTTATTACACTATCTGGGAAATACGAACATATAACTCCTGTTCTAATGGAACTTCACTGGTTACCAGTCGAGAAGCACATAGAGTTTAAGATTCTGCTATACATGTACAATGTAGTGAATGGTATATGGCACCTACCTATCTCCAGGAACTTTTAGATCTATACTGCAGACCAGGCCACAGTCTTAGATCAGAGAATAAGCAGCTACTGAAGACGCATTCTTACAATTTAAAGTCTAATGGCTATAGAGCATTTTCTGTGTGCGCCCCCAGCTCTGGAATGCTCTTCCATTAGAGCTGAAGGGGTGTCAATCTGTAACAAGTTTTAAAAAAGCTCTGAAGACGTTTTTATTCAAGGAAATATATTTTTAACTTTTTTGACTTGAAGCTTATTTTTAGATTTCTGTATTTTTAGAGTAATTATTCGATTATTTATATCTAATAGATTTAGACATGTCTAGATGTAAAGTGCTTTTGGACTTTTAAGGAATTAGCGCTATAGAAATCAATTATTATTATCATGAGTACCTTTATGGAAGTATCTAGTGCCAGGTACATATAAAATTTGGTGGCATTTGGCAACCTCAGACATAGTTTGACGCAACTTTAAAAGTTACTGTCCATGACCCAACGTTTCGACACTCCAATCTAGTGTCTTCATCACGGGTGATCGTTGTAAAGTTAGGATCCCTATTTATACCCTCATAGAACCGAAGATAACGTTATCTATATTAATAAGATGAAAATAAGCTTCTGGTAATAAACCGTCATCGCGATTCAATGGGGCGTGGGCGCTATTGATATGCCAAGCCTCCAGACAACTCTGATGGTACCGCGGATTAGTGGTAATAATTTCGGAATTTTCCCACGCAATCTCATGGTAGGTTACACACGCGAAAAAGCAGAATTTTCCTTTTTTGAAAAGAAAACAGCAGCATATGATGTTACATCGTCAAGCTGAGGAGATCTCTGCGGTGTACCCCAAGGATTGGTATTGGAGCCAACACTATTTATTTTGTATACATATGTATACAAATTACATATGTATACAAATATACGGTATACCCCACTTAGGAACGTGTTTAAGAATTTCCTCTCTGACCGCTAACACACACACTTTTTAAAAAGCATCACCGTGTTGGCATTTTTAAATGCTGTTCTATAATTTTTAAGATAATTTTCCATGATTTTCGACAGTCTGAAGATTCTTTTTCATTTCTTCAAAATAATTGTCATTGTATTATAATTGCAGTATGGTGAAATTGAGGAAATGAATGTATGTGACAATCTTGGAGATCACTTAGTGGGGAATGTTTACATCAAGTACCGCCGTGAAGAAGACGCTGAGAAAGCCTGCAAGGTGTTAAATAGCAGATGGTATGATGGTAAGTCAACTGAACCAGAAATACGATTCCACAATAATCACCTCGCCCGCCTTTTCTATCCCCCTACGGGATTTTCCCCATCATGGTGCCCCGACGTTATCTCGTCTGTTTATGTGTCGGATTCAAACGGATCACCCAAAGACGACTTTTTACTTCCTTATAAGGAGATGACCTACCATTTTACATATATATATATACAAACTTTATATAGAAACTTTCGGTGAGAAATGGATCCCTGCTGCAGCGAGATTATCACCCTCGCTTGCGAGGGGATAATTGTTGATAAACCAGTGCGTTGTGACGATAATGGAGAACCCACACGTACCTTGGGGGTTAAACAATTATTTTACGAATTGACCAAAGAAAACTAAAGTTTATTTTTTTATCAGACACAGTTGGACGCTACTTCGGCTTAAAACTTTTTTCAACGTAATTTTAAAAGTTACTGCCCATGACCCAACGTTTCAACACTAAACGTTTTGACACTCAACGTGTGATATCGTTGTAAGGTAAGGATCCATATTTAGGCCAAAAATATATACCTGGGTTTCCTATTTCATGCTGAAAAATATTAGGTAGGGTATAGGTCGATTTTTTATTTTTTTTCAAAACATTGCATGGACGAATAATAGGTTTTACCAAACCACGCTAATCTTGAGGATGCTGCCTGGATCGGCAGCCATGTTTGCTACTGTATCCCAGGATGCAAATCAAGCTGCAACTCGGGCCCAGACTTCTCAAAATTTCAATAAAAAGATTAGGGTCGGCATTTTACTGGCCAGAAACTAGGTAGGGTCGGGAAACCGGAAACCAAAGTTGTTGTTTTTTGCCTTATTCCCTCGTAGAACCGATGATGACGTTATCTATTAACAAGATGCAAGTAAACTTCTTGTAGTAGACCACCGTCATCGCGATTCAATGGGGCGTGGGCGCTATAAATTTAATGGGCGTGGGTGCTAGGGTGTAAATAGGGATCCTAACCTTACAACGATCACCCCTGATGAAGATACTAGATTGGATTGTTGAAACGTTGGGTCATGGACAGTAACTTTTAAAGTTACATTCAAAAATCTTTTAAGCCAGAGTAGCGTCAAACTATGTCTGATTTATCACCTGACTATATTGGAAAATTATTTGTTTGTTGTTATTTTTTTTGTTCACCAGGACAAGCAATATATTCTGAGCTTTCTCCTGTCACAGACTTCAGGGAAGCTTGCTGTAGACAATACGAAATGGGGTAAGATGGGAAGTTTACTGCATGGGAGAATTGGTGAGGTGTTGTTACCATATAAATTAATGAGAGATGATATATTTATGACCCAAATTATGTGCCTAACAGATGTGTAAAGTTTCTGAAAAAGAAACGGAATTAATACTGAATTGAAAGAAGCAATATTACACCTTCAACTTTATACATTACCTTTGAATACATTTTTAATACCATACAATATAACAATTAACCCTTACAACCATTTGATAGAACATATGACAAATAATATTTCCACACAAAAAGTTTGCATAAATTATGCTAATTAGCTGACGAATGGCCGCCGATTGGTCGAAATCGGGATATACTTCAAACAAGATTTCTCAGGCAGTTTTAGAGATAAGGTCCTGAAAGTTTCTGAGTTTATAGCTTATATACTAAGGCATATTCTGGTGGTAGCATTTTTAATATAAACTTTCAGCTATTTTCTGACATGCTTTTTCTTTTTTTTTCAATTTCCACCACCTAAATTATATTAATTATGTCAGATAATTCAACAAGTATGAATCAGATTCAAAATTCCTACCACCATTCCCTAGATATTCCTGTTAGGAGGCTGTGGTGAAAATTTTATTGAAATATATGGGAAAATGAGGGAGAAATAGTGTTTGGAAAATGGAAAATTTGTTTGAAGTATATCCCGATTTTGACCAATCGGCGGCCATTTCGTCAGCTAATTAGCATAATTTATGCAAACTTTTTGTGTGGAAATATTATTTGTCATATGTTCTATCAAATGGTTGTAAGGGTTAATTGTTATATTGTATGGTATTAAAAATGTATTCAGAGGGATCTTGCTACCTTAACACCTGCTTTTGACAATTTCGTGTGTAAACTGAGGTGAAATTAATATTTTCTGTATGCATTCTACGGAGGTCTCATTGCCAGCAGTTTTTCTTTTTTATGTTGGCTGCCATCTTTGAGAAAGAATGCTATCTTTAGTTATTGTTTGTTCATTTGTTTGCTTTGATAAAATACTACTACATTTCATAGGGAGTGTACTCGTGGTGGATTCTGTAATTTCATGCACATGAGACCGATATCTCGTGAACTGAGGTTTGTAATCTTATAACTAGCTCTATGTTCAATAGATACAATGCAATGCAATGCAATGCAATACAATGCAATACATACATCTTATTTAATGGTTTGCCTGATAATACGATCGGGCATTTTACGAGTAAATCGGTTAAACTGGTATTGTAGAAGAAACTTGTTCTTAAAGCAAATTCGGAATAAAATAAAGTGTTAGTTCGTAGAAGCTCAAAATATATAAGTGAAGCTCTAGCACAACAATAATGTAAATTACTCGATATCGCATTCTCTTGCTAAAGCATCAACTGTGATGCCCAGATGTTAACGGTAGATATTTGGTGACCCTTGTATTGCGTCCGTGCAACATAGTTTCCTGAACAAGGAACGATACCGTTTTGACATTCCAAGGTGCCTTAAGTCATTCTCATTCGGTGGATGCCAGGAACCAAGAGCACCAACCACAAAACCAAATACCTCACATTACTTCCCTTGTTCGCTGAAAATTGTTTTAATTTAGTCCGTCATATTTTTCCAATTTGCGTTGTTCGGCCTCACGGAGAGCTTCAGCAATATTGTCAGAGGGGCAACAAACATCAATGATGAGAACTTCATTGCCTTCTTCAACAATAATGTCAGGACGTAGACGGGAGTTGGCAGCACGAACTTGTTGGTCAGTTGTAACAGTTCCATGTCGAACGGCGTTGGTGATACGATCATGAACTATGGTGTTGTGTTCGCGGAGAATAGTGGGCATGTTTGGAAGAAAGTGGCACAAGACATGAGGAAGGGTCTCATCCGAAGTACAACGGCGACATTTTGGGCTGGCATTAGACCATTATTTAGAGGAAGACAATGAAGTCGAGCACGATGAATAAAACGCCAGTCCATGAAACGGATGTTGAGACCATTGTACTGCTAAGTAGATCCGTTGGTAAAGGTATCAGTAGTGAGAGCCCGGGCAACTTTCCCCTGATCAGGGAGAGCAAATAGAGTTGATGCAAATTGGTCTTGGACATGAAAATGTCCAATACAATATACAATACAATACAATACAATACAATACAATACAATACAATACATTATTATATGGCACAAGCTACTTCCAGTGAAATTGCGTGCTCTGATTGGCTGAGACACGTCACGTGCTGGTCCGTTATTTCCCGTAATGGACCGGTCCGGATTACGGATTTTGTCAGCCATTTTGTTTACAAAGGAGCCGAACAACGATAGGAAACTTTGAAAAGCAGCAAAATTTGAACGAATTTAGTAAATTAAGCACTAATTCATGTACGAGTCGGACGATGAACAATCTAAATGAGAGTCTTACTATCATGAAAGCAATAGAAGAACAAGAACAAGATTGAAAGTGATGATTCTGTCACTCAAAACGTATGTAAAATATGTTGTTTAAAAGTCGTGCCATATAGTAAACCTCCTATTAACCTCGACCGCTTGGTCATTACGGGAAAATATCAGACCTCGGTCTTTTATGTACGAACCTCGCCCTACGGGCTCGGTCCATACTGTCAAGTGTATTTTCCCGTAATGACCAAGCGGCCTCGGTTAATAAGAAGTTCATACAATACAATACAATAACAGAATTTCATATAAAGAAGAAAATGCTCGTTGCTAATCGAGCCTAGTTTAGAAGAATTTGAGTTATTAATTTTAACGATGTCACTCTGTTTCAGGCGTGAACTGTATGGACGCGTAAGGCGAAACAAAAGGTAAAATATATCATGGTATACATGTATTTATGAGGAACGGATAGAGTGGCCTGTGCTGGGACATTTTGGCTGAGGATGACGAGAAATAAATTTCATATTTCCAAGTATCATGTATATTATTCTGTTTATTTCATAAATATTAACACGGGCAATCTAAATTGAGAATTAATTTTTACTTCACTCGAAAAAGATAATCATTGGATCGCTGAAACGATATCTTCACACGTAAAAATATCGAGGTTTTACGTGTGTTGAAATACGATTTTTCTCAATGGGCAATCATCACTAACGTTTCACACTAATGGCCTTATTTATACTAGAGACGGATCATCCGTCAAGACGCATCATCCGTCTGACGGATCATCCGTCTAAGTATAAACACAAGACGAACTATTCAGACGAACTAGCTGGAATAGAGCGATCAATAGTAAAATGCCTGGGAACAAACCATGCTTGGCCTTTAAAAATCAAAATGGCGGCAGAATTGCAAATCGTAAAACATTTCTCTAGAAAAAGAAAAGGCAATGAAGAAAGGCTGTTTTTGTGGCAGAAAGAATGTAACACACGTGCAAAGCGCCGTTTTGACGAGGAATTGAATCACGTCATCAAGCCATCTTGGATTCTTTTGCGAAACTCCGCTGAATACAAGTAACGAAGTGTCGGTTTTTCCCGATAGTTCGTCTGATGCCGTATTTACACACAGAGACGGATCATCCGTCAAGACGAACTAAGCACGCAAGTTCGTCTGAATAGACGAACGACGCAGATAGTTCGTCTTGGCGGATGATCCGTCTGTTTGCCCGCGTTTATACACAGACGAATATCAGACAAACTATCTTTTTTTTCCCAAGTTCGTCCCGACGGATGATCCGTCTCTATTATAAATAGGGCCAATGTTTATGAAATAAATAATAATAATGTTGTTTATTATATTACTATAAGGAACGTGAAATCCTGCAATTTGATTGGTTCCAGAACAGTCTTGCCGTTCCGGAGCGCTAGCTAAGAGCGAAAACAAAGTTTCGTCACAGCGAAAACAAAGTTATTTTTATTGTTCAACCAATTAAAAAAAGGAATCCAGTTAAATTTCTTATAGGAAGCCAAATATAGGTTTAAAAAGCCAGATAAATGAGGTTGTTGTTTATAAAAGTTGCATGTTTGATGCATATTTCAAAATAATAAAATACATGTTTTTATACATTACAGTATTTGTCACCGGTTTATTTTGAACGTTCTCAAGATTTTTGGTCATATAATAAACTACTTATTGACCTCGCTTGTTCGGTCTGTACTAGTGAAATATCGAACCTCCTTGGCTCGCTCGGTCCGTACTATAAAAACGTCGGTCCGATATTTCACTAGTACAGACCTCACACTCGGTCATTAAGTAGTAATTACATATTTAGAGCATCGGTGAAAAAATTCATTTTTTTTCGAAAAACTACTAGTTGTTTGATGGAAATGCTGCAATTTGATTGATCGATAAATAGCGAATACAATTAAATTATTCGCTCCCACGATGACGTGATAGTTAACTCGGACTTCGTCCTCGGCTCAGACATTTTAATCTAATTGTTAATTTTCAAAGGTCCTTTCGTCTCACTTTTTGTTTTTTCTATCTAGACCTGTGTATCGTTCGCCATCTCCTCCATACAAGCGTCGTTCCAAGTCTCGCTCACCGCCTCCAAGAAGACGATCCAGATCTCGTTCTCCACGTCGTTAGAAACACGATCGATTTTTAACATGGTTGTTTTACTGGAGATAACTTTACAGCTTTATGTAATTAAGTATTCATGTCGTAGCCTGAAGTTTGTATACTTTGTCAACTTAATAAAGTGTGCTTGTGCTCATTAACTGTTTTTATATGTCACAACTGCGACATTTTATGACAATGGCCGTTTTCACACTAGAGACGGATAACTCGTCTGCGACGGAGATTTATCATAGATGAATAACTTGAAAATGGGACAGGACGGATTGTTAACGAAAAACGCATTTAAATCTATCCAGTCCATTTGTCCGTCAATACAGACAGTTTTTGATTTCATATCAGACGGATGGTCGCCAAAACGTCCTTGAGGGGGACTCGAAGCTAGGAGCTGAGTGAAGATTTACACCTGTGCATAAAGCCCAATTATAGATAGGGACTTACCCGTACGTATTCCATATATAGAAGGTGGGAGGTTCCATATGGAGAGCACATACATTGCCCTCGTACCAGCCTCCTAGTTATAATTGGATTGTAACCGACCCCAAAACAACAAAGACCCTAACCCCCCGCCTAGCGAGCTTTACGACACGACCCAACTTGAACCGCCACCCTCGACCCCCTTACTTGGAGTCCTTAAAGTGCCACTAAACTCAAAAGTTGTTATTGTCTTATTTGGTAGAACTTTTAAAATGATAAAGTAACTTCTTTTGAGGATTTTCGTTTCTTCGCTTTCTTTTTGAGATATATCAGTTTGTTTGATATGCAAATGTACGGAATTTACGTCAGAGAATGTTATATATATTTGCGTTCATCAAATAAAAACACTAAAGTGTGAATAACACATGTGCATGTTTCTCCCACAATACCAAACGTCTCGATTTTAGAGGGTTTCGTTCGAGAATGAAGAGATACACACATTTCTCCAATAAGTCATGCATGTGTGACGTAAATATGGATTCACTATATGTACAGCAGTTCGTGTCGACGTCAAAATACCAGTTAAGGTTCGGATCAGGAAGGGTTAGTTTTGTACCTAGAAAATAACCAAATAGTGTTGAAAATTGTGACGTCACGACATGAACTACTCCCGTACATTTGCATATATCTCAAACTGATATATCTCAAAAAGAAAGCGAAGAAACGAAAATCTTCAAAAGAAGTTACTTTATCATTTTAAAAGTTCTTCCAAATAAGACAATAAAAAATTTTGAGTTTAGTGGCATTTTAATAAGTAGACTCGTAAGAGAAACTAAGCATGTGGGACGTAGCTTGTTGAACTAAAACCAAAAATTCAACTAAATAGTTTACATGATTAATTTGTTTACAGGTTGCTTAGCTTGTTCTTAAATTCATCACAAAACAAAGTTCTTGTGCTACGGAAAATGACAAACTGTTTACATAATAGTCTCGGAATTTAAATATGTTTCCGTGTTCAGTTGACTTTTCAATAAACCTACGCCTTTTTTTAAATAAGCAAACAATTGTGTTTTACTGTCAGAATAAATGATGATAATAAATAAGGCTGGATAAAAAATGTAAAAGCTAAAAATGTAATTTCTTGGTATATCATCTGGTGGCCTAATTTCGCAAAAAATCATGTTAGAAATTGCTGTAAAAGCACTTCTGGGTCTTTCAAAATTGAAAATTTTCCTGTGGGACCATGCACCCTCCCTGACTTCCCAGCCACAATCGCGGCTTTGCGGCGAACATATAGCCACGACTTCCTTCAGAACCACAGGGGTCCCCCCCTTTGAAGGTTCTGGCTACGTCCCTGACGTGTTAACAAGACTGGATCGAGCAACTATTGTTCAGAAAATGAAGCCGGAAGTCCGCCATTACTAAGGGACCAACTGAGAATCCTATGAGGTTTTTTGATGGTTTATGTGCTCTTATCATCGACAAAATAAAGTAATATTACTATTATAAAGAGTACTAGAAAACATTTTTCAAATTACTGGGTAAAACGATTCATCGCCAGTCAATTTGTGAAAAGGGACCAAAGTCGCAGTAAATCTGTAGGTTAGCAATGGCCGCCGTTGGCTCTAATTATCCAGTGCAGGAGAGAAGCCTGATATCAGACGTTAAATTAGGTTCAAGATTTTATGCATTTAATGTTAACAAAGAAACTATACTGGCCAGACACTAAACCTATTTTGCTAGCGTCACAGTTTCATTAGAGTTTCTAATGATCTTTCGTTAATTTACATTATGCAAATATGCAGGGTTCAAAATCAGCGATAGGGGGTATCTTACCTTATAAGGAAGCGCAAATAGAAGGCATTGACGAGCAAATAGAGTGAATCTGATACGTTCAACCCTCGTACCAGCCTCCTTGTTAATTGGATTGTAACCAGGGTTGGTAGTTTGGCCTTTTTGAGGCCAAATAACTCTATTTTGGCTTCTTTTTTTCATGGTTGGCCTTTTGGCTACTTTTTGGCCTCTTTTCATTTCAAATAAATTTTTTAAAAATTTATCAATCTTTTATAATAGTTTAGGTGGTTCGTTTTATAATAGTTTAGCTTCGTCAATAGTTGGGAATTAAAAACTATATCTATTGACTCAGAGATACAGAGGTAGCTTGTCATGTGGTAGCAAGTGCACACTAGTCAAGTAGTCAACACATTAGCTATATGAATAAAACTGGTCAATGTCAATAACTAATAAGAATAACTTTTGCTTTATTTGTTTTATTGAACTAACCCTATGGCCCAATGAGCGTTACACAACCATTCAAAATCATTCGGTTAACCTCTTTTTGCTAACAACGTAAGAGCTCCATCGAGGAAAAAAATTCCTGGGCACGAGTTTGCAATTTAATTTGGCCTCTTTTAGCTTTTTTTTGGCCTCTTTAGAAAAATTGTAGTTGGGCCTCTTTTGTAGATTTTGGCCTCTTTTTGATAGCTATTTGGCTCCGAGCATGCGCAGGACCTACCAACCCTGATTGTAACCGACCCCAAAACAACAAAGGTCCTAACCCTTTGGCAAACATTTTCTTGAGAAATAAACCACCTCCAAAGCTATAGAATATATCAAAGGAAAGTTAAATTATCTATTTACAACATACGTACAGCTTTATCCCGGTAGCTAACTTAGTTCTCTTTAAAAGCACGGATAATCGAACATGCCAAAATATAATTTTCCTAATACGGATACCATCTTGTAAACAAAAACACGGCTGTCTTCGACGAACGTTTTCTTGAGAAATAATGAACCCCCAAAGCTACAATATATATTAAAACAAAGATAAATTATCTGTTTACAATATGCGTACAGCTTATCCTGCTAGCGAACGTAGTTTTCTTAAAAAAACCGGATAATCGAACATATCGTAACGTGTTAATAATCCCACATCCAGCGGGCTGGTACGAGTGCCATGTATTTGTTCGTTAATGCCTTCTATTTGCTCGTCGGTCACTTCCTTATATGGAATACGTACTAGAAGTACATATGAAATCAGCTCATCAGATACAATAGAAAGCTCAATCCAGTCTTCGTTTAGAGATCACGAAGAGCACATACATTGCCCACTGAGATAGTCTAATTGGCGCGGGTCGCGGGTAAATTGTCGCGGGTCGCGGTAATTGTCGCGGGTCGCGGGTAATTGTCGCGGGTCGCGGGTAATTAGCGCGCGTCGCGGGTAATTGTTCCGGCTTTATTTTCTCCTGGTGTTTTTCCTCCGATTCGTTTACCGTGGGTAGACCATGGTTAGACCATGGTTATTACAAATAAGTCAAAATGTAAATGCAATAATCTTAATTAGAGGTCCGTATGTTTCAGTCGTTCACGCACAGGGAATGAACCGTGATGTACCACGCGTAAATGCCTTTTAAACGCTGTGACAAGTATATTTCTTTGACAAAGTCTCTATCATTTATATAAGCCTGTCTGGAGCTCCGATTTGAGCTAGACACTCAAGATTTCATTCTGGCCTACCGACATTCATCGATTCTCATTTCGAATAATATTATGATCGAACCTTTATTTGTATAAGTAAAGCGTTTTAAAAGCGCCTTATATAATTAAACACATTTGTAGATGAGACAACAAGCAACGTTATGCTTTATAACATAACGCCAAATTCTGATTGTCGCTTTTGAGTCTTTGACCAAGGATTAAACGCGCGCAGAAAATGTTTGCAAAGCTAGCCGTGTTATAGTGTGAGATAAAAACCTGCACAGTCAATATATGTGATCACTGGCAGGTCTTTAATTTTAACGATACTCGACACAATATTGAATCTGCCCCAAATCTAACTCCCGTATCAGCCTGCAGCCTGCTAGTGCGCGAGGGTCGAATAGGGTGAAATACATGGCGATCAATTGAAAGTCTTCAAAATAATCGATACCCAAATAAACCATTCTATAATTGGCAAGGAGGTTTCGGAAGGCAAAACATTGAAGAAGAAGAATCGAAATAATAGTTATATTTGGTGTGCTTCGTATAATTTGTCAAACGTCCAAGTGTGTCACAGTAATATTATTATATAGAATGTTTCGTTTCATCTGACTATTTTCTGGCACCTTTGCTAGTTGGAAGTGGCGAGTGTGAAAAAAGCGCAAAATGACCACATGAATTCGGCATATCAATTGACACCCATCTCAAGGTGTAAATTCTGTCAAGACTCACTGTAGGAGAGCAAACACAAATTCATTGTCCTTCTGCCTTAATCTTTAGTTTTGGCCCTTAGTGATATGAAAGTTTTATCGCCCAAATCTCAATAAGTATAGAAAGCAGCGATGTTGAAATTTGCAGATAAACTTGTTGTTACTATATCTTTCAACGGACCAAAAACTTACAGGTTACAGGTTCGATTCCTGTCCGGGGCTCAGAATCATTTTTCTGAGGATACGAGCTTGACGATCGTCCATGTATCGTCTGACCAAAAACTGTTAAGATCGAAATAGTTCACTTCAGCCTTCCAAACCATGTCTCTCTTTCTATTAACATCGCACTGATATGACGCCAGATACATATACCCGCCAGCTACAGAAACGTTTTGAATGCGAGTTAGATTCGCGGCAGATTCAATATTGTGTCGAGTATCGTTAAAATTAAAGACCTGCCAGTGATCACATATATTGACTGTGCAGGTTTTTATCTCGCACCATAACACGGCTAGCTTTGCAAGCATTTTCTGCGCGCGTTTAACCCTTGGTCAAAAGCGACAATCAGAATTTGGCGTTACGTTATAAAGCATAACGTTGCTTGTTGTCTCAACTACAAATGTGTTTAATTATATAAGGCGCTTTTAAAACGCTTTATTTATACAAATAAAGGTTCGATTATAGCATAGCCATGGATAAATATTATTCGAAATGAGAATCGATGAATGTCGGTCATTATAAGCTAAAATACTGGCCGCCGACCGATCGTCGATGGATACCGACGACCCTCCGACAGATCCCGACCGCTTCGAGATGGCATACGAAGACCTTCCGACCAGCTCCCGACGACTCCTGAAGCCTTCCGACCATTCCCGACCACGTCCCGAAGTAGTTCCGACGGATTCCGAAATTAATCCGACAACTTCCGATTGTTTCCGACAGCTTCCGATGTTGGGCCGAGCACTTCCGAAGTTGGCCCGACCCTCCAACGAAGACGTCACGACCTCCCTGTATCACTTCCCGGCACCGAGTTCACCTTCCCAACAGTCCGACAGTGGCGGAGCAGCTAGCTTCGTCTCACACGGGCTCTCTGATCATGCCCAATCTGTCTGGGAACCTCTCCAACAACCACCTTCGAACCTTCCTTCCAGTCCTACCGAGTGGACGAAGCCAACCCGCTGGAAAACTTCCTCAGTATACCACTGACTCAACCCCTGTGGCATGCGGCATCCCCACCACCGTCCCAGTATATACACAACCTCCTCCGCGACTCACCGAATTTGTCTCGCTTGCAACCGGGATCCGCAGGCGGACATCATCTATATTCAAGAAGTATTAATCATTTCGCCGTTCCGTATATATTCCGCCGTTCCGCAAAATACACCGTCCGATACGGGGTGTTAGGGTTAGGAATTGAAGACACTTAAGGCGGGGGGTTATTGTTAGGAAGACACTTAAGGCGGGGGTTAGGGTTAGGATTGGTGTTGTGTTGGGGATAGCTTCTATTTTGACCATTATCATCAAAATGGTGTTCTAGTAATGTCTGAAACCGTTGGGTCGACAGTTTGTTGGTTTACCCAGTAACTCTAAGTCAACTCGAGGTTAACTCGAAATTCAACTCGAACTCGAACTCATGGATTACAGTAAACACCCGCTATGAAGAACCTTCCACCTATAAGAACCTCAGGCTGAAATTAGGGATTTTGTGCCCCTCTCAATAAGAACCTGTTTGAGCCTGATATTTGAAATAGGTTCTTATGTCACAAAATCAATTTATAATTCCACTGTAGCAAAAGTCCTAAATTTAGATATAATCTATACACTGTGGAAGTGGGAACACCAACAGCATGTCAGTCATGTAACAGTGTACTTCTATGAGCTGTAGCAGTAATAGAACTGTTCAGACTTCAGTGTTAAGGAAGATGTACCTTAATGTTGTTATATACTAGTCTTATACTCTTATCATCTACAAATGAAACTGAAAAAAGTACTGCCTAGTTAATTTCATCCATATATATCATCTCATTGACATAAGTGTTTATCAGTTACTGAATTGTGGCTTTATGGTTTATTGAGTTGTCTTTCTCCAGTTTTTTGCATGGTAAAATGATTACAAACTAATTAATAAGAACCTAACACCCTGATTTTTTGTTAGATATCAAATATATAAGAACCTATCCCAGGCTGGTTTGGGAAAATGTAGGTTCTTCATAGCGGGTGTTTACTGTACCATATCCCCGTATTTCTAGTATATATATATATATTCCTTTAGCGATAATGCAACGTCCACTTACACCGCTTCACGCTCTCTGGATGTGCGCATGACCGCAATCGTTTGTGTATAATTAGTTCTCATGCCCATATCTAGATCGTACCCAAGCTACACTGATGAGCTGTACTATATATATATATATATATATATATATATATATATATATATATATATATATATAATATATATATATATATATATATATATATATATATATATATATATATATATATATATATATATATATATATATATATATATATATATATATTATATATATATATATATATATATATATATATAGTGAAAGGATTTATGGTGAAGAAAAATTTCGAGTTTTGGAATACACACACCCTAAGAACCAAACCGGGACCAGTTGCGAAAAATGCAACTTCAAGGCCTTCAGGCTGGAATTGAACCCGCGACCCTGCGATGCTAGTGCAGTGCTCTCATGACCACTGAGCTACGGAAGCCGTTGCCGAGAGCCCAGCCACGAGTTCTGTATATATGGTGGTAATGCCTATATATATATATATATATATATATATATATATAGAAAGGATTTGTGGTGAAGGAAAATTTCGAGTGTTGGAATACATACATTTTAAGACCAAACCGGGACCAGTTGCGAAAAAATGCAACTTAGCGGCCTTCCGGTAGGAATTGAACCCGCGACCCTGCGATTGCTAGTGCAGTGCTCTGACCACTGAGCTACGGAAGCCGTTGCCGAGAGCCTAGTCACGAGTTCTGTATATATGGTGGTAATGCCGGGATAAGATTTTGGGTATATTATAGGTAATATTTGGCATTTCACTCGATCAAACTACATGTTGAAAGGATTTGTGGTGAAGGAAAATTTCGAGTGTTGGAATACATACATTTTAAGACCAAACCGGGACCAGTTGCGAAAAATGCAACTTAGCGGCCTTCCGGTAGGAATTGAACCCGCGACCCTGCGATTGCTAGTGCAGTGCTCTGACCACTGAGCTACGGAAGGCCGTTGCCGAGAGGCCTAGTCACGAGTTCTGTATATATGGTGGTAATGCCGGGATAAGATTTTGGGTATATTATAGGTAATAATTTGGCATTTCACTCGATCAAACTACATGTTGAAAGGATTTGTGGTGAAGGAAAATTTCGAAGTGTTGGAATACATACATTTTAAGACCAAACCGGGACCAGTTGCGAAAAAATGCAACTTAGCGGCCTTCCGGTAGGAATTGAACCCGCGACCCTGCGATTGCTAGTGCAGTGGCTCTGACCACTGAGCTACGGAAGCCGTTGCCGAGAGCCTAGTCACGAGTTCTGTATATATGGTGGATAATGCCGGGATAAGATTTTGGGTATATTATAGGTAATATTTGGCATTTCACTCGATCAAACTACATGTTGAAAGGATTTGTGGTGAAGGAAAATTTCGAGTGTTGGGAATACATACATTTTAAGACCAAACCGGGACCAGTTGCGAAAAATGCAACTTAGCGGCCTTCCGGTAGGAATTGAACCCGCGACCCTGCGATTGCTAGTGCAGTGCTCTGACCACTGAGCTACGGAAGCCGTTGCCGAGAGCCTAGTCACGAGTTCTGTATATATGGTGGTAATGCCGGGATAAGATTTTGGGTATATATATTATAGGTAATATTTGGCATTTCACTCGATCAAACTACATGTTGAAAGGATTTGTGGTGAAGGAAAATTTCGAGTGTTGGAATACATACATTTTAAGACCAAACCGGGACCAGTTGCGAAAAATGCAACTTAGCGGCCTTCCGGTAGGAATTGAACCCGCGACCCTGCGATTGCTAGTGCAGTGCTCTGACCACTGAGCTACGGAAGCCGTTGCCGAGAGACTAGTCACGAGTTCTGTAATATATGGTGGTAATGCCGGGATAAGATTTTGGGTATATTATAGGTAATATTTGGCATTTCACTCGATCAAACTACATGTTGAAAGGATTTGTGTGTGAAGGAAAATTTCGAGTGTTGGAATACATACATTTTAAGACCAAACCGGGACCAGTTGCGAAAAATGCAACTTAGCGGCCTTCCGGTAGGAATTGAACCCGCGACCCTGCGATTGCTAGTGCAGTGCTCTGCCACCACTGAGCTACGGAAGCCGTTGCCGAGAGCCTAGTCACGAGTTCTGTATATATGGTGGTAATGCCGGGATAAGATTTTGGGTATCTTATAGGTAATATTTGGCATTTCACTCGATCAAACTACATGTTGAAAGGATTTGTGGTGAAGGAAAATTTCGAGTGTTGGGAATACATACATTTTAAGACCAAAACCGGGACCAGTTGCGAAAAATGCAACTTAGCGGCCTTCCGGTAGGAATTGAACCCGCGACCCTGCGATTGCTAGTGCAGTGCTCTGACCACTGAGCTACGGAAGCCGTTGCCGAGAGCCTAGTCACGAGTTCTGTATATATGGTGGTAATGCCGGGATAAGATTTTGGGTATATTATAGGTAATATTTGGCATTTCACTCGATCAAACTACATGTTGAAAGGATTTGTGGTGAAGGAAAATTTCGAGTGTTGGAATACATACATTTTAAGACCAATATATATATATATATATATATATATATATATATATATATATATATATATATATATATATATTAGTTTACGGCCGCGGGTACATGAAAAAAAGAGCATCGTAAAGACAAGGCAGTTATGTTGGTAGAGATACAGTCGGTCCCGTAGTAACGGCAGACCAGTGAGATAGTAACTGTAAGAATAGGTGAGTATGATATTTAGTTGAGCCAGTTGAGCACAACACAAGATGTGTCGGGACAAGATGTGTCGGGTTGTGAGTATGCGATGATTAAGATAAACTGATAAATAGTCATAATTAACGTATAATCTTCGCTGATTATTTCTATAGTTGCTCAGTAAATCATGACGTCAGGGCAATAGTCCATATCATTATGGCGCTCTGGTTATGACAAGTACGTAAATATAAACAGAAGTATAGAAAATTTGTGCCAGCAAGTCCAGCAGGTATAAGATGCACGAGTAAGGTGTAATAAGGAGATAGGGTGCGTCCATTTTTAACTTGTATACGTGTGTATTTTATTGTTCTACACTTCTACGTTAAGGTTTAATTATTTTTACAGTTTAAAGGGACACTCCGGCCCAAATACAAATGTAGTTCATATGAAAGATCTTACTGACTTTAGATTATTTCCAAAGTTTCAGAATTCCTATCAATTTAGTTAAGAAGATGTGGCTAGTTGAAGTTGGAGAGTTTGTCCAATTTCGACGCCATTTTGTTTCTCAAATATGACGTCACTGAGTGACGTGTCTCGTATTATGCCTAAGAAGCTCCTCTACTTTCCTGCATGATGAACTAAATAGTTTATTTCGACTAATTTTCGTCCAAAGACCATTCACAATAACTATCACTATGTGATCGCCATCAAAACAACTCCACTGACGATAAAGAATCACTCAATGACGTCATATTTTCAAAACCAATATGGCGTCAAAATCCACAAATTTTCAACTTCAACTAGCAATATCTTCTCAACTAAATTGATAGGAATGCTGAAACTTTGGAAATAAACTAAAGTCAGTAAGATCTTTCATATGAACTGCATTTGTATTTGGGCCGGAGTGTCCCTTTAAGGGGGAGGATGGTGTAGCGTGCTAATCGAATTAGAATGTGACGACATTTTCCTTCCCACAGTTAAATCCTTAGATGTTAAGTGTTACTATCACCGACGAAAGATGTAAGCACGAGTGATTGAATCAATAATAGAGAGTTGAGTCAGTTGTCTTTAAGATAGATCGTTTGTGTTGATGTTGAGTCACTTCACATCAAGTTATTTGGATTCGCAGTTTTGGTGGTAAAGGCCGCCCATAGGTTCCCACACAATTATTATATTAAGTGTATTAAATTACAGGCGCGGATTTAGAAGTTAGTCGCATAAATTAGATTTAGAATTTGCAATTCAAAATACCTGTGAATAACAATCCTATTGGATAGGTTTTTGTTCTGAATTATTCTTAAGAAAAGCATAACCAATAGGGTTGTTCATGAAGTGTCTAATTTATGCGACTAACTTCTAAATCCGCGCCTGTTAAATTATTCCCCATTCCGACTCTGTCGAATGTGTGCTATTAGTAGTATTACCGCGACTTAGCTCCTAAAGAAACTGGTGCGAGAGCTAATCATTAACTAATGTGATTCATCAACGAGTTTCATCGGCGTTCCCCAGGCCAAAAGGAACGCAGGCTCTGGGTTACGCAGAGGGTGAGCACGCCATTTATCCGGTCAGCGGCAAGCAATCGTCTCGTTAAACGTTTCCCAAAATATAATATTCAAATTTCCGATATGGATGATGTGGGAATTCTTCGTCCACAGCTTACCAAAATCGGCAAGAGGCAGTACAGAAAACTGGCATTTGAAGGTTGTAGTTCACAGAATGCGTCACATGATTTGGGTATGTTTAAACAATTAATAACTTTTAAAAAGGGCCTCGTTCAAAACTGTAGGCGCCAACACTGAACACACTATTTCGAATGTTCACCAACTGACCATAATATTGGCATTTTGAACAACCCCTGACTGCCGAGTTGGGCGATAAAAATCGTGACGAATTACTGCACGCACGCCTGAGATTTTTCAAGGTACAAATACGGCTGATGTTTCATATAAGAATCTCGATTACGACAATGCTTTATTTTAGAAATAACAGCTGAATTTGATTTAGAAGTTTAATTACTACCGATTAAGTCTATCAATGTGGTGCTTTTGGGATTTATATGAAACGTCACCCGATATGATGGAATAACATCATTCTGATGTTGCTAGCCCCTCCCATAATAAGCTAATTGTGTCCTGAAAGATTAAAGACTTGATTATTAGTTAATAATAATAATGTAAACTTCATTTTATTGATAATTAATAATTAATTTACAATGATAAACCTCACTTTTACAGGTAGTTTACCAATGACTACTTGAACTGATTTTATATTATAATAACAGATTAGATGTTCATTAGTTCTGGGTTATTCCATAATAATAAAAGTAAAAATAATAATAATAATATTTATTCAGGATACCACATCACTGAAGTGTTTTCCTTTAATAGTCCTTTAATACTTCACAAGATTATATTATTACATTACATTACAGTACATCACATCAAATTATGCTACATTACATTACGTTTTATAAAATAACATCTTGAAAATGCACGCAGTGATTGGCTAACAACTGTGTTTCTATAACTGTATGCAAAGCATTGATGGATTACGCCATCCTGATACACCATCAATTAGCCATAGTTATATAAGCTGAGACATGTAAATATAATTAGTTACTCTGAAGATGTTACTGATTAAGTGACGAAACGTTAGTCTAAATAAATTTTCTTAAAATGTTCAATCCCGTGTTTTAATGTGGCGTTCCTGAGAATTATCTGCTGGGCAATTATTTTTATTACCAGATTACGATTTCCACCTGGCACCTCGATTGCTGTTGTTTTAACCATCAATTAGCCATCATACGCCATCAATTAGCTATCATACGCCATCAATTAGCCATCCTATGCCATCAATTCACCATCCTATGCCAGCAATTAGCTATCATACAGTATGCCATCAATTAGCCATCCTACGCCATCAATTAGCCATCATTACATACTCCATCAATTAGCTATCATACGCAATCAATTAGCCATCCTACACCATCAATTAGCCATGCCATCATTGCGCCATCATACGCAGTAAGGAGAATTTACGTGTTGATAAGAAGGATATTTATATATTTTATTAGCTTTCTACAGGTTATTTTATAAAAGAAATAGAAAACATTTTTATCCATGTTCCCATACATTATAGAAACATTCATGGAAGTTTGGGAGAACTCAAAATCGTGTGGAAACACTCGCCCTGTGGGCTCGTGCTCCCACTACAATTTCTCGTTCTCCCAAACTTCCACTCGTGTTTCTATAACTGTATATAAACACGGAAAATGTATTACGTTACGTAACATCACATCATATATCACATCACATCACATTACATTGCATTACTTTTATAAACTGAACAATAAACTGGCACATGCACTTTGAAACTGATTGGATTGATGTTTTTTTCAGTTCATTTTAAAATATTTTTTGAACTTGGAAATATCGGAAATGCCATTTCCTGAATTTTGAGACAAGTTTTAAACTATTCGCTTTACAATTTCCACTTTAATAAAAATACTAATGGCGATTGGCAGCGAGATGTTTTTAAAAAAAATCTGTAAACAACCCCTCCCCCCCCCCCCCCCAAGTATACAAATTCTTATGACGACTGCCTGAAAACACGGATTTTTATGATGAATGCACGGGTGCGCACTTTTTTGCGGAAGAACTTTTCAAATTCTATTGTATACTAAGAAAAACTAAGTCAGATATCAAAATGATCTCATATCACTGTATATAATTTATATAACTTCTTTAGAAATTAATCTACATGCTGTAAATCATCGTGTTGATCGCTGTCGTCTCAGAGAGTGGCGGCGGCGATGTCCATGACTTTGGAAGATGTTGTAGTCATCGACGATCTCTTCTCAGGATAATTATGTGGTTTTGAAGCGTCCATATGTCGTACCTTTTGGCTTAGCCATGAATAATCAAGGCAATCTGCAGCTTTAAACTCTGGCATTGGACAACCTTCCTCTGCAATTCGTAGTTGAGCCTCTAGTCTTTGGCTGCTCAGGCGATTTCGGAGTGTCGTTTTCACCATGTTTATTCTACTGAATAAGCACTCGACCTTTGCGAGTTAGGCATAGACCACTTAGTCAGCATTTTAAAATTTATTCTTGCAGAGCTCTGACCCCTAGATTTTAGTTTCCAGGGAACCCAGTTGAACCTGTGCGCGCGCATGTTCACCGGAAGAAACGTCATAAGTGTAATTTGTTTTTTCATTGGTCGGAGAGAAAAATGTAAACAGGTTTCGTGTGAACAGGAAACCGTAACAAGTGGAATCTTCTTATACATTGGCTCAATTTTTTTCATGTGACTTTCAATCAAAAGATAACTTTACACAATGTTTACGGTAGTCTGTTTAGTAAGTATGCTTGTGAACAGTTGGTTAAAGAGACGTAAAGAGAACCATGGCACACCTGTTTGAGACGATGTATTGTGATGAAGTCGATTTTGAGAGAATAACTCACGATTGAGTGATAGACCTTGTTTTCACGGAGTTTGTACACAAACGAATGCAAAAGATTGAGAAACAAGAGACATGTATCAGGGTAGATACCGATGATGATCTCTGGACAAAAATGAGAGAGCATTGCGAGATAACCGTTGAAGATGATCGATGGCTGAACTATGCCGATGAAGCTTTGAAAGAGATTGATCGCGAAGACATTTGGCGTGGTGTTTTGGAGTGTTGTAAAATTGTAAAGCTTCCTCACCCGTCAATCGTATATCGATCGACATTACTTCGAGACTCTGTTTAATTTATCGTGGGTAATATGGAGTAAGATGTATTCTGAGATCGAGAGAACAATGAGCATTGATCATTTGTTAGATTATGTTATGTGTATCCATAAGTTAAAATCTCAACAGTCGACTTTGTAATATGTGTTTTAATAAAACCTTTGAAAACTAAATGTATTGATTCGTCTTCTTCATTCTGTGTTACTTTGTGATAAAGGTAACATTAAGTATTTTTTCACAATGGGTACATGTTGTAGTAAATCGAGTACAGAGCCCAAAAGAAACAAAAATCATAATCGACAAAAATGTTTAGGTTTGGTGTAAGCTTTGGCCGTAATGATATTAACCTTGAAGGTCATTTACAAATGGGGTATAATAGCAAAACCATTAAGAACTATGGGTTTGTTCAAACTGTTAATTTACCGAGTGTATTGGAAAATATTTCTTCTGAAGTGTCATGCCAAACGGTGCAAGAGGTTCAAGTTAGAGAACCTGAGATGCCATGAATACGAGCGGTGAAAAGACATTTTGTTCATTATGAAGTGTTATGTGACCGAGACAACATAACATGAACAATACAGACGAATATTTGTCAAGTGTTTACTTTGATCCGAAACGATCTGGAGGATTTGGAGGGGTGGAAGCTCTGTACAGGGATGTGAAAGATGAGGGTGTAAATTCACGTTAAATCGTAAACAGATTCGTGACTGGTTAATAAGACAGGATGCGTATACTTTACACAAACCGGTACGACGAAAGTTTAAAAGAAACCGTGTTTTCGTGGGAGGTATTGATGAGCAATGGCAAATGGATTTGGCCGACATGCAGTCTATGCAAACGTTTAATGATGGATATCGGTTTATCCTGGTGTGTATCGATGTGTTCTCAAAGTATGCGTGGTTGGTCCCTCTCAAGTCGAAAACCGGTCCAGCGCTTGTCGAAGCTTTTAAAGTGATTTTATCGTCAGGGAGGAAGCCTGAAAAGATTTTGACTGACCGGGGAACAGAATTTTTCAACAAACATTTTCAAAAACTTATGAAAGATGAGAATATTCATTTGTATAATACCTTCAATGAAACCAAAGCATCTATCGTCGAACGATTGATTCGTACCTTCAAGACGAAGATGTGGCGTTATTTCACAGCGAAAAAATCTATGAGATACATTGACATGTTACCGGATTTAGTTTATGCTTACAATCACAACGTACATCGCAGTATTAAGACAAAACCAGCTCTTGTGAATCGTGTGAGCGAGGGTAAAATTTGGCATACTCTTTACGATGGTGACATTAGTGATTTTTCACCTGTTAACTACAAATTTAAGATAGGTGATCAAGTAAGAATTAGTAAGGTTAAACGAACGTTTGAAAAAGGATATTTACCAAACTTTTCAAAGGAAATATTTACAGTGAGTAAGACGATACCACGTCGTCCACCAGTTTACAAACTTCAAGATTACAATGGCGAAGAGATTCAGGGGACGTTTTATGAAACCGAACTTCAGAAAGTTATTAAACAAGACGATGTTTTTGAGGTTGAGACTATTCTTAAGAAACGTGGAAAGGGTAAAAATGTAAAATATCTTGTAAAGTGGATGGGTTATTCTAACAAATTTAATTCATGGGTGTCTGCTTCAGAAATAAATCGTCTTTAAATCATCAACAGTGTCGTGTTTTCTTTTATTATTACTTTTGGTATCGTGATGAACGGAACACATTTTTACCTAACGCTTCCAAGCAACGCGTCGCTTTCTACCTTTCCTGACAATTCATCCACTAGTTACAGGGTTAAGTTACCTAAAACTTTTGATTTAAATGGAGACTGGGAAGCTGGTTTATATTCGGTAACTTATCCGCGTACATGGTATAATCTTCAGAAGGGAGATAATCACATATACTTCAGCAAAGATGGACTTATATTTGAATCTTCAATTGTCGACTTTGGTTATTATGAGTCAATAAAAGATCTCATTTAATCCGTGAATAAGACATTGTCAAAAGATACACAGAGGAATGTCTCGATGACTTTTGATGTTCGAACGGAAAAAGTGACAATTCATGTGAGAAACGGTTATCAGTTTAGCATGATAGAGAAAATGTCGATTCTGTTAGGATTTGGTGGGAAGGATGTGAGGATTGCAAAGAAAACCATAAGTCCTTATGTCGCTGATACAGTATTAATGGTGCTATGGATTCGATTTTTGTTTACTGTGATCTAGTGGCGCCACAGATAGTGGGAGATACGAGTGCAAAATTGTTAAGAACTGTTCCCATTGAAGGGAAGATGGGTGATGTTGTCACTAGGACCTACAGTAATATGCAGTATGTACCTGTACAGACAAAGTCCTTCGAGAGCGTTGAGATCCTTTTAAGAGATGACACTGGTCGTGTCATGTCATTTGAACGAGGGAAGGTGTCAACGACGCATCACTTTAGACAGCGAAATTCACTCTACTTTACGTGAAGAGAAAAAATGTCCAAGAGTCACGCAGATCATTACATACGTTATTATTTGGATCAACAACAGGGAAAAGGGATGAATGTTTTCAGAGGTAGTCCATGGCAGGTCGGACATGGTCAGATGGGATCTCTTTCGAAGTGTTGCCAGGACAATCATGCCAATGATCAAAAGTGGTGCAAAGACCTTGGGAGGCATTGCATTGACTTCAGGTGCTAATTTTTTTGGGGATGTCCTTGCAGGTAAAAACATTAAGAAGGCAGCAAAATCTAGATTGACTGAAGCAGCAAAAGTTGCGAAGCGAAGGACTGTCAATAAGATTCAGAGTCTAAGTCAAACCGGAAGTGGTAGACATCAACCTGTTAAACGAAGGGGTAGAAAGAGAAAGACTTCATCTCTTTCTACCACATCTAAACAGATCAAGAGACGAAAAACAACTCGCGTAGAATATATTTGGTTGAAAAATGTCTTTCCTACACCCTAATTCGATAGAATGTACAAAAAGTGAACTTGATTTATTTTCCGTTCCAGCAACACAAATTAGTCTAGAAAAAGGAAGGTGGGTGGACCACAAACCTGTTTCTAGTGTTGGAGATAGTGGTTCTATCTCATTTCTTGACTCAGGCACAGAGGACTATGTCGATTTGTCTAAGACAATGATGGTACTTCGTGCAAAAGTCACAAAAGGCGACGGAACCGATCTTGATGCAAACATGAAAGTGGGACCTATTAACAATTTCCTTCATAGTCTGTTTCAACAAGTTGACGTATTTCTGAAAGGAAAACAGGTCACTCAGGCTACAGGTACCTATACATACCGTTCTTACCTCGAGACACTTTTGAACTATGGACCATCAGCGAAACAATCGCAGCTTACAGCGGCCCTTTTCTACAAGGATACTGCAGGCGCAATGGATGACTAGACGATCCGACTAAAGGTGCTGATGCAAACTTTGGGCTCAGAAAAATATATCATTTTAGCAAGGAGAGTGGAATTATTGAAATGGTCGGGCCTATATTTTGCGATGTGTTTTTCTGTGAAAAAGCAGTCATGAATTTTGCCTTATGTCACCCGTGGACGGCGCTGATTTCAAAGTGAAGCTGCTCGATGCCACTCTTAAAGTCCGCAAAGTGAAAGTCAACCCTAGTGTATCTTTGGCTCATGAAATGGCGCTGAAAAAAGGTCCCGCCATATACCCTATTCGACGTGTCGAGTGCAAGAGTTTTGTGGTTCCAGCAGGAAACCCATCTGCAACGAAAGAAAGTGTCTTCGGCGCCTATGTACCGAGATCTTTTGTCTTTGGTTTGGTCGAAAGTGCTGCGTTTATTGGAAACTTTAAGAGAAATCCTTTCAACTTCCAACATTTTAACATGGCTTCACTCACCCTTACTGTCAACGGTGAGGCTATACCTTTTAAACCGTTGAAGCTATCGTTTGGTGTAAATCAAAGATTTATCGAAGCATTTTACACACAGTTTTCAGGAACTGGGAAAATGTATTACAATACAGGGAATGGAATATCACGTGAGGAGTTTCCCAAAGGATATGCATTATATGCATTTGATTTAACACCTGACATGTGTGGGTCATCTGCACATTTTAATCAAGTCCAGAAAGGAAACTTGTCGCTTGAGCTCCAGTTCTCTACGCCTTTGCCAGAAGCTGTAAACCTTGTTTGTTATGGAGAATTTGAAAATCTGATACAGATCGATTCGGACAGAGAGGTCGTTTACGATTACGTCAAGTGATGGACACAAGTCAGATTGTCACCGCACTTAGGTCCGATCCTATCGTACATAAAAAGTTTTGTGGTGTCTTCCCATCGGATCAGATGCCTGAAGACATAGACAGATTTCCATGTGGCTTCGTTGTAAATACGGATCCCCGTGGTGAACCAGGACGACATTGGGTAGCCTTTTACTTCCAATCAGAAAGGAAAGGTGAATTTTTTGACAGTTATGGGAAACCGCCTGGACATTACTAATGAAACATTTAAAAAATATTTAGACGATCGTTGTGTAGAATGGGGTTTTAACAATCGAGAATTGCAAAGTATTTGGACTGATGTACGTGGTCATTATTGTGTGTTTTACCTGAGTCACAGAGCTCGAGGTCATAGTATGAGCAAAATAGTTAATATGTTTGATAACAATAAGATGTCAAACGATAAGAAAGTTTTCAGATTTGTCAATAATCATTTTCATATAGCAAAATGTCAGGTATTAGTCAGTCTAGTAAGAAAATTAGCCGAGTATTTGTAAGGAAACCATAATCGTTTTAGCATTACTTTTAGTATTTTGTAATAAAATATGTTTTAACATTGTTTATTGGTCTTGTTCTTTGGGCCCCTCTTGACTTGAACATTTTTTGATTCCCGCCCCCTACACACTTGATCATTTTACAAAGAGACAGTTCCCCCACGCAAAATGACAACAAAAGATCAATTAAAAACAGTTTAAAAACAATTTATTCCTTAACAAACACGCAAAGGTTTACACGCATCATATTAATAAGGTTGCCATCGCTTTGCTGGCGATTTTCCTTTAGTAATTAGTTTCCCTCGACCGTTTTCCCTTCTCTTCGGAGGTGTCAGTAGATACCTGGAAGGGCTTTCGGGACCTAATTGTTGTGAACGCATGTGTGGTTCTTCGTCTTCCGACGATATATGTTGTGACTGTTTCCACCGTGCGTCGTTACGTACTAAATCTCTCGGCATATTCATCTTTGCTAGAACTCTGAAGAATTCCTTTGAGCCAACAGGGTCGAAATTTTGTCTTCTTCTCACAGCATCACTTAAGAGATCTGAAATATTCGATCTTTGGATGTCAACACCAGATAGTTTTACTTGTCCAGACTTGTTCCAAGAAATCATGCCAGGATGTGTCTTTAATCTGTTTAAGATAGATAGGGCCCTGTCACGCATGGTTTTAGGTATGGAGTCGACGATAGTCGAATCACTTAATGTCTCTCTTGGCATCCCATTGGCCCATCCGATGGTCCAACATCTTCTGCATGGGGTACATTTTTCAACGCAATATTAACAGTAGGAAAGTCAACGTTCTTCTGATATTTTAAGTTCAAATAACGTTCGAGATTTGCATTGTGCACCTTTTGTTTCACATCATCATTCATATCAGCATGCTTCAAGGTTTCTTCCATGTTCTCGTCAATGTTCATCAAGTTTGCGACAAGAGGGGATGTCTCTTGTTTTTGTTTACGCTCAAGTCTAGCAAGTACATCTTCAGGAACGAGAACCATACGTTTAGCATGTTTCATTTCGTAAAGAGACTTCCTAATACACTTAATACAGGGGGTAATAAGACACTAAGTATATTCCCACCTTTCTGGTGAATAAGACGTTTCTTCTTTTTTTCGGATACTTTCTTATCGGCTAAGATACGGAGATGATTCTTGTACCTCGTCATTCTTTCGCTTTTGACTTGGGGTCAATGGTATCACACCTTTTAGCAAGTTCAACGAACACTCACAGATACCACATGACCAACCCCACTGGACCATGTTCGACAAGAGCTTTACGAACTTTCGGATTGCATTTTGCGAGAACTTGCAAGTAAGCTAGATTGTCTTTCATCCGTTTAGACATGATGAAGAGTGGTGGTGACGTACATGTGTGTGTTGTCTATATACGTCTTGCGTAAACAATTTGTCTTTCGTTAGGTAAGATATTCGTTCTCAACCGAATAGTTTCCGGTGTTAATTGGTGGAGATCCATCAGGAGATAGCCATAAGGTTTACTAGTTGCGTCGTGAAACGAGTCTGAAAATGATACATTTGACGCGCCAGCGTTGCGATACCAAGTGAATCTCGAGGGTTCTTGAAAACGATCAAGTGGTGTGCGTTTAAGGAGATAGTTCGTGATTGCTTTCCAGGCGGAAAGTGATTTTGTGTTAAATACATGATTGATATCCCACGGTGATGGGAGCCACGTGTAAAAAGCTCCGACACCCGCTGATCTTTAGAACATTCTGACATTAGATCATCTATGATAACTAGTGAATTTTTATGACTAACCAACATGTCGTGTAAATTGTCAGGAAACCCTTCGACAAAGTCAATATTTGGTATTCTTCGAACCATCTCTTCAAAGGCTGATTGATGTTCTCCGTAACAATAAATAATTTTCGTCAGTACAGGGTGAAACAGTTCTTCGATATTATAAAGTATAGAACGAACCAAGTATGATTTCCCCGACTGGCTTTGGCCAGAGATATAAAAGTTCGCCGGAGTTTTGAATCGCACATCCATCGCACACACGACGTAGTGAAAAAATGAACTCTTAAGCGAAACTACACCCTGTGTTATACGTAAAAAAACTAACACAACGATGGTTTTCACAATTGTATTATAAATAGGGTGAAAACACGTTCAGATATTCACAAAAGTCGTTCAAGATATTTACATTCGATAACGAGTTCAAAAAATGTCTCTTCATCAAAATATAAAATTATTTACATTGACGTTTTCAATTATTACAAGACCCTGTTTAAACATCGAACATCGCACGCATCGAATACATTTAAACACAACGATCTAGTTTGATTTTAGACGTCTAACCACACTTGCGTCAAACTGACCAAATATTATTGAATTGTATAATTGTTATAAATTTCACAAGAATGTTTTAAATTTGATACGTGTGACATGTCAAAGTAAATTAATTGCGTTATTTATTGTGCTTAATATCAATAAATGTTACACTTCACGCGTGTTTGACTTTTATTGTATTCGACACGTGTGATTTCAACGTATAAACCGAGACTTTAAAATAAATTAACTAGTTATTTACGTATAAATCATTAAAAGTTAAATTGTCTATAAAAAGAGGGTTCTTCATCGTCCGACATTTCCACATCGTTCACGAAAGCGCGGTCGTCTTCGTTCTCCGACACGAACTCGTTGTCTGACTCTTCCTCGTTCTCCATCAAATTAACCATGATGTCAAGGTTACCGTCTTCCGCCGTTTCAATGTCTTGATGTTGAATAAAGCTAAACAACATATGGTCAGGAAGTATCGATGAAGATGTGGTCGAAACGGTGTGACTGTCGTTGGATGGAGACCAGTTGTAGCCAAAAGGAATGGTGTCGCGACCCTGATCTATGATGATACGTTTGTCATAGACAACTTGGTAGGACTTTTCCTCTCTCTTGTTCACGATGCGTCGTGTGTGTGGCTCTCTGGAAATCTTGCTCTCATTTACAATTTTTACTCTTAACTTATCATCTAAGTTAGCTATCATATCTTTCATAGTATCAAAGTTAAGTGTCTGGCTATTTTTGTAGTTTAATGTAAAACCTTTAATCTTGCATTTTTGTTTACCATTATTTGTTCTATATGCGTAGTTCTTAGGACCTGCGCATATAAAATCAGTAATATATGTACCCTCTCCATATTCACCTGTGACCTCCTTTGTCAAGTCTCCTAAATAATCTCCTAATGGTGGCTGTGGACACCCTGGCTTAGAAAGAAAGACACAACTGTCTGTGTCAATGTACAACACATTTTCTCCTATTAAATCTAACAAGTTATAAAGCTCTAATCGAGCCCAAGATGTAGTAAATATACCTATAAATATATTAGTTACCTTACTTTCTGTTACAAATTCACTTTTACGTTTATATACAAGTTCTACTAGATCATCTGTCAAGAGACAAATGTCATGGAGTTCTATATCTGCTCCATTTACAAGACGATAAAATGACATAGGGTCATTTACAAATTCGGTTACTAAACGGTCAGTTCGCATTGCAAACCTTCCCCAAAGACTTTTCAAACATAGTTTAGCCACAGCTCTTAAACCTGGATTTTTTTTAACATTCTCATGCCTTAACACACCCTCGTGTTTAAAATAGTCGCATTTGTTCAAATCTAGACATCTCACTGTATCCTCAAAATGCATGAAATTTCAAATGGAAAAATAACACAACCACAAAAAAATCTAATCCTATCAAAACATTAATGACTTCATAAAGAAATCCGCACATAACATTTTAACATTGTTAACGAATACGCTTTTGTCAAGCCTAAATATTGCTCATTCATTATTTTAACGATGTGAACATAGCCAGTGTAAAAATTCACCTATCAGCCTTTGTTGGGAGAAAAATCCTTTTCCCCTAGGTGATATTAGTCGTCTGACATGTAACGACGTCTGATATGTAATTAACGTTTAATCACCATATATTTCCCATCAAAACATAAAGGTTTCATAAAAACTCACACCTTTGTTCGAATCTAGACATCTCACTTAAGACTTCATAAAAAACCCGAACATAACATTTTACCATTGTTAACGAATACGCTTTTGTCAAGCCTAAATATTGCTCATTCATTATTTTAACGATGTGAACATAGCCAGTGTAAAAATTCACCTATCAGCCTTTGTTGGGAGAAAAATCCTTTTCCCCTAGGTGATATTAGTCGTCTGACATGTAACGACGTCTGATATGTAATTAACGTTTAATCACCATATATTTCCCATCAAAACATAAAGGTTTCATAAAAACTCACACCTTTGTTCAAATCTAGACATCTCACTTAAGACTTCATAAAAAACCCGAACATAACATTTTACCATTGTTAACGAATAGTTAACCATCCAACAGTTGTGGGAAAATCGAAACCTAAATTAATGATGGCTTAATTTACTATAAAGTCATTAACCAACTCCTCTTTTTCAAATTTTACTTCTCACTGAATACATAAAAAGTGAACAAATGACAAAACAATGTTTGTTGCCAATCAACAAACCAAACGTAAACGATTATTTAAACGTCAAGTTCGTCATCCCAACTCTCATTCAACTCTCCAACCGCATCACAGCTCAACGACAACATTTTTAATTTTCCGACTCACTACAGGGTATGTCGCAAATCGGTAAGTGAAAGCTTCTCTCAGAATTAAATATGTCTGTTTTAACATCAAGTAAATTTAAGAGTAAATCGTAGACATATCACATGTATATCATTTTTGTTGTTCTATGTCTTCTAGTATCAGAACCATGTCCAGACACAGGGTGCGATGAAACAGTGTATCGCCTTACGTGTGGTCACTGGACACATTTGTCCAGTTTGCACGTAAACCACGGAGTTTGGTGCTGCCCAATCTGCAAGTAAGTATTAAAGAACGAATTTTCAAACGACTATTTTCTCAATTCTAATCTGTGTTATAATTCTCTCCGAACAGAACACCTGACCCTGTTCTCGACGAACACCTCAATCAGTGGACGTTCTGGATCGATTTAAGAGCTGAACGATACGAGTAAGTATTTCCAATATATCATTCAGTCTAAGTTATTATGCAATAAAAGTCTCCTAAACGTTATATGAATGACAAAGAATAACCAGTTACATGATGATCAAAGAATAATCAGTAAAAACAATTGTTCTTGTAGATTCCTCAAGTCTGTGGGTTACACGGACTAATTTCCATCGCCTTGACAGGTACAGTAAGTCAACAACGAAACATCAATAGACCATGTTATAACTTATACTCATTGCATATCCATTTTACTTTTGTCTCGTTTCAGCCAATTTTTATATGTATTTGTTTTTTTTCTTATAATATGTGTGTGTGTAATAAAAAGTTAAATTGAAATTTATATGTTTTCAATATTCTTTATCTTCAATGTCTGCATGGGGTTTGAGATTATACTTAATGTTCAATCAAATGAGACCTGTTTTAAAATCGAAAGAAAATTTATTTCAACATATTACAGGCGGACTTATGTATCCACATATACATTACACAAGTTAGAGAACTAACACGTTTAAGACATTGTCGTTGCTTCGTACAAAATAAAATACGCCAATCTTTACAAGTTATTTTATCAGTTCAAGTCCGTTAATTGTTGGTTTGAGATCTTGTAAGCTGTTCATAAAGGTCTCGGCAATTTTCGCTTCGGACACGCTTTCCAGAGCTACATCAAAATACAGCCATACTTTCTCATCGTCTTCCATCATAAGACAACCATGTTGCTTTTGCGACGGGTGGTCCACGATGCATCCCCTACAGTTTTCCAAAACCAAGGCAGAAATGTTGGATGACTCTTCAACAGCATAACACTCCAACAATTTGTCTTCAATTAACTTTTGACGGTGGGCTAAAAATATTTCCTCTTCGCCAATATCCGTTGACATAGTGAGTTTACACATGTTTCTTTGGGAAGCCATCGTTTATTAAAGAAATACCTAATGGTTTTCCGTGTTTGGATACTCTGATCCAAACACGCGGGATGTTGCGAGACTTGAGAAAAGCGTAAAAAAACACGAGCCGCTAGGCGAGTGTTTTTAGCTTTTCGAAAGTCGAGCTACGTCCCAAGTGTTTGGATCAGAGTATCCAAACACGGAAAACCATTAGGTATTTATTTTATAAAATAACCACAGAGAAATATCACTAAAAGTTATTAATATAATTAGATCAACATTGCAATTCTCCCAAAAACCGTCAACTACCAATCAGGGGAGGTCTTTCATGTCCTTCTAAGCTAATCGGCCAATCATGGATGGTTTCCTATTATGATTTATGATGCTGACGACAGCAACAGCCAAAAATAAGTTTGAAGTGGTAAAGACATCAGGAAAACATGCTGAAAAAGATATTTCCAGATGGATTTAATCGCGAAAATGTACCGTTGTGAGTTTGCCTAGCCTTTATATCCTACAACACAGAATCTTTTTTGTGGTTTTCTCTCACTGTCGAAGTGTTATTCGGTGATTTTTTGTTGGCTACAAGAACAAAATTAATGGTTTCTTCGTTAATATCCTGCCCGACGAGAGGTAAAATAAACATTTTACACCTTTTCCATGTTCTCTTGGTGAAATATATCTATAAAAAGTGTTGTGTTTTTGGGTTTTATTGAAACTTTCAATAAGGTAAACGTCGCCCTCACAAATTATACGGGAATTCTAGTTCGCTTTAGCGTTGCTTTGTCCACTTTAAATACTTATAATTTCGGCCTATTTTGGCAAAATCAATTGTGAAAATTAACAGGGAAGATTGCTATATTTTATTTGTGGTTTTCTCTCACTGTCGAAGTGTTGTTCGGTGATTTTTAGTTGGCTACAAGAACAAAATTAATGGTTTCTTCGTGAATATCCTGTGCGACGAGAGGTAAAATAAACATAATTTTACACCTTTTCGATGTTCTCTTGGTGGACTATATCTACAAAAGTGTTGTGTTTTGGGGTTCATTTGAAACTATCAATAAGGTAAACGTCGTCCTCACAAATTAAATGGAAATTCTCGTTCATTTTTAGCGTTGCTTTGTCCACTTTAAATACTTATAATTTCGGCCTATTTTTGTAAAATCTTGTGAAAATTAACAGGGAAGATTGCTATATTTTATTTATAGTTATTGTGCATATGTATAGAATGTTAATAAATGTTTAAAAACGATGATGGGTCGGCATGATTTGCTTTTTGTGTGTACAAGATCGACCTCAAAATTCCCGTGTTTGGATACTCTTATCCAAACACGGGTATTGACCAATCAGAGCGCTTGTTGTGTACATGTTATTTTATAAAATCCTTTCCAAAAATCTACAACGTTGTGTTTCAAAGTATCTCGACACAATAAACTAGATTAAAAAATTGTAGCTTTTTCTAAACCGATCTCGAATTTAATATATTACGTTTTTTCCTGTACACATAAAACCGGTTTACATTTTCTCTTTTGAACCAATGGTTAACCTGATTACACTTATTATGTTTCTTCCTGTGAACATGCGCGCGCACAGGTTCAACTGGGTTCCCTGGAAACTAAAATCTAGGGGTCAGAGCTCTGCATCAATAAATTAAAAAATGCTGACTAAGTGGTCTATGCCTGCAGCATACCTACTTTTGCGTTTGTAAAAGGTGCAATTAAAAGTATTATTTATTATTATTATTCCTGACAGGGCTCAAAATAACGGCTGGTCAACGGACAATGACCGGCCAAAATGCCTCTTGGCAATGACCAGTCACTTTTTTACCTCACCGCATTTTCAGCATATCAGCTGAAATCTTGTCAGAGAAAGAATGTATATTTCGAGGTATATTTCATGGCGAGTACGCAATTTCACTGTAAGTACGTCAAGTTTCGTATGACAAAAACATTGTTTGTTCTTGTCCAAAACGTAAATGTATGCTGGTTGCACTTGAAAGGTTTCGATTTTGTTTCGATCGGAGGAAGGAGGTGAGCAGAGTGACGACGAGGAAGCAATGGAGGAGGGTAGTGACGTCGAGAGTACAGACTCAGTCAAGCAAGATAAGTAGATAACACTTTGATAAGAGAGCTGGCTGAGTTGGAATGAAGATTTGTGCTGACTTAACTTTGAAAGCTAACATGTGTTCAATTTATACACAATTGACAAGAATAACGCTTTGGTTTCTTTGGCGTTTTTGTTTTTGGTATTTGTTAATTGGTAATAATTATTTAGGTAAGTGGGATGAAAAATTTAACTCCGTCAAAGACTACCTGTATAATTAGTAAAGTTTATTACTCAAAATTAAGATTATATCTAGAAAACAATAACATTTTATTTACTTTAGACAAAACACTACTAACCCTAATCTGCAACGATGATAACGTTGCCTGTTCACTTTTACGATGTGATTGCTAACGTCTTGAGCGTTTAAAACATGAAACAATAAAAGCGATGTCTCGAAACAAATTCGTTATCATTTGTTTCACTGTAAGTGTATGCGTATTAATGACCGGTCAAAAACAGATTTTGATCGAGCTAAAATCATTTTGACCGGCGACCTACCGGCCGTTATTTTGAGCCCTGCCTGGGCATTTAGTGGATTAAAAAGAACACGCGAAATAAAAAAAACAGCATCGCTAAATGAGCTTCGCAATTTACCGAAAAGTCGCTTCGCAATATTCGAAATCATATCCCAATTTGCGATTTGCGAAGCGCTAATTCGGACCTTGATAATCAACAATATTAATGCTCATACTAACCTTAAATCCTCAAACAACTAGTTTTCTGTCTGTCCACAGAAACCTTATTTTAAAGTGTACTTACTGACCATCACTATGTAGTCAAGCTCCACATACATGCATTTTTAATGTGACAAAGTTGGTTAAAGTTGTACCCTTCCCCAGTGGCGTAGCTAGGATCAAAATTTTGGGGGAGCAACAGAGAATTTGGGGGTGCAGTTTTTTAATATATTTTGAATTTTCGAAGCCGTGTGAGGGCATTTCCCGTGATTTCAAAATTTTTGTTCGGGCATGCAGCCACAACAAAATTTTGGTGGCACTTCAACCAATGTATTTTATAAAAACATTTTTGTTTCCATTCAAAATAATTGAAATCTAATAATAAAATAACATTATTATTATTATTATTATTATTAACAATATTTTAACAGGTATACTCCTTCAGTATATATCAATGGAGGACCTGTGTCAAATATTAAATTACAAAAAACAATATAAAAAACCTTATAGTCCTTATAAAAACGGTACATTAAAAACACTACACTAAAAAGTCACTACATTAAAAAGTTTAAAAGTCTATTGAGAAAGTCTTTAAGAATTATAGGTAAAATCGACAGTCAAGAGTCGAAAATATCCTGTATTTTAAATCTAAACTTTGTAATAGATACTTCTTCTTTTAGATCAGTTGGTAACAAGTTAAAAAGTTTTGCTCTTTGCTCCGCACTCAGTTTTCACCTTTGGTAGCATGACGTTTTTCATGTTATTTCGAGTGTTAATATTGTGCGCAATCCGTTTAAAGTAATTTTTGTATCTTTCTGGAGCAGTGCCATTCAAGCATTTCCAAACATCCAGAATGGATAATCTATTACATGCTGATTTAATTGAGATCCAAGTGTTGGTTGATTTTTCCCCGAAGACAATTTTAAAAGATCGATCTTGTATTTTCTGGAATCTGTTTATCATCGTATCAGAGCCCAGTAGCAAGGGATGGCAATAAAGGACAATTGGTTTTATCATTATTTTAAAGATCGATTCCGCCACATGAGATGTAACCGTTGATCTGATTAGTGCTAATAGCAGGCCTCATTAAAGTACGCGAGCGGCATGCGAGCGCCGATCGCAGGCACATTTTCAATTTGTGCAGGCACAAATTTTTTGCTGATTTTTATCTAATCTAATTATCTATTAACTGTGTTTATTAACTGTGTTTACAAAGTATGACGTTCGCAGGCACTATTAACAATTCAGAAAGTTTGTGCAGGCACAGAGATTTTATTTTTTAGTTCATTAGCTGTTTTTACATGACGTATACGTTTTCAAAATAAAATTTTTGTCAGGAGCATGTCGCGATGTAAGATTTTTCAGGTTTTATTTCATGCAATGCAAGTTTTTCGTTGAAAAGTAAGGTACGCTTTTAGACAACGAACAAATAATATCGTTTGCGGCAACTTTCCCCACTTCGCTTTACTCGCTTTACTCCTAATTCAATGGCCAGAATGACAGTTTCAGCATCCTTTAATTTCCAAATCGCGGTGGCTCGACTACATCCAATTCAATTTGAATTTTTCTGACGTGTCATGTTTGGACGTTATATTTCAAATACGAGATGGAGAACTTTTCTGGGTTTTGAAAGTCAGATCGAGTGTCTTTTGAAAAGGCGAGCAGAAAACGAGCAAACCTTTTTAACGCACGAGGAGTTTTAACGAGTTCGAGAATTTAATTGCAAGTGTTTTGTTGCAAAGATTTTGAAATCTACTTGTCATACTACCGTTGTCAGCTGGCCGTGGGAAATTGACACAAAGCGTTTGTTTTCGGAAGCCAGAAGCGCAAGCGTCGAAGTTTTCCAAACCCCAGTTTTCTATGGTTCACACTTTGCACACAAAATGTTTGCAGGCACATTTCCAACTTCTAAATTCTGCTTGCAGGCACAACAAAATATTAATGAGGCCTGGCTAATAGCCTAACCCTTGACATTGCCTTCTTGAACAACTTGTCTGATTGTTGTTTGAACGTTAACGAATTGTCCATTAAAACTCCCAAATATTCGTAGACTGTTGCATTTTTTACTTCATTATACTTATCTCAGATGCATTGGATAGTTTCTTCTTAGTTCCATATAGAACAGCCTCGGTTTTTCCTTTCTTCAGATTTATACTTAAGTTATAATTGTGTTCAAGCCATTTTATTACATAGTTGAATTCTTCATTTATAATATCCTCTATCTTGTTGGGATCTTTATCTGTGTAAAATATTACCATGTCATCTGCATATAATAGCATATTACATATCTTTACTTCCATTCCAATGTAATTTATGTGTACTAAAAATAACAATGGTCCCAATATTGAGCCCTGGGGAACTCCACTTGTCACCGGTCTTTCATCAGAATCCATACCATCATATTTAACATATTGTTTTCGATTAAACAAATAGTCTTTGATCCATTCCAGTTCTCCGTGTTGAATGCCGTACGCTGGTAGCTTGGATAGAAGAACCGAATGGTCCACAGTGTCAAATGCCTTCTGCAGATCTACATATACCACTCCTGTATAATTGCCTTTAACCATTTGCATGCGGATGTGGTCAGATAACAAAGTTATTGCTTGGGTTGTACACCGTCCCCTCCGAAAACCATATTGATTTTGATTCAATAGGCTTTTACTTTCTAAATATTCGTAAATTTGTCGATGAACTAGGCGTTCTAGAACTTTTGAAAAAACGGGCAGCACAGAGATTGGTCTAATTGTCGAATGAATCTCTGCCATCAGATTTAAAGATTGGTGTTATTTTGCCACATTTTTCAGCTGTAGGAAATAAAGATTGTCGAAGTGACATATTGGCTAGGTAGCAAAGGGAAGATGATATCTCTTCGGCTCCATCACGAATAAGATTTGGTGGTAATTTATCATTTCCGCATACCTTACTCTTCTTTATTCGGTGCAGCTCATTATGTACTTCCCTCAATTCAATACGTCTGAACTTGAATCTTTCTTTATTCGGATTTACGGATTTTTCCAGTTCTCCAGAAATATATTTATTTGACCGCCATATACTAATTTTTCTTAGTTTTTCACCGATTGAACAAAAGAAGGAACAGAAACCATTTGATATCTTACTTTTGTCAGAAACGCTGATTCCATCAATTTGAAACGTCACAATGCCACCAGATCATCACAATACCACCAGATCATACTCCATTGTCTGCTGATGCCATCAATGTGAAACGTCACAATGCCACCAGCCATCACAATGCCACTAGATCATACTCCATTGTGGTGGTCCTCCTGTTACAATCAAACGATTTTCATTATTATTATTATTATTAAATTATGTTAACAAACAATGTATATAAATAAATAAATAAATAATATGGGCGAAATACAATTCAACTCCACTGCATATAACCATTGTCCTGGTTCCTCGTAGATATCCAGCTTCCTATCAGTCACCTCGCTGCGAAAAACATTTGTTGTTGGTAAAAATGATGCAAGAAATCATTCGGTCATTCCTCTGACTTCTTGCATCATTTCTTCTTGCATCATTTCTTCTTGCATTATTTCTTCTTGGTTACATTATATTTTGCCGCATCATAATCTCATAAGCTCATCTTTCATTTCTGTCTTCATCAGAATACAATTTATCTTTACTTTGTCCATCATTTTTGTACAGCACCTCCTCTTCACCTCTTCGCCTGGAAATTACGGCACACCTTTCGAAAACCACAGGCACGGTTTTCGTGATTTTCTTTATCTTTCTTATTGATAATCATTGGACATCCATCGTTCTGAGAGTTTGCATATTCACCAACCAAGTTTCACTGGTTGGTGAATATCCACACCGTGAGACTTTGAGAAATTCAAGTTCCACTAACTCAAGACAACCTGTGGCAGCGAAATCACAATGGATCTTGAGAACGAATAACCATTCAGATTATTCAGTGAAAATTCATAGTGGTTCTGCCAAAGTTTCTACCATCAGTTCTTCTCTACCTGTGGGACAGGTTTGTGAATGTTGTTCTAGATGCCTTTCGATGCAGGACCTACAGAATAACTATCGACCTATTAACAATTCTACCAACCTTAAGTAAAATATTGGAACGCATTGTACACCAACAAGTCTACACATATGCAAGAACACAATCTCATCGCTGCAGAGCAATTTGGTTTTCGGTCTAAACTATCTACAGAAGTTGCTCTGGCAAAGTTCACTGATGAAATATTAAATAATCTCGACGTGAAATTAGTTACAGGAGCTGTTTTCATCGACCTACGGAAAGCATTCAATACAGTAGACCATTTATTATTGATTTCAAAATTGAAAAACCTTGGATTTAACACTCACGTTCTGAATTGGTTCACGTCATATCCATCATCACGCACTCAAGTAACAACTGTCAACAACAGCAGCTCTATTTCAAGACCAATCACCGTCGGTGTTCGACAAGGAAGTATTCTCATGGGTCCTTTGCTTTTCTTAATACACAGTACATAAACCACTTGCCTAAATGCCTTACTTACAACAAATCAGTTTTATACGCCGATGATACTCTATTGTATTATTCTGCCAAAACAGCATCATCACTTAAAAGTAACATAAACACTGATTTACAATTATTATCTAAATGGCTCGACGAAAACCTCTACACTTAATTTGAAAAATCAAAGTTCCTTATCTTTTCTAATAAAAACCAATTAAAGTCTTACTCCAACTTAAAAATCACTATTCATAACCAGATAATCAAACATGAACATTCGTTTAAATATCTCGTAATAACTCTCAGTGAAGATCTTTCACGGCATGATCATATTGAAAACTTAACCAAAAAGATAAACCAGAGACTTGGACTTCTACGTCGCGCAAAATCATATCTGCCACTCTTTACACCTCACTAATTCTACCACTTTTCGTCTATGCAGATATAATTTGGGGATACAGAAACAATACGGTGCTAATGAAATCACTCCAAGTTCTAGAAAACAAAGCTGCAAAACTTATATTCACGTTGCTCCTCCGTTCTCCGCAACTGAAGCTCTGAAAATACTCAACTGAACACCATTGAAAATCAGACGACAGAAATATCAACTCATTTTCATTTTTAAATGTGTATCAACAATCTTATAGACTTCGACTAATCAGAAACAGCAATATTAATCACTACAGGGGCCAAGACAAACTGGGGAAAACAATTGATCTATCAAGCCTCAATAAATTTCAATAACCTGGACATCAAAACAAGAAACGCATAAATTCAAAAAGTTAATCAAGAAATTATAAACCGTATATTAACCTTCTTCTATATTTGTATTGGCCTTTTCCTAGGGGAGTGGGGGCTTGGCGCAGGGTTGGCGCGCTGGTGTTCTTGCGATCGTTTGGCTGGATAAATCAGTGTCAAACATGAAAGCCCAACACAATATGAATGTCGTCCAAACGGTCCCACGCACACTTGCGCGCTCGCTTTGTGTCTGGTCTTTTAGGAGGAATACAATTGTATTGTATTGTATTGTATTGTATATTGCATTGTATTGTGTTGTGTTGTATCATATTATATATATATATATTAATAATTTAATTGTGTAATGTATGCAGCTTCTAATTTCCAATATCCTGTCATATCCTATATGATAATTCTCGCACAAGCACACAAAGTGCCAACAGTGAGAGTACATGCAGTAATATCTCAGGGAGTACAAGCAGCAATCAATCAACAACATATTTCTCTATGTCTCATGTCTCCTTTTCTTTGTGAAATAATACCACAGAATTGCACGAACTTGGCTGGCATCGGCCATCTTGGACTGTACACAGTACACATCGCGCGGTGTATATGTACTAAAAGCGGCTCTTTTTGGAGTGCCCATAACAGAAACTAGGCGTTCCGTTTAACAGTGAAATTTGCCGTGTAAATGAAACATTGGCGGGCCAAAAATCTTGGCACGGGTGCCGTGCCCAAAACGCTTGTCGTGTAAACCGCGCTTGCTCGTCTAGAGCGTTCATTGTTTATGGCTGGGGTTGGTACCGAAGAGAAATGGGTTGGGTAAGCCAATGTTTTGGCGGTAACAGGTTGGGTAAGATTTTTTTGTTGCATTTATTTTTTTATAAATATTGGGTAACAAATTTTAAAACAAAATAAATGAAATAAATCAGTGTTTAATGTCTATAGTTATAATAATAGTGATACAATATAAAACATAGAGATATTGCTTATGCAAAGACTGTGTCAGGTAAAACCTCTTGTTAAATAATATGTTCATATAAACAGTAACACAAACTTTAACTTCCTTAGAATATCATAAGAACAAGGACGAGACAGTAGGCAAAAGGCGTATATACATATACGATATCATTATGATAAACCTGTATGCAGTATAACATGCATGGTTGCATCATATCATCTAGTAATTGGGTAGAAGAAAAATTCAGTGTTTGAGAGGTTTAGGTAAAACCTTTTTATAATGAACGCTCCTTAAAGGACATTGGCAACAAAAATTAAGTTTGTCTAATATGAAAGAACTCGTAAAATGATATAGTAACACCTTTTACAACTTTTCCGTATTTTACTTCGTTTTTGAAATATCTCAGTTTGTTTGATATGTAAATGAGATGGTCTCTGACGTCAGGTGTGGGGTAGAGAATTTTCACTCATTAAAAAATGTATTATATCTCAGTGATTGCTAAGTTTACATCATGGGGAGTTATTATACGCACATTTTCAAGTACATTTGTGGAACAAACTTGAAGATGTAACTAATATTTTAATGAGTGAAAATTCTCCACCCCACACCTGACGTCAGAGACCATCTCAAACAAACTGAAATATTTCAAAAACGAAGTAAAATACGGGAAAGTTGTAAAAGGTGTTGCTCTATCATTTTACGAGTTCTTTCATATTAGACAAACTTAATTTTTGTTGCCAATGTCCTTTAACGAACTGGTCAAATTCGTCATTTCGCGTAGACCCACTGCATGCATCGCTGTCCATTCGCTTTTGTATCATGCAATGTTATCTCGTACGATTTCACGTTTCGAGCGAACTGGCCCTTCGTCAGAAAGCGAAAAAGTGACGAAGTGTCTTTTCTCGCGACGCTAGATCTCCTACACGCAGTCTATTTGGGCAACACACCGACTATTTTGACTTTTCGATTTGTAGCCAGACAATCGATTGATTTCTATCCGAGCATGCTCTACACGATGATGATGAGATTGATTTTGTGAATATTTCTCACAGATTATAGCTCTTATGGTGATGATGATAATGAAGAATTTGATTGCGAGTCCAATCTTGAAACTGTGCCAAGTGGATTTAAGATTTGCGTGGATGTCCCAAGTGAGCTCGTAAAGTTTATTTGTGGAAGGAGAATGGAAAATAAAGTCAATATAGAAAAGGAAACCAATACTCAGATAAAACTGCCCAGAGCTGGCACTGAGGGCCCTGTTGGTAAGTGATCGGATGGGAGCTCAATATAGAGTTGAACGCAATACGATATTACTGATATTGATGGACGATCGTCAGGCTCGTATCCTCAGAAAAATGATTCTTATTGCCGGTGAGACGCTCTAACCATTGAGCCATAGCAGTGTGTATATTAACACATCCAAACCTTACCGATATATAGTGACTGCCGCATAGGCAGTACATATATCAATCGAACCAGTACATCATTGTAACCTTCGATCTCCATCTGAGTCTCGGTGGCTCAATGGTTATAGAGCGTCTCACGACCAGGCGATCCCAGGGCCATTTTCGCCGACCTTCCACCGTGGAGGCAAAATGCCCTGGGTACGAGGTTGGGTTACAGGTTCGATTCCTGTCCGGAACTCAAAACAATTTTTCTGAGGATACGAGCTTGACGATCGTACATGTATCGTCTGTCTACTCCAAGCTCTCCCACATTCACTACAGCAGTGTGTATATGAACACATTACTGATATACATGAAGTGAATAGTTGAATCTCAAAATGTTTTATGATTTGAATTTTGCGTGTTCTATAAAGGTTTGTTTGTACAAAATGGTAATCAGTGTGACGTTATTTACGGCATTTGGCTTTCTTTTCTGCTTTCTGTGGGATAGACTAGTTGAGGATTTGAGTGAAAAAGTTGATAAAATCTCTGGTGTAGCGTTAAAGGGACACTCCGGCCCAAATACAAATGCAGTTCATATGAAAGATCGTACTGACTTTAGTTTATTTCCAAAGTTTCAGCATTCCTATCAATTTAGTTGAGAAGATATTGCTAGTTGAAGTTGAAAATTTGTGGATTTTGACGCCATATTGGTTTTGAAAATATGACGTCATTGAGTGATTCTTTATCGTCAGTGGAGTTGTTTTGATGGCGATCACATAGTGATAGTTATTGTGAATGGTCTTTGGACGAAAATTAGTCGAAATAAACTATTTAGTTCATCATGCAGGAAAGTAGAGGAGCTTCTTAGGCATAATACGAGATCACGTCACTCAGTGACGTCATATTTGAGAAACAAAATGGCGTCGAAATTGGACAAACTCTCCAACTTCAACTAGCCACATCTTCTTAACTAAATTGATAGGAATGCTGAAACTTTGGAAATAATCTAAAGTCAGTAAGATCTTTCATATGAACTACATTTGTATTTGGGCCGGAGTGTCCCTTTAATGTATATCATAAACGTTTGAATTAGGTTCAAATTCTCTAGCAGCAGATTATTGTTTCTGAAATGATTATTGATTTGACAAACCTTTATAGAACATCTTCTAAGGATTTGTGGTGAAGGTTGTGATTTGTGGTGAAGTGTTGAAATATATTAATAATAATAATAATAATAATAATATAATAATGGAAACTTTATTAAATGACTTTTTAGATAATATACAACTGTAAATCTCGCTTATTTAAGGTAACTTACAATCGGCTACTTGAATCAACACCAACAATATATAACTAATAACTATACATAACAACATAAAACAAATATATAGCACAATAATTTTAAAAAGTTAGCAGTTCGGGATTTGTCCATTCCTTGTTTCGGCAACAGAATATATAATAGGTTGTTCTGATTGCGATCGTCGTCATTCTCTTAATACAATAATTTTGGTGAGTCTTGTCAAGACTAAGATCATTTAGCATTTCTACGAATGTAGAACATTCTGCTGCAAAGACACCAAGGGAGCTGATCGATAGGTTTACAAATTTAACTGATCTGAATTGTTCACTTTGACTTTGTTCCCTAATCAATTCTGAATATTTGGATTTTTTACGATCGATGTTGTTTGGAAGATTGGACTCAAAACCAACAGTCAGTTCAACAATGTAGAGGCATCCACTTGCAGTTGATAGGAGCAAGTCTGGACGGTATGTGTCACCAGTTATTATGGATGGACTTTTATAACCAGGAAGATCAACATAAAGACTTGAACCACTTACGGTCTGTAGGGTCGTTGTCAGAAAGTTCAAGATAGAGTCGTGTCTCCATGTAAATCGTTCTAGGTACGACTGGCAACCTGCCACTACGTGAAGAAGAGTTTCCGTTGCCAGACAAAGAGAGCAATCTGAAGTTGGTAATATACCCCATCTTGCAAGGTTTTGGCGCGTGGGGAGAGAGTTATTCATATATCGTATGGTAAAATTAAAAATATTTTTCGGGAGATTGGACTGAGACGCACACCATATTTTCGTAAGCTGGGGAAAGGAGAACTTAGTAATATTGGAGAAAAAGGATCCCTGACAGGTTAAATGGTTATGAAGTCTATCCTCTTGTCCAGAGCGAAAGTCCTTAAGAACTTGCTTGGTGGAGTTATATACTGGATATTTGTGCTGTTACTAGTTGACTTCCAGAGTTCATTGATTGCTTGGTTTGGAGATGTTTTAAGAGCTGTACGGAGAATTGTTTGGCATTGTGTGAATTTGACAGATGGAGGACAAATATTAAGACCAAATTTGTTTCTGGTTAGGTAGACAGTACTAAGTGTTCCTGATATAGGTATTTCAAGCCATTTACGAATATAACTGTTCGCTATAGAATAATAATATAATAATTATAATAATAATATAAATATAATTATAATAATAATATTAATATAATTATATAATTATAAATATATAATTATAATAAATAATATATAATTATAAATATAAATATATTATATATATATATATATATTATATATATATATAATATATATATATATATATATAATATATATATATATATATATATATATATATATATATATATATATATATATATATATATATATATATAATATATATATATATATATATATATATATATATATATATATATATATAATATATATATATATTATATATATAAAAATATATTATAAATATAAATATATAATTATAAATATATAATTATAATAATATTAATATAATTATATAATTATAAATATATAATAATATAAATATAATTATAAATATAATTATAATAATGGAAACTTTATTGAAATTCTTTATATATATACAATTATAAATCTCACTAATTTAGGTAATTTATAATTGACTGCTTGAACCTATTTATTGTTTACAAACTATATAGAAAAAGAAAAAAAGTTAATTTAAAATGTATCTTTAAATGCTCAGTAATTCCGGATTTGTCCAGTCCTTATTTCTACAACAAAATATATAATATGTTGTTCTAATGGCGATAGACATAATTCTCCTTATACAATAATTTTGGTGTTTGTTATCAAGACCTAGATCGCTCAACATATCTAAAAAGGTATGACATTCTTTTGCGAAAACACCTAAGGAGCTTATTGACAAATTTACAAATTTGACGGATTTAAAATGTTCCTTTTGCTGTGTAATGAGATCTTTGTATCTTGCTCTTTTGCGATCAACATTTGTTTGCAGATTAGATTCATATCCGACAGAGAGTTCAACGATATAGAGACAATTAGTGGAAATGGATAGAAGCAGATCTGGGCGGAACGTGTCACCAGTTATGATTGAAGGGCTCTTATATCCAGGAAGATCTACGAAGAGATTAGAGTTGTTGACAGGTTGTAGGGTTTGTGCAATAAAGTTCAGAACAGAATCATGTCTCCATGTGAATCGTGGTAGGTACGATTGACATCCCGCAACTACGTGTAGGAGGGTTTCAGGGTTTAAGCAGAAGGAGCAATCTGAGTTCGACATTATTCCCCATTTAGTAAGGTTTTTGCGGGTGGGAAGTGAATTATTGATGTAACGGATGGTGAAGTTATAAATGTTCTTTGGGAGGTTTGATTGGGATTTAGACCATATGCCGTTTAATTTCGACAGTGAGAACTTGATGACGTTAGAGAAGAAGGAGCCTTGGAGAACCAGATGATTCTGAAGTTTGTTTGAAACTTTTAAGGACTTCATAATAATAATAATAATAATAATAATAATAATAATAATAATAATAATAATAATAGTAATAGTAATAATAATAATAATAATAATAATAATAATAATAATAATAATAATAATAATAATAATAATAATAATAATAATAATAATAATAATAATGAATATGTATTAGGAGCATTATACAATAGTCTCAATGCTCTTACAACAATATATTCTTAATGTTACTTATAAAACTAATTACAGTTTCATTATAAGATAAAGCCTACTACATATATTACCACTATGAACAAAAAACTATTAATTTAAAAAAAGAAAAGTCTTAAGTGCTGAATTAAAACTACTTAATATAGCAATGCTTCTAATTTCCTGTGGTAATGAATTCCACAGTTTTGGTGCGGCAACTGAGAATGTTCTGTCTCCATGAGTCACCGTTTTGGATTTTGGCTCAAGTAGCAGATTTCGGTTAGATGATCTTAAAGTACGAGTAGGTTTATATTTTGTTAGTAAATAAGACCAAACCGGGACCAGTTGCGAAAAATGCAACATCAAGGCCTTTCGGCTTCCGGCTGGAATTGAACCCGCGACCCTGTCATATCATAATAAACTATTTTGGCATTCAATTGTTCACTTTATGTAGATTCTATATTAGTGTTATCGTACTGTATTTTGGGTTATAGGCAGATTTGGGGTCATAGGCTATATACCACCTGCACTGCAACAGTACATTGCAATAAATCCAATTGGTGGGCTAGTAAAATATTTTTAATGATTTTCCCGGGTGTAAAAGTTGTCTCAATCTTCAAACATCTTCTTAAATATCCATAAAGTTCGCACAGCTATCCATTATGAATTTGAAACAGTTTAAAACAGTTTTAGTTTAGGATTTCTCTTGGAATGCGGTTGTTCCCAATATGCAAGTGGCCATGCTTTTGGTGCGCCACGTATGAAAAGCCACGTATTAAAATAGAGAAGAAAATTAACCAAAAGTCGTATAATAAATACTTTCTTAACTTTGTTTTCTCGGTCTGGAAAGTATTCGCCGTTTCTATACTTTCAGTAACAGATCTGAAAGTATACTGAGTATACTTTCAGGTCTCTTTTATTTTCATTCAAATCAACTCGAACATTTTCCCACCAAAACTTACCAATCTGGAAAAAGCGTATTGCCCTCGCAGCCAAAAGGCTGGGAGGGCAATACGCTTTTTGTATCTGCGCAACGCGCAGATATATTGCTATCGTGTTGTGGATTTGTTAACTTTTTGGTGTAACCCTTACCGTTGACCTGTAATATGTGCAGTAGTGTGACTGTTTATATTCTATGAACTACGGAGCCAGACGCAGAACAACATTTTTTTCGAAGAACGTCATGCAATTGCAATGCTGATATAAATGGTAACTATTTTAAACATGTATTCAAAGAACATACATTCCACCTCTTCGGAAGACAAAAACAACGAGTAATCGAAGTAAATTAACCGTCTGGCGTCAGACAGAGTAAAATCGTCTGGACTTATAGTAAACTACCACAATTTTTGTGCGTTATATTGACAAAAGGCTTTCAACTCGTTGGGCGCAGCGACCGTCTTTTGTGCGTTAAATTGACAAAAGGTTTTCAACTCATTGGGCGCAGCGACCGTCTTTAATTTTGTGCGTTATATTGACAAAAGGTTTCAACTCGTTGGGCGCAGCGACCGTCTTCAAAGGACATACATTCCACCTCTTCGGAAGACAAAAATCTTGACACAGATCTTGACAAGATTCCCACAGTGCTGGCTTTGGCGCAGATGATACATGTACGCATAGCGGACCTTTTATTTATTATATGGCTTAGCTCGTGAGCGGTCTTAACGCAGCTTTTCTCCAATCTCATTGGTTGCTGAGCAGTCTTTATCAATCGGTAAAGATCGGTCATTACAAAACAACTGAAAAGTTTGAAAAAATTGCGAAATAATGGATGAAATGCATGTCAGAAATTTAAAAGAGGCCTGGCCGTCATATGAATTTTTTCAGGCGCGTGGGATATCGCGCGCCTCAGCAACGTCAGGCGCGTGATTATAAAACTGTCAAAAACTACTCCTAGAGAGTGGATTAACATAGACAAAACTGAGTAAACATTTATTTGGAAGAAAACAATATTTTAACATCGGAATTTAAACAAAATCAGTAGTTACTATATATGTTTGTATATTTACATACAAAAATATTTTTCAAATTCAACTTAATTCAATGTCAATGTCAACATCGCTTTCTTCAAATTCGGAATCGGATGAGCTTGACGTATCTACACTCTCGTTCTCAATGTCTATGACGTCTTTCTCAAGTCGTCTCTTTTTAGACTGGTTTTCTTCATCCAGTGTAGGTAGCGAGTTGAACTTTGCGCCTTTTTTCCATGTAGATTTCTAATGCACGGTTGCGAATTTCTTTACGTTCGTTCACCGTTTCTTTACATTCGTTCAGGCTTTATCATTCCCTTTGACGCAACGCATGTGATCAATTCGATCAAGAGACAAAGGTTTGGATAGTCAAGTCTTTTGAATGTCAAGATCCTTTGCCACAGAACTTTTCCATAGCTTGCTCAACTGCTTGAACTTTCGACGAGTCTTTCGAACAACTTGTCATCGAAATCCGACTTACTCCAATTTCATTCATCAGATCACCACGAGGTGCGCGATTTCGTGCTCTCACAACAAACGAGGCGCGCGGAGAAACGCGCATCTCGACGAATCGAGGCGCGTGGGGAGGCGCGCGATCGCCTCAAACGGCCAGGCCTAAACCTCGTTTGGTCGGTCTTTACGGCAAAAATTATCCTGCCCTTGGTCTTTTCGCACATACCTCGCTCCTTCATCACTCGGTCTGTACTGAAAGACCGCGGGCCCGATAATTTTGCTGTAAAGACCTCCCGCTCGGTCAATAAGTGTTTAATAATGTAATAATGTAATAATAATAATAATAATAATAATAATAATAATAATAATAATAATAATAATAATAATAATAATAATAATAATAATAATGGTATATACATCTAACGTTATGTGTTTGTCAACTTTAGTGATAACCGGTGCAAGTAAGAAAGGTGTATCATTGTGCAGACGCAGAATTGAACTCATAATGGAGTCATCAAGACAAAAACTTCGGCCTACACATTTCCTGTCCTTTCCCTTGTTCAGTGAAGACTTGATCAGATGCCTCGAGAAATTTAAGACAATGGCCCTGGAAAGATGTAAAAAGGTTTGAAATTATTGATAAATAAACTTAAGAGTTCTTCCTCCGATTTGAAATCAGCGATAAGCAATTTTGGCGATCTTCTTGGTGTTTTGAAATCGGAAGAACTTGCTTCTCAAACTCTCATGTATTTTGAGAGAAAATCGATATGAAAGTTGGCAAAATTTATGTAAAATCATCCTCCGATTTCAAACCCTCCGGGCCGCGGCAGGGTCCATTTCTCACATTTGTCACATTTGTCACTTCGTCGTGTATTATTTTGAATGTTATCTCGGTCAATATTTAACCGTTTTCAATTCTGAAAACAGATTTGGAATTACCTAGTCCAAGTACATAACATACGTGCCTATTATGTTACTTGGTTTTACCAAACGAAAGCTTCCAAACGAAGGATCCTAAAGGATTCAGTAGTCTGCTCTTAACAATAATTTGTAGGACGAATATGAGGTATAGAAGAGACAGGCAACTTCGCATTGTTCCATATAAAATTTAATAAAAACTTTCGACCATTCGATCTTCTTCAGTTAATGGTCGAAAGTTTTTATTAAATTTCATATGGAACAATGCGAAGTTTCCTGTCTCTTCTTCCTCATATTCGTCCTATAACTAAAGGCTAACTGTATAACCAACTGCAACTAAAGAGCGCAATTGCCGCCAGCAAGAAACCTGCCCACTCTCCGGAATATGACAAACCGTAGGGATCGTTTGCCAAGCCACAGTCACAAGAGAAGACAACGCGAAAGAAAAATCCTACATCGGACTCACTGAGGGCACATTCAAAATAAGATATCACAACCAAGTACCTAAGTACTTAACAAGCTGTACAGTATTATTAACATATCTGGTGTTGGCCATCTTAGGTTTGACATTCCCTAAATTTAAAATATAGTCTCTTAAAAACATTGGACATTGATTTCCCAGTGTTTTCTTAACAAGCTGTATAGTATGATTGGCACATCTGGTGGAATGTGTTGGCCATCTTAGGTTTGATATTGCTTTACCTGATTCTGCTGCATTCACAATTCTAGCTGTTAGTCAATGAGTTTGAATGTGTCTTGTTGCAGCAAGATAAGTAATCATATATCGGCAATATCAAATGATTTATATATGCTGTGGGAAACGTGCCTTGTAATGTTTTTTTTTTCTAATGCGCTTGAATCCTCTCTCTGCAGATTCGGTATCTTTCTTCCAATTTCTGCAGTTTCTTTGAACTGTTGAATTTATTACGTTGGTTAATTTTCGTAGCTCTAGTCTGATCATCGTAAACAGTTTTAAACGATTTTCAACTTTAATTATGTACATTTTCGCCTGAAACTTTCCCTATTACTATTGAATTGAATTGAATTGAATTGAATTGAATTGAGTTGAATTTATTTGTCACAATATACAAGAATTGAAAAAAAGCTAAATTGTATATAATATATGGCGACAAGGAAGCGTAAAAAAGAAGCCGAATCTTGTGACCTTTTAGGCTTCCTCAGCTGTTACAGTTGACAAAGTGACGAATAATTACAAAGTGACGTATACAGTTTTGATAAAATAGACTGCGCAACATAAGACACTAAAGTATAAGCCTCTAAAAGAATTACTTTCAACTTAGATTTAAATCTTTTTAAACCCCTCAAATATTTTAAACTTTCTTTCAAAGAATTCCAGAGCAAAGGGGCTTGGTAGGTAACGGATAACATTTTTGGCATTGTCCGAATCTTGAGCAAATCTAGTTTGATAATCATGAATGTGCGAGCCAGTAACAAAGAGATCATTGAATGTTAATGGTAATAAATTATTGCAATACGAAAACATAAAGTTCCCTAAAGAAATCACGTTCCATCAATCCCTTTATTTTTATCCTTGTACGACTTTTGGTTTTGAAGCTATAACTATTTTAATACGTCGACTTTTCTGTCATCGAATAAACTTTGTATCGCCGAGGATAGGGGTAAGCTTCATTTAAGGTAGCAAGATCCCTCTGAATACATTTTTAATACCATACAATATAACAATTAACCCTTACAACCATTTGATAGAACCTACAGTGTTTCCACTTTGGAAGGAAATTTCCTTCTACAGATGCGTCACTAGTGGGGGAGGGGTAAGATATTATTAGCCTTCTTTACAAAAGTTCTTTGTGTCCCTCATTCCTCGAAACCTCTCCTCCCTAGTGACGCATCTGTGGAAGGAAATTTCCTTCCAAAGTGGAAACACTGAGAACGTATGACAAATAATATTTCCACACAAAAAGTTTGCATAAATTATGTTAATTAGCTGACGAAATGGCCGCCGATTGGTCAAAATCGGGATATACTTCAAACAAGATTTCTCAGGCAGTTTTAGAGATAAGGTCCTGAAAGTTTCTGAGTTTATAGCTTATATACTAAGGCATGTTCTGGTGGTAGCATTTTCAATATAAACTTTCAGCTATTTTCTGACATGCTTTTTTCTTTTTTTTTCAATTTCCACCACCTAAATTATATTAATTATGTCAGATAATTCAACAAGTATGAATCAGAAACACCATTCCCTAGATATTCCTGTTAGGAGGCTGTGGTGAAAATTTTATTGAAATATATGGGAAAATGAGGGAGAAATAGTGTTTGGAAAATGGCAAATTTGTTTGAAGTATATCCCGATTTTGACCAATCGGCGGCCATTTGAGTATGAGTATGATTTATTTTGAGTCGATCACGCAGGATACGGTTGCCCTATTTATCCGAGCCAGAGGCTCATGTTTTAAGCGTTCGACTATTCAGTTTATCACTCTGAGGTGAACGGAAAACCCAACTGATAGGGATTCCGAGGGCCTACGATTTAAGGTCGTTTTTCCGAGAAGACCCGAAAGTCTTACCATTTGCTGGTGTTGTTGCAAAGGCAGCACCTTCTCCTCAATTATTTTAAGACCCTGAGTGGTGGTCCGACCCAGGATATGAACCCGGGTCTCCCAGCTCATAGACATTTCGTCAGCTAATTAGCATAATTTATGCAAACTTTTTGTGTGGAAATATTACTTGTCATATGTTCTATCAAATGGTTGTAAGGGTTAATTGTTATATTGTATGGTTAATTGTTAATTGTTATATTGTAATTGTTATGTTATATTGTATTTATTTGATTCACTGAAAGCTCACCGGATTCTATCTTTTTAAATTTTATATCATTACAGTCGAAAGGTCTTGATCCAAGCATCTTTACAATTCCACAAAAATGCCACCTTACCATTGGGATGATGACGCTGTTAACAGAAGCTGAAGTAGTAAGTCAAATATCTTAATATTCAGGTGACAATGTATGGTATATCCCATTTAATTTTTTTATTAATCGCGAGCGGGCGGAATCCTATAGGCATTCCTGTAATTTGATTGGCTTTTTTCTGAGCTGGCGGTTTTTTTGCGATATCTGACCACGGTCACGCAATCCTAAATGCTAAAAAATTTTAACGTGATTTTTGCTTTATTATTAAATGGAAAATGGAAAACTAACACATAATTCAAACTCGGTGAATGCGGGCTCATATCTCTTAACAATGGCACTCAAAATATTAACTCTGCATCTATATCTAAATGTTGTCGAGTGCCAGTGCAATCCAAATTATATTTTAACGTATAATATTAAAGTGCCGATGAAATAAAAATTACGTTTGTCTTATTTAAATAATAAGAAGACTAATAAGAATGGTGTCCGACGTCAACGGAGCGTTTCTACACTGCTTATTTGCAGTCGAAACCGAATATATCGGGTTTTGACCTGGCTCGAAGATCTTTAACGAGGGAGTCATCAAAAATCGTCCTGGACAATGGCGTAAAACTACTAAAGATGATCAGACTCCTTAACCTTGGCCTTTTGGCTGAAATCACTATTCTATCTGGAGATATCGCTTCAAATTCTGGACCATTTGACCTGAGCGTTCCAAATGGTGGCAAAGGTATTTCATTCTGTCAGTGGAATGTCCAGCGCCTTACAGATATCAAACTCGAACAAATTTCAATATCTCTAACAAAGCATTATGATACGTCTTACAATTTGGATGTGCTTATTTTGACTGAAACCTTTGGTTCCAACAAGGTACCTGATTCTTTTTATCAAATACCTGGAAACGAACTTCAACGCCTAGATAGAAAAGGGAAATCTGGAGGTGGCATCATGGTTTTCTTTAATGAGAAGCTAAAATGTAAACGCCGTAGCGACTTCGAAAGCCCCGAAGTTGAAGTGCTCTGGACCTACGTCTCTCCTCATAAAACAAAACGTTCGCTTCTTGTAGCGGGGGTCTACATGCTGCCGTCAACTAAGGTACAAGAAGATGATAAACTTATGGAAAACATTGAAAATGTATATCTATACTGAACAAGGAGCTGGTCCTGATGGGTGATTTTAATATTGATGCATTAAATTCGAATACTTTCAAGAACACTAATAGGTTGGTGAAAACATTAACTAATTTGCGTTTCACTCAAGTTGTTGAAAAATAACCAGACCTTCGTCAGGTATGTGCTTAGATCACATTTGGTCAAGTCATCCTCCTGAAAGATTGAATAGCATAATGGTAGAAGAGATTGGCCTTTCTAGCCACCTTCCGATTTTTGTTGTTCGACGATACAAGAAGATAACCCGTAACGAAGCTAAACATCAATCATTTGCATATGGAGACATCAAAAAGCTTGGCAAAAATCGTTTTGTTAATGAGTTACACGATGCCCCTTGGGATATTGCTTTCATTTTAGAAGATCCTGACGATATTGTAGTAAGCTGGTATCAAATATTCAATAGTATTTTGGATAAGCTAGCGCCGTTTAAAGAAAAAAGAATTAAACGCAAGACTCCCCCAGCCAAAATGGTTTTCAGATAATTTGTTAATTGAAATTCAACACAGAGATAGTCTTATGAAGAAAGCAATTAAAACACAGTCGTCTGATGATTGGAATATATTTAAGTGCGTCAAAAGCAAGGTTACCAAGCTAGTCAGACAAGCCAAGGAATCTTATTTTAAAACCAAATTAACAGATGCAATCCTAAGAAACTTTGGTATTATATAAAGAACCTTACCAGATCGGGTAACGAAGAGGAAAATTCATTTACACAAATTAAAACGGGAAATGATATAATAACTGACAAGAGTATCATGGCTGAATTTTTAGATTCCTTTTTCATCAACCAACCTGCCAAGCTACTAATTAGTTCTCTTGGTTCTTTCATGCCTGACATTACGAGTATGTCATTGCAAGTCAAGACACATCACTATCCCTTTCACATACCCATCACATCTGAAATGGTTAAAAATCTACTAAATTCCATGCCTTTTCACAAAGCAACCGGCGCCGATGGTCTGAGCATTACGATCCTAAGGATTGCTGCTCCAGCAAGTGTCAGAATCTATTCGTAGATTAATCAACCATTGTATTGATAATTGTAGTTTTCCCTCTGCATGGAAGATTTATCAACGATCTTCCTTCTAAAATCCAACGTAACAGTGCATTGTTGACATATATGCAGATGATTCAACCTTAAGTACATCAGCTGATGTCTCAGAAGACCCACTTGTAATTGAAACTAATTTACAACACGATACTAACTAACCAATTAGTGAAGTGGTCAGAGGAAAATAATATGATTTTAAACACCAAAAACAAAGGCGATGTTAGTGACAGGTAAACGATAATTGTACCCTAAACTTGAAAATAACAAGTTAGAGTTAACGGCGAATGGGAACGTAATTGAACAAGTTTCCACAAACAAACTGTGTACTTAGCGTCATAATTCATGAAGGATTATCCTTTGACAGCTCATGTTGACTATACCTGTGTAAAAAACTTGCTCAGCGAATTGGTGTCCTTAAAAAGATAAGCATATCTTACCATTACTGAAAGGAAACAGTTCTAAAGTGCAATAATGAAACCAGTCATGCTATATGGTTGTACAGTATGGACTTCTTGCTCGAAAAGTAACATTGGTAGAGTGCTCATGCTACAGAAACGTGCTGCGAGAGTAATTCTGAATGCAGGTACCTGAGAGAGGAGTGTTACCCTATTTCGAAAACTTGAATGGATTCCTTTCTATGACGAGGTTGAAATTATAAAATGCTCAATAATTCACAACAGAATATATGGAAACAGTCCCACATATATCCACGTGGGAAAGCACGGGTGGCGCGTGCTGTTAGCGCGCTGCTTCTCACCGCTGAGTTCTGAAGTTAAGCCCGATCGGACGAGGTTAGTACTTGGATGGGTGACTACCTCGTTTCGATTCCTGAGCTTCATGAGATTTATGTGAGTAGAGTTATTGATTCTCTCCCGTGCTTCGAGGGTTTTTCTCCGGGTACTCCGGTTTCCCTCCCTCCCACACTTTAGCTGTGCTCCGAGGTCATCATGGGTCGTATGGTGGCAGCCTGTGGCGCCTTTACTAAACCTTCGACTCGGCCGCGTTGAGCTGCGTCCGTCGTGTAGTTCGTAGGATGATTAGCATGACCCCTTTACCTTTACCTTTTTTTGCTACCGAGGCACGGACATGTTAATATTGTATAGTATAGTATAGTTTAGTTTATTAAAAACTTCACCTAGCAGTTACAATTAACTGAATTGCGTGAGTTGAACAGTAATTAATAGAGTAAAAACTAAGAATTAAAAAATATGAAAATCGATATGTACAATTTAAAAAGGATAAATACAATCATTCTCTGAATAAAGTTCGTAAAGTTAAGATCATTGATTGCACTATTTTTTGTTAACCTCATTCACTGATGACATAATAAATGTACTTAAAAATCGCTTGGTCCTGGTAACAGACGGTGCAAATTTGCGTTGACTCCTCAAATTGTACGATTGTAAGTTCCTAGGCGGTAACAAAGTTGCAAGCTTGTGATCTGGATTATCATCAATAGACTCAAATAGTTTTAAACAAGCTTCCTTCCGTCTTTCACTTAGAGTAGGAAGATTGTTTGCCCGCGTTACAAAAGGAAGAATGATGGGGGACGATCTTTTGCAGTTTCTTGTACCAAATCATGGAACGAATTACCCTCCGAACTCCGCAAGAAAGAATCTCTGTTTGCTTTTAAGAATACCTTGAGGAAACGTTTTTTTAGATAATTATAATGATGTTGATCATTTTACATACCTACGTAATTAACTTTTAACTTTTTAGTTAGATCTTTTTTGTAAATAACAAAATCTATGTATATACATATTTATCTTACTATTTTAATGCTTTTACTAATTTTAATATTTGAGGGCCATTAGTTTGTCAGTTTTCCAACTGTTATATGTTACCCTCTTGAAATAAAGTTGCTATTATTATTATTATTATTATTATAAATGAATAAGAATCGTAATTTAGAGTTCTTTCGTATCTAAATAGTATCTATTTAGATGTTTCTACATTTTTAGAAAATCAAGTATATCTTTGTGATTATTCAACGAAATCTTTGCATAGTACGACACTTCGTGACGCCTAACATCATTACATCGGAATATTGAGCACAAAATAATTTATACTATTTCTAATTTCTTAATTTTGTAAAAATGTAGAAACATTTTGATGTCATTTGTATGTCACACAAGTCTAAATAGGGAGTTTACGAAAGTGAAGACGACGACGGCATTCTCAACAGCATAAAACGTAATATTCTAAACTCCGTAGAAGATCGTTACCATTATAGACCACTTTCAAGTTATGTTTTCAGACACTTTTGAAACTTGACAGTTTGCATAGCCATTTTAGTTAGTGTGCAGGGTAAATTTAACTAAACTCGAAGCGGGTGACGTCGTCCACAGAACACGAAAATTCTGTAAATGACGTCCTGTTTAGAAGGAGGACGTCATTGAAAATTCTCTTGGAACTAATAATTAAACTTAGCTTTTCTTCGGGACGAAAAATTGCATTGTTAAGAGACGACGTCCTCGATGCTCGCGTCGAGTTTTCGTAAACTCCCTAATATCTCAAGAACGACGTGAGATATGAAAGAGCTCTAAATTACCATTCATAAACTATCATAAGACAAACATAATTTTCATTTCATAGGCACTTTAAAAATAACACAAAAAGACATCCGTATATAAACTCACGGCCATAGTTCCAGCGTTGTTGCTCAGTAGCTGGTAGAGCGCTGCAGAACATGTTATCCAGAGGCCGTAAGTTCAAATCCCACCGAGATCAATTTTGAATTGTATTTTTTGCAAACTCGGTTCAGTAGATGAATTCGGTCACATACAAGGCCCATTTACACTGGCGAGTTTTTGTACGATTTTTCTCATCCTAGGGCATGCAATTGAGTGGATGACTCATGAAAGTATAATGTCATATTGCTGGAGGAACTTCGCCCAAATAATTCATTTACTACTTCTTTTGTTTGTGGTATCAACATGCATGTCCATCAAATAAACCTTTGTGTTCTGCGTCTCAAGGGATCGATTGCAAACCATCCATAGCTTTGCACAAACGGTCCAATAGCCTTGTAAGTGAATCCACTCGACCGTATGCACCAGGAGGAGAAAATCGTACCAAAACTCGCTAGTACAAATGGGCTTACAGTGTAGCTCTCAATAATGGCACTCATAATATTTCCTCTTCATCTATATTTATATACATGTTGTCGATTGTAAGTGCAATCCAAGCTAGAACAGTCGAAACACTATACATCTTCCTTCGTTAAGCCGTCGTAAAGAATTCTACGTCGAGCATTCTTTTCCACCCAGTTGACTTAGCCTGTGCACAGCCTGATATAAGTACCCTGTATGATCAGGCTGTGCACAGGCTAAGTTGACTCTGCAACTAGATAGAACAGCGGTCCGGTCACCCGAAAGCATGCACATACGTGATCGAATCACACTCAAGACTATTCATAAAAATGTATCTTAATGACACCGTCTGTAGTGTAAATGCCGAATCATAATCGCTTATCGTCATACTTTTCCACTATAGGAATCTACAAGGTCTTTGTTAGAAAGTTGCTTCGATGAAGTCATAAGGTTGGTAAAAAAGTAGAAAACCGTAAATGTCCGACCCAACCCCCCCCCCCCCCCCCCCCCCCCGAAAATATGCCACCTCTTATAGGCGCAAAAATCCTTCCAATAATAAGATCCCAAATAAAGCCAATGGATGTATATACCGTTATGTATTTTATTTTTATTTGATATTATTACTTTTACAATAACGATGGTGTCCATGCGTTGTGTTCTATATTGGGATGTTCAGAGTTTTCATTTTCATTTTACGACTTACTATGCGCTATATCGTTAATTAGTATCAACCAACTAGTGGCCTATTACAAATATGGTATTCTGATTGGCTGAGCTACTCACTGTCTATTGGTGAAAGACCCCTAGTGGCGTTACCCAATCACAAACCTTCTTATACTGGAATATTCCTATCCTGACCAATCAGAATCCACGACAAATTCAAGCTGCAAGCAAAACCTGGAATCTAGGCCAAACATGACGTCCGCTAAAATTTTATACGAGTGATCAAATCATGAAAACATTGGCCCGAAAGTAATGGCAAATTGCAACCTCGTCCCCAGGGCATTTTGGCTCCACGGTGGAAGGTCGGCGAAAATGGCCCTGGGATCCTGGTCACATGACACCCAGAATTTCTGGGTGTTTAGATTGTATATTAAAACAATTAGACAACTCGTCCTCGTTGTCTATGAGCGAATAGTCAACTCAGGCTTCGCCTTCGTTGACTATTCGCTCATAGACAACTCGTTGTCTAATTGTTAAATAGACAACTCGGGCTCTTTGTCTAATTGTTAATTGTACCATGACATAAATGCATGCCCATCCAATAATAATTTCAAGCTATTTTGAAACGAAAAATTCCCTCCAATGATAAGCTCTCCCGAAAAGTTTTTTAACTCTCCTGTCCGGCTGAAAAACATCCAAAATTGAAATCACCCCAAATACGATATTACTATGATATATTGATTCTACATGAAGTGAATAGTTGAATGCCAAATTGTTTTATGATTTGAGCCTTGCGTTGATGTTCTATAATGATTAGTTACGAAATGAAATGACACTGACGTCATACCAGTCATCATTTCGGATAAGTGAAATAGCTAGAGAAATTCAAACGTTGATGGTATACTTGAACGCTATATACTACAGATGTTATCAACTTTTTCACTCAAATCCTTGACCATGGTTTATCAAAGAAATATTACACTATTCAACTATTTACCTATTAAGGAAGCGTTCACTATTCATGGCAGGGGTTGGTACCGAAGAGAAACAAGCTGAAACCAAAAAAAAAGGTTTTACCCGAGCTTTCAAACACTGAATTTTTCTTCTACCCAACCATCACTAGATGATGCAAGCATACAGGGAACGCCTTTTTTAAAATAAGCAAACAATTGTATTTTGTGTTTTACTGTCAGAATAATCAATGAAAGGCTGGATAAAATATAACTAATTATTAGCACGATGTAAAAGATAAAAATGACATTTCTAGCCAGTGGCGGAAATTGTGGTAGGATGGGGGCAGCCGCACCCCCCCCCCCCCCCCACCTTTCGTCAAATTGCCAATTTGTCGGAAATTTTCAAATAAAATTTTTATATATATATATATATATATATATATATATATATATATATATATATATATATATATATATATATATATATATATATAATTGCCAATTTGTCGGAAATTTTCAAATAAAATTTGTTACTTAGCAACCAAACTTGTCGGACATTTTGGGAGGCTTTGCCCCACCACCTTAAAACGTGAATATCCGCCACTGTTTCTAGCCATTGTCTGGTGGCCTAATATCGCAAAAAATCATGTTAGAAATTGCTGTAAAAGCAGTCTTCTGGGCCTTTAAAAATCGCGGCTTTGCGGTATTAGGCCACCAATACCTTTAAAACCTTTAAAAATCGCGGCTTCATTCTCCACAGGACTGCCCCCTTTGAAGGTTCTATACATATTATACTGCATATATGCATGTATATCATATATGTTATACGGCCTTTGCCTATACTGTCTCGTCCTTGCTCTTATCATAACCTTTACCTATTTATCTGATATTTATAGTGTTAAGTATTGGCTCATTAGATCATTACAATATTCTAAGGAAATTAAAGTTTGTGTTACTGTTTATAAACATGAAAATATGTCTATCTAAAATATTATTTAACAAGATGTTTTACCTGACAATGTCTTTGAACAAACAATTTCTATGTTTTATAATATTGTATCACTATTATTATAACTATAAACACTGATTTATATTATTTTATTTCTTTTGCCTTTAAAATTTGTTACCCGATATTTACAATGCAACAAAAAAATCTTACCCAACCTTTAAAGGGATATGACAATATAAATTCACTTTGTCTCATTTGAAAGAACTGGTAAAATGGTATAAGAAGACCTTTTACAATTTTTCTGTATCTTTCTTTGTTTTTGAAATATTTCAGATAATTATGACAAATCTGCCATCTTGTTGTAATATTTGACCTAATTAACTAGGACGGCAATATCTGGAGCAATGCTAGTGAACACAAAAAATATGCGAAGTGGCTAGAAAAGATCAGACAAGAATATACAAGTGAATAGACAGGAAGACCTCTTGATAAGTCTTATCATCAAGAAGATGCCTAACTGGAAAGCTCCCAGACCCGACTTAGTTCAAGGGTTTTGGATAAAGAATCTCTCATGTAGCCATAATAGGCTGGTACAGCAGTTAAACATGTGCATGGGAGATGGAGGAGTACCTGGATGGATGACCAAAGGCAGGACTGTTCTCATAATGAAAGACCGTAACAAGGGCAATGGCGCAAGCAATTATAGACCAATAACGTGCCTACCACGAAACTGCTGACAGGAATAATATCTGAAGAAATGTATGGGTTTCTGCTTGAACATGAGTTGTTACCAGAAGAACAAAAGGGTGCTAGGAAGCAATCTAGAGGAACATATGACCTTCTGTTCATTGATAAGATGATACTGAGGAACGCTCGCGCCAACCATAAGAACTTTATCAGTAAGGTGAGGAACAGTAAGGGTGACAATATATCTCTGTTGATCTTAACTTCTCCTATATCGTTGTGGAGCCCGATGAGAGCGATGAGAGCTCGGTTCTCCAGCTCTTCATGCTGACAACCAGCAGCTTCTTAACGTTCTCAGCAATTCCAAACAGGTCAAGGCAGTCTTCAATCCATGTATGCGGTAGCAAATCATATGCTTTTTGGTATGTATCCAAGCCATGGTACCGTTGAGTCTGATTCTTAGAAAATCTAAGCTTGGATACGATTCAGAGGAGGTTGGACAGCAACGCGCAAAGGATCACGGTTAGCGGGCTTGTTTTTCCTCGCGATTGTCATTTGTGCTTGGACTGTTTCGAAGGTAACATCTCCCAGGTCAAGGATGTCAGGCTGGAATTTTTGCTGATGGGAGCGTGATATACCTCTATTGTTGCGATTCTGCTTACGAATTCTCTTTCACTATGCGTAGTTCGCCATTTTAAAGTTTGAACGGGCATTTCTGTTAGCATTTTAGTTTTCTAAATTCTGCGTTTATATACAGCGAATGTATATAAAGCAAGTATGTTATTCAAGTGTGTTATTAAACGTGTGTTATTCAAAGTGAAACAAGTGTATTATTTTTAGTATTTTCAGATTAAATTGTATTCCTAAATAAAAATGGTAGGAAGTATATGGACTCTAGTATTCTACTGTAAATATATCACATATGCACTTGTACATATTCTGGCTTAGAAAATGTGTTGATCATGAACAAGTATTATGCATGATAGTCTTGGTTATAATTGGTATCTAATCATTGTGGTACATCCCAACCGCAGCTGATTTATATGTAGTAATGTACCTGTATTTCTTAATTAAATGTTCCATAAATGCAGTGTATATGCCAAAAGTGCACTTTATTAATTTGTTTTGAGATTACATGACCAATGATTAATTATACCAATCAATTCTACAAGCAATACTTGCTCTAATCATGTCCTCTATGTATATATTACTTTGTTAACTTGTTACTCTAAAATCCTCTTTTGAAAATCTTGAAGTGCAGATAATTCGTGCAATGTAAGAGTTGGCACAATAATAGTATGCACTAGGAATTGAACCTTAGTAGCCTTCAAGGCTCCAACCATGGCATACCGAAAAGGCCTTAGCCGCCTTATAGCATGAAAAGCATTCCTGAGATAAGAATAACAATTATGTACAATAATTATAGTAAAGCAACATATACAAAATGTTGATACCAAATGTTGATACTTTACTTACCAGTATACCTTTAGAAAGGCAAGCAAAATATTATATTATGTTTGGTATAGATCTAGCAGCAAGTTAGTAAACTATAGGCATAACTCATAAGCATAGAAAATAGAAATGGTGTGAGAATCCAAACTCTAAAAAGGAACTTCATAAACCCAAACCAAATTTTCCCAAAGCCTACAGCCGGGGTGTTTGCCCACAGCATTGTGTTGCAAACAATGTTCGTGGACTTATATTGGAGAAACAAGACGATCGTTTGAAACCAGAAAGAAAGAGCATATCAGAAACGTTAAAAACTATACACAAGCATCCAACATTGCAAATCATTCGTGGAAAAACGGACATAAAATAGATTTTGAAAACAGCCGTATAATTGACAAAGGGAATTATATGTAAAATCTAAACTTTTACAGATGCCGTAATACTGTGTTTCATGCCTAAGGCAATCATCAGACGACTAACTAACATCAACGTATTCACTGAATTATATACAATTCGCGCGGCATGGATCAAAGGCGCTAATTGTCGGGCGGTGTTTCTTTGAAGTTGGCGGCAGCTTGATAGAAGTTCGTTTCGTTTGTTTAGAAGTGTTTAGAAGTCTGTATTTTTTGAAAATGATATGATACTTTTCGGCTAGGCAAAGTTCACATCGTGTTGTCCGTTTCGGAAGGCAGGCGCGCTGTCTAAAACTGACCACTTTATTTCAGGGTTTGAAGCGTTTTTTTCTCGTAAGTTCCAAACATGTTTTGAGAGTTCTGTTGAGTTGATTTTGTTTTGGTAGCGGAATGAATTTCGATGTTTGTAGAGTCGGTCCTTGAAGGTATGTTCTGTCAATCCAATGTAATTTGTTCAGATGAAATTGAAACCGTCACATGATTGCGAATGCAAAAATCGAAACGGATTCAAAGGGTTTTTTCCAAAAAGAGACATCATAGTTTTTTGAGGAAATAGAAATCCGAGTCCGAGTATGTATTTTGACTCGCTAATTCCGAATCTGTTTTCAGAATTGAAAACGGTTATATATTGATCGAGATATTCAAAATAATATACGACGAAGTGACCGGCTGCCGACTAATTTCTAAGACAAGTACATAAACCATTTTTACGAAGGGTATATTCACGTTCTCGTAATATAGTAGACACATATGTTATGTATTTTGACTCGCTAATTCCAAATTTGTTTTCAGAATTGAACCGCTTTATTATCGCATAATCCCCTTGAATATTGGATCTGTCATTGCACCCTTGACTAGCTCTCCTTCCCCCCTCAGTCTGTTTGCTGATCAACTGTAAAAATAGCAAATGGTTTAACATCTCATTAATTATTTAGTTTGTTTATCTCCCGTGCATTTGATTGGCTACTTTCTACTTGCGACACCCTTTTGGGATATATATATATATATTGCGGCACCCTTTTGGGATATATATATATATATATATATATATATATATATATATATATATATATATATATATATATATATATATATATATATATGTATATATATATATATATATATATATATATATATATAAGTAGAGTGCTACGTAGACAGTGTTTTGAATATATAGCAAAGTGAAAAGGTGGTAAACTGCCAAGAATTTAGTGACGAGATACTGACGTTTCGAGCGGAGCCCTTACTCTGATGAAGGGCTCCGCTCGAAACGTCAGTATCTCGTCACTAAATTCTTGCCAGTTTACCACCTTTTCACTTTGCTATATATATATATATATATATATATATATATATATATATATATATATATATATATATATATATATATATATATATATATATATATATATATATATATATATATATATATATATATATATATATATATATATATATATACATACATACATATATATACATATATATACATACATACATATATATACATATATATATACATATAGGTAATATTTATATATATATTTATTTATTTTTATTTATTTATTAACTTTACAACCAAGCAAGAAAGCAAAATAATTAATACAACGGTTAAAAATAAAAAAATGGACAAAAACAGAGCAGTCTTGAACATGGTTGAAGGTATAGTCAACAGGACATGTGTCCCATGTGAAGACCAACCTGAGAAAAAATTACAGAATAGACATAAATTAAAGACAAGGACTAATACACTAATAACATATGATAGGACAGATTAAGAACAGCAGCTTAAGTTATATGAACGGCACTTAGAGCAGTACGTTTTCCAAGTGCGCATTCTGTTTACATCGAAAGAAGAGTCTAATTGAGAAGAGTAGTATATATAAAGTTGGTGTTTAAAAGTATATATATATATATACATATATATACATATATATATATATATAAATTCAAAGACTCAACAGTTGTGACTAGACATTTTATTACTAGTTAGTTTCGTGCCACACACAAATGGTGTAGTACTCTTCAGATAAAATGGTCTAATGACTAAGATGTGATTATACAGAGGATTATATGGCTATCTAAATTAGGAAGTACGTTAATAAAGTTCTGAATGTTCATTAGTTATTGAATTTTCAAAAATTTTAACCGTTTGTAATACTATATACATGAATCTATCCACTTGAGATTTGAGTATAATAGATAAGTGGTTGTCAAAAATAGATGAACAAAAACAGACCGAAAGGCTTATCATAGGATATGTTTCAAAACCGCATTAAATTATAAAATTATAAAATTACGTTACAAAGTTTCTAAATAGGAATTTATTGGCATGTCTACATGATGACACGAGTTCGTTGCGTTTGTTCAGGGTGGCCAGAGAAGGTTGACAGATAATGAAATATTTCTCCCACAAACATAAGCTGCATCTGTTTGAAGTATTGCTGTAGGGTCTAGCTTTCTTGAGGACTTTCCATTTGATATTATAGTCAACACGCTTATCTTTAAGTTGCCAGACATGCTTGCTTAGCTCGGTGGAGTGTTTCTTTCCGATGTTATTGAATGAGGATTTGTGGTTGGTGAATCTTGTTTTAAAAGTGTTTGCAGTAAGGCCGACATATGTTTGGTCAGGCTTGTTGTCGGTGGTGGTGACTGTAGCTTGTATACAACAGATTTAGTTAGGCATTGGCCAAGTAAAGGACAATTGTCGCGTTTTCTGCAGTTGCATTCGTTGTCGTTGGGTTTATGTTGGTCATTCGCAGTCTTAAGGATAGTTTTGTTATGTCCGTCGATAGTTTGTTTAATGTTGTTCATACAGGTGTAGCTGATTTTGACAACTGTGGTTTTCATTAAATTATTCGTCAAGAATTTTGAGGAACGTCTGGCCGATGTTGGTGGAAACGTTCTTGCTGTATGGTGGGTTGTACCATGTCACGTTTCTATGTCGTTTCTTGTTTTGGCTGGTGGGCACACTTGGTGGTTGTAGGGGTTGAAATTTTAGTTGGTGGTTATACCCACTATGTTCGAGGGCTTTCTGGTACAAGGGTGTTGCACGGTTAAATGATTCTTCATCAGATGAAATATCAGAGAGACGTTTGTTGATGGATTCTGGGATGTTCTTGATAATTATAGGTGGGTGGTTAGACTTGCTGTGGATGTACAAGGGTACGTTGTTAGGTTTGGTGTAAGGCATATGTTTACCACTGTCAAATTGAGGGTCACATCAAGAAAGTCTACTGATTTCTTGTTGGCTTCGATGGTAATTTTCAGACCGTGCTCTTTGAAAATGGCGCACAGGTCTTTTTTGGTTAATTCAACCTGGCGAGGAGATCCTTTAATAATCCCGAGGCCGTCATCTCTATATAGACCGAAATTATTGCCGTGTTTCATGATGATGAGGTGGAGGAGAAAGGAACCGACAAGTTCACAAGATTCAGCACCGTCATAGCTGCCCATGGTGATATCAAAGAAGTTCGATGATGATTTTTTGCACCATTGTTCTCCTGAGTTAAATAGGCATGATTTTTTGGCGTGGATGATGATTTGTCTCTCATCTTCCGTGATGTTGTCATAGCTAGAAGCGAAATCTAATGCAGCATTCAGAAGGTCAAGTGAGATTGATGGGTAAAATTCAACCACGTCGAATGCAATGAAGGAGTACTGGTTTTTGTTTACGATGTTGTTGAACCAGGTCAGGACGGAGGCTGTGTTTTTCCATTGGTTGAGGTTAGTGGCGTTAGTAATTTTCTTGTTAATTCTGTCGAGGATCTGTTTACTTATTTTACCAATTTCGGACTTTGTGGGATTGATGAGTCGGCAGGTAGGGCTGTTAGCAAAGTTGGGTTTGTGGTCTTTCAAGGTGATGAAGGCTTCTCTTTTGGCGGTGATGTTGATTCTGTCATCGGGGTTTAATTGCTCAACAATAGATTTGGTTTCATTTTCAATAAAGGAAATGGCTGTAGAACCGACTTTCTTGTACGTTTTAGTAATGTTCTTATGTAGGAGATCGTTGTAGGAAGTGGTGTCCATTTTGTAAAAGTTGGTGGTTTTGTCAGCAGGGACGAGAAGTTCGTTGGATTTCTTGATGTTTCGTGCATCTGAAGATAGTTGGTTTTGGAATCTGCAGTTGATATTTCTGAACTTAAGGTTATTGATCATATTTATTAGTCTGTTTTCAAAGTTAAGCATTTGCGGAATTTGAGGTGGCGATCTTTTTGAATTAAATCCATATGTTTCTTCTTTCTTGGTATTAGGGTTTGGATTAAGGTAGAAGAATGCTCTCCAACGCATCCGTCAGTGGATAGATTCATGTATATAGTATTACAAACGGTTAAAATTTTTGAAAATTCAAACTAACTAATGAACATTCAGAACTTTATTAACGTACTTCCTAATTTAGATAGCTATATAATCCTCTGTATAATCACATCTTAGTCATTAGACCATTTTATCTGAAGAGTACTACACCATTTGTGTGTGGCACGAAACTAACTAGTAATAAAATGTCTAGTCACAACTGTTGAGTCTTTGAATTTTTACTATAATATGCTCTGGATTTCCATTGAGCACTCTTCCAACGGTTTTTACTACATCGCCGTCTATAGTATATATACGCTCCTTTTGTGTCGAGCACTCTTCGTATCAACCTTTGACATGGAATCAACAAATTTTGACTACTCGACTAAGAATATCCCACTACCATCACAGAAGGATTATAAAAGAAAACTAATCGAGAAAACAGAACTCCTCTGCAGACGGATGCGTTGGAGAGCATTCTTCTACCTTAATCCAAACCTTAATTCAAAAAGATCGCCACCTCAAATTCCGCAAATGCTTAACTTTGAAAACAGACTAATACATATGATCAATAACCTTAAGTTCAGAAATATCAACTGCAGATTCCAAAACCAACTATCTTCAGATGCGCGAAACATCAAGAAATCCAACGAACCTCTCGTCCCTGCTGACAAAACCACCAACTTTTACAAAATGGACGCCACTTCCTACAACGATCTCCTACATAAGAACATTACTAAAACGTACAAGAAAGTCGGTTCTACAGCCATTTCCTTTATTGAAAATGAAACCAAATCTATTGTTGAGCAATTAAACCTCGATGACAGAATCAACATCACTGCCAAAAGAGAAGCCTTCATCACCTTGAAAGACCACAAACCCAACTTTGCTAACAGCCCTACCTGCCGACTCATCAATCCCACAAAGTCCGAAATTGGTAAAATAAGTAAACAGATCCTCGACAGAATTAACAAGAAAATTACTAACGCCATTAACCTCAACCAATGGAAAAACACAGCCTCCGTCCTGACCTGGTTCAACAACATCGTAAACAAAAACCAGTACTCCTTCATTGCATTCGACGTGGTTGAATTTTACCCATCAATCTCACTTGACCTTCTGAATGCTGCATTAGATTTCGCTTCTAGCTATGACAACATCACGGAAGATGAGAGACAAATCATCATCCACGCCAAAAAATCATGCCTATTTAACTCAGGAGAACAATGGTGCAAAAAATCATCATCGAACTTCTTTGATATCACCATGGGCAGCTATGACGGTGCTGAATCTTGTGAACTTGTCGGTTCCTTTCTCCTCCACCTCATCATCATGAAACACGGCAATAATTTCGGTCTATATAGAGATGACGGCCTCGGGATTATTAAAGGATCTCCTCGCCAGGTTGAATTAACCAAAAAAGACCTGTGCGCCATTTTCAAAGAGCACGGTCTGAAAATTACCATCGAAGCCAACAAGAAATCAGTAGACTTTCTTGATGTGACCCTCAATTTGACCAGTGGTAAACATATGCCTTACACCAAACCTAACAACGTACCCTTGTACATCCACAGCAAGTCTAACCACCCACCTATAATTATCAAGAACATCCCAGAATCCATCAACAAACGTCTCTCTGATATTTCATCTGATGAATAATCATTTAACCGTGCAACACCCTTGTACCAGAAAGCCCTCGAACATAGTGGGTATAACCACCAACTAAAATTTCAACCCCTACAACCACCAAGTGTGCCCACCAGCCAAAACAAGAAACGACATAGAAACGTGACATGGTACAACCCACCATACAGCAAGAACGTTTCCACCAACATCGGCCAGACGTTCCTCAAAATTCTTGACGAAGAATTTAATGAAAACCACAGTTTTCACAAAATCTTCAACAGGAATACTGTCAAAATCAGCTACACCTGTATGAACAACATTAAACAAACTATCGACGGACATAACAAAACTATCCTTAAGACTGAGAATGACCAACATAAACCCAACGACAACGAATGCAACTGCAGAAAACGCGACAATTGTCCTTTACTTGGCCAATGCCTAACTAAATCTGTTGTATACCAAGCTACAGTCACCACCACCGACAACAAGCCTGACCAAACATATGTCGGCCTTACTGCAAACACTTTTAAAACAAGATTCACCAACCACAAATCCTCATTCAATAACATCGGAAAGAAACACTCCACCGAGCTAAGCAAGCATGTCTGTGGCAACTTAAAGATAAGCGTGTTGACTATAATATCAAATGGAAAGTCCTCAAGAAAGCTAGACCCTACAGCAATACTTCAAACAGATGCAGCTTATGTTTGTGGGAGAAATATTTCATTATCTGTCAACCTTCTCGCCACCCTGAACAAACGCAACGAACTCGTGTCATCATGTAGACATGCCAATAAATTCCTATTTAGAAACTTTGTAACGTAATTTTATAATTTTATAATTTAATGCGGTTTTGAAACATATCCTATGATAAGCCTTTCGGTCTGTTTTTGTTCATCTATTTTTGACAACCACTTATCTATTATACTCAAATCTCAAGTGGATAGATTCATGTATATAGTATTACAAACGGTTAAAATTTTTGAAAATTCAAACTAACTAATGAACATTCAGAACTTTATTAACGTACTTCCTAATTTAGATAGCTATATAATCCTCTGTATAATCACATCTTAGTCATTAGACCATTTTATCTGAAGAGTACTACACCTGAGTACACCATTTGTGTGTGGCACGAAACTAACTAGTTAATAAAATGTCTAGTCACAACTGTTGAGTCTTTGAATTTTTACTATATATATATATATATATATATATATACAAGCCCTATATTTATTTTATTTCATCTCGTCCTACTCTGATGAAGGACCCCACTCGAAATCCATCCATCCATGACGTAAATTGAACGAAAAATGTAAATACATCTGTCGAAAAACAATTAATCATCTGTTTGCAACTATGCCAACATCCAGTTATACACAGTTGAGAGAAAATAATTTTCTAAGCAATCTCTTTTGTGGCATTAGTTCTATTTACAGATATCAATTTCTGAAAATTGGACATCTATTAGGACAAATATTGAGTATAGCAGCATTTTTGACATCCAGCAAAATGACTGATTGAGAAAATCGAGTAAATAATGTTCAAGTAAACATGGAAAATATAACTACCAGGCTTGGTACAGCTTAAGGAAGTATCTATGAAAACCGTTTTTATGCTCAATGTTATGCTTGAATGAAGGTCTACATAAAAAACGTTAGGCCGGATCACGCATTCTGTACTTATTAAAAGATATATCTATGTCGGCCGTGAAACTAATTAACCTTTCAAAGTTAGCGAAAAAGACCAACCTGGAAACAGCCGGTTGTAATTCTTATATAAGTTGATGAATATAGCTCGCACAAAATATTTCAGATGCATGCATATGCTGCATGTGAGAGAACGCATTCTTCCGATATGAATTACACAATATCTCCACCAGAAAATTATGCGCTGGCAGTGGTCACAACGTTGCAGATTTTCGTCGGTTCCATTGCTAACGCTATCGTAATAGCTACGATCTCACTGGGCCAAAGACACAACAAAACGGCAGCGGACATAATGATTTTAAACCTTAGTATTGCCGATTTCATTCCTTGTCTAACCTTTCTACCGTGGATGACACTCCAATTGATTCATTGCCGGTATAATGAACATGCTATATTGCATGCAATATACTCCATTTCATTACGCTGCTGTGCACACGCTGTGTTTGCTGTTCAGTTGGACAGATACGTGGCCATTCGTCTGCCTTTACGTTACCGGGCGATAATGACCCGCAAGAGAACATGTGTTTTTGCTGCGTTATTTATTTGGGTGCTTGGGTTTACTCTTGGATTGACTGAACTGGTTGCGTTTCATTTTAGTTTTGTAGTCGAATTGCATTGGTTTTACTCCACGGTGAATCTTGGTCTGGTCATCTCTGTTCTGGTGATGCACGGAGCTATTTATAAGGAAATAACGCAACAGTTGAAGAAGATCAATGGTTTGGGAGGCGTCAGTGGAGCTAACGTGCAGCAGACAAGAAAGCTCAGAAAGCTTGTAATTCTTCTGAAGTCCGCAAACAAAGCATTTATTTTCGCAGTGTTATACTTTATTACGTATCTACCATGTTCGGTGGTTTTCTTTGCCACTTATTCCGATCTTGTCTCGGAGAATACTGAAAAAGCATCAATGTGGAAAGTACGTGTTTCTTGCTTTGTATTCATAAGCTCCTGTATTAATCCTTTCGTGTACTCGTTCAGAAACAAGCGCTACAATGAAATGTTTTGGCGGATGATTAACCGAATTAGACACACCTTGTGAACATTTATGAATATAGTACATAATGTCTCCGTTATACAGAACGCAGCATAAACAAAGCACAAGAATAACAGTAGACCATGCATGTAAAACTCTAAATTATCAAAACTCCTATATATCATTAGAACAACAATTGGAATCTTGTACACACTACCTAAATAATAAATATATAATAATGTAGCGTGCAGCGCTATGATATTTGGAAATACTTTGTAGTCGTTACTAGTTTTGTATTCGTGATTTTGATGTATTTTGATGTATACATATGTAGTTGACTGTGTACTGTCGGTTACGCAGTTTCCAATTCAGTTGAGTTGTCGTCCAGTAAAGAACACCTTTAACTATCGGCTGTATAATTGTGTGTATTTCCAGGATATATTATTAAAAGTAGAAATATAAGAGAACTTCATTGTGTCGAAAACACTTAAAAGTAAGAGTACTTACGTATATTCATGGACACGTTTCGGACAATGTGTCCTAGCCTTTTCAGGTCAGACGATGTGTCGTCCTTGAGGTCAGATGAACACCTGACATCGTCCAAAACGTCGTCCATCCGTGAATATACGTTTAGTAATCTCACTTAAGTATTTTCCGACAAATTGAAATTCTCTTATTTATACTTTTCATATGATATCCAGTTCTTATGAGAGCTTAGCAGCTTTCATATTTTTTCGTGTGTATTTCCATCCCGGCTTGGACAGAAACCCATCTAGCAACTGACTCACATTAACAATCCAATAAAAAATATAAATATTAAAAATACAAATATATATAAAAAAATAGAAATATGAAAAACACAAATATGAAAAATTATTCCAGAACTTAGCAGCTTTCATATTTTTTCGTGTGTATTTCCATCCCGGCTTGGACAGAAACCCATCTAGCAACTGACTCACATTAACAATCCAATAAAATATATAAATATTAAAAATACAAATATATATAAAAAAATAGAAATATGAAAAACACAAATATGAAAAATTATTCCAATATAAATAAAAAAGCTTAATTAACTCTTTCCTGTCCGGCCCAGTCAAAAGGAGTCATAGAAGACCCCCGAAGTCGTCAATCGAAAAACACGGCACACGGTAACGCAAGATTAAAAATTGAAATTCTACAAGCGCCAGGCACATGAGATCCACTTGCACGCCAAATGTGATTTGATTTCATAAATAACTCTGCGATTGGTGGCATTTTGAATTTTTATGATGCTACGCGGGCGTGCAAGATGGCATTTTCTAGAAAAATGGAAATTTTCCAACCTGATTTATGATAATTAATGCTAATTTATATTATCATGATGTGTCTTGTTCGGAAAATTCAAAAGCATTGGTAACAGCCGGTTTATTGGGCTTTCAGAAAAGGTATAGGTTTCGCAACAGTTATGGATATTTCCAGAGATCTCGATAGAATAAAGAGGGAGTTCAATTTTGGATGTTTTTCAGCCGGACAGGAAAGACTTAAACGCTATCCTCACTATAAAAGGAGATAATTTTCTTCAGGAAGATCTTCGTCACCAGGCGTTGTTGTCAAGTCTCATCCTGCCAACTGTGCATACTATTAAACCCGGACTCGGAAAATATAATTCTCAAAATTCGATAACGTTTAATATACGGTGAAAACTGCAAATCGAACTGTAACGCTGTGATAAATATTGATAAATATTGCCTAACTGTTTTTAAACAGTATTAAAATATTGACAATAATTAAAATATTGACCATAATTGGCGTATAATTGACCGTAATTTTTGAAGCGAAAAACTCGGCCTTATCGCTCCTTACGAAAATTCCACTCGATTTCACATGTGAAAAGATATCACCTAACATGAAACCTAACATGTGAAACCTAACATGTGAAAATATTTCACATGTGAAACCCTAACATGTGAAAATATTTCACATGTGATCACACATGAATAGTTAGCATGCCAAATACATTCACATGTATTCACATGTGAAAAACGTAATTAGGTAGAAATATTCACACGCGTGACTCCATGAACTGAATTGGATCTTTTCAAAATGACATAATTACGTCAAAAAAGAAAAAATATTGTAAAAAGCATTATAAACATAACATTTCGACGCTATATTTATATAAGTAATACTACTAGTAACAAAACAAGCTACAATCCACATGGATTATGTATTGGGCACAGTGAAACAGTGAAGGACACATAGTCAAAGTGAATCACGAATTATAATTTGAAACAATATTACACTTCATTTCTATCGACAATCAGAGAGCGAGTAGCATAGCCAATCAGATTGCAACATTTGCATTAGAGTACTAGTAAGTTTCTTAGTCTAATGCAAATGCTGCTATCTGATTGGCTACGCTACTATCTAATTAACAAAACGAGGACGAGTTGTCTAATTGTTTTAATAAATATTTTTCTACTAAAGTTCCTTAACTATGAATGTCCTTGACCATAAAAGCAATTATAAATGCATATCTCGATCGCCAACAACGAATGTCGTCCAGCTATATTTTTCTTACACTTACAGAATTACCGACTTCATAGTCTTACTGTAACCAGAGAGACAAAAACAATCAAAACTTTTGACAAATTAATATAAATTATCGTTTCCTGTATTAAAACAATCTATTTCTGTCCAGTTCATGTAATATTGTTGAAAAATATCGAAAGAAACATTAGTTTTAGCCTTAGATTTAGGCAGTGAACATTGCTCGTAACGAACTTCGGGCGAGATTTTGTCATTAAACGTTTTCATCCCATTCATTTGTTTTCTATTTTTGTTCTCTAGGACAGTAATTCAATCCGTTAAATCGTATACTGCTTATTTCCACTATCACGCCGGCCCTTTCCAACCATCAACTATCACCTGATAGATAATTATTATGATTGATTAACCAATCATAATCGCGAATTGGCGATAGGTGATGATTGATGTTTACTAATTAACAATTAGACAACTCGCCCTCGTTGTCTATGAGCAGATAGTGTAACAAAATATAATAAAGTCTTATCAAACATTGTTCCAAATTTTCAGATAGTTTCACCTTTTTGTTTGTAGAAGTCTCCCCATTCAAAATGTAGAGTAGCTCGATGGCACATGGTAAACAATCGCTCACAAAATCGAGATTGTAATTACTTTACTTCAAATTTAGTGTAGATATACTCCATAGGCATAAGCGAATTCATTTTCTTACTCGAAAATGTCAAACTGTACAATTTTCCATTACTTTCGGGCCAAGTTTTCATTATTTCATCACTCGTATATAATTTTTAGTGGACGCCATGTTTGACCTAGATTTCAGGTTTTGCTTGCAGCGTGAATATGTCGTGGCTTCTGATTGGTCAGGATAGGAATATTCTATCACCAATAGACCACTAGTAGCTCAGCCAATCAATATGCCGAATTTGTAATAGACCACTAGTTGTGGCAATTGAAACACCAGGCGGAACCGTAATTTAAAAATAAAGATTAAAGCCTAGCAAATAACTTTTAGACATGACATGACAGAAATTTGAAAAATATTTTATTAGCTAACGTTTCGTTGTGACATGCAACATCTTCAGAGCGATTTAAATTATTTGATACAAGTAGGTATACATATATACACAGTTCATTCAGTATTAGGTTACAAAACGGTCAAACATTTTTAAAAAACTATTACAACGGTCAAATATATATGATAACGATTAGTCAAGAGATTAAATTCAAATGTTGGCCAAGTTAATGAAACTTAGGTCAAGGTTAAGTGGGATTAAACAAAGTTAGAATAGGGAAAGTGGGACAGAACTTATGTTGGCGTTGAGACTTGGCTTAAGTTTTGAAATCATAAGACTTACCCTGAGTAAAAGTTCAAATTTATAAGGAGAGGAAGTTAGAATTTTAAAGTCTGAAAAAGATATAGGATGACCAGTAGAATGCTTGTGAGAGAGAACACTGGACATAGATTCTGCTGTCACGGAGCGTTCTTTCCCAGTCATAGCCGAAACCCGCATCAACCACTAGTTGGTGGATACTAATTATGGATAGATATATGGAGTAGTGGCGAGTGACATAATAAGGACGAGTTTTTCGCCAAAAAAGCAATGCTCGTTTTTCAAAATAAATTTAAGAAGTAAAGAACATAAGTTAGTTTCTACTAAAATAATTACATCATTCGTTGTATATATTGTAAGTCCATTGCATTTTTTATTCTTAAGATGGATTGAATAAATTATTATTATTATTTCTGTTTGTATACTGGTGCCACAACTGGTTTTTGTTGCCGTCATTTCTGTCCCTTATTTATCACGTCATCTTACTCTTTTAGAGCTCACGTTAAAGAAGAACCAATAGTGATAAATTTAAAAGGTGTTGAATATATGAATGATGATCCCAGTAAAGTAGATGTTCTCTACGCAAAGGTGCAGGAGGCCAATGGAAGCACAAGGTAGTATGTATTTTTGTCCAGTATAAATAAAAATCGCAACCGGAATAGAAAAGGCGAAAAAATTGAGCATACACGAAGTAAGAGCAAACAAAGAAAAAAATGACAACAGCAAAACACTCCCACTGGTAATCACGAACAATCCAAACAACCCACAGATCATCGCAAAAGTAAAATTTGAAGTTCCTGAACAATTCTAGTAAAACGAAAAGTATTTTGGACGAAACAACACTAAGAATTAACCGACGTCAACCAAAAAACCTCAAACGACACCTTACGAAAGCGCACTTTTCTTCACAACAAAATACGCCAGTTGTTAAAAAATGTGAAAAACCCAGATGCGGAACATGCGGTTATTTAATTACCGGAAAGAACATAATACGCTAAAAAACGGGAAAATCTGGAACATTAAGTCAAATATGGATTGTAAAGCAAGAAACGTTGTATACATCATCATATGCACCAAATGCAGCAGTTTTTATATCGGACAAACAGAAAATCTCCGAAAGAGAGTGACGCTACATAAAGAGCAATCCGCCATAAACAATACAGACATCTGGCCGTTAGTGATCACCTATAGCGAAATGTAATAACGGATATTTCAATATAATCCCAATTTACCAGTGCAAAGATTCAAATAGACTCATTGTGGAATCGAAAGTAAAAGAGATTATTTCTCTTCTGCAACCAGATCTCAACACATTTTAAGTTAGATAAACGAAATAAGACAAACAATGATATATATCATGTGACGTAACTTCAAAGGAATGTATGCAAACAATCTTAAATTTGTGAGTGTCAGGGTAGTGCTTTGCGCGCTTGTTTTCTTCTTGGTGGCCATTTTATGGGACGCCTATTTCAGTTCACAAACGAATCCGTCGATATTTGATCAATCCTTCTTATAAATTATCCATTTTCAAGTTTTCTAAGAAGTAAATATACCTGAGTGATCAATTATTGTGATATTTTTCGTAAAATTGATCATTTACTATAGTAATCTTTTCGAAGCGTGGAAGGCCGGGTTATACTGCTGAAACAGAGCGAATAAGTTTCCGAATGGAAGTGTTTGATGAGTGACTAGTAAAGAAATATATTTTGTTTCTTCTGATGTTTTGTTCATTTGAATTTGCAAAGATTCAGGAACTAAAGCCATCCGGGCCAGCTTGTTCGTCAGAAACGGCGTTGCGCGCGGCCCGCAGTGGTTCACAAACAAGCGAACCGCAACTGTTCAAATCGTCTTGAACATTAACTTCATAACGCCCCGAAGTCAGGATCGGACTCCAATTTCAACATTTCCAAATAAATCTAGAGTTCACATGCAAATTATAGTTCTAACGATGCGATGCACTGCAATCAGTTCGTATGAAAACAAAAACACAAGCGCGCAAATCATCGATGTAAAAAAAAACTAAAAAATGGTATTTTGAGCTCTGAGATCACTACTATTTAGGCCACTATTACTAAGAACATGTTCCAAGTGTGCCAGCAATTTCAAAAGGTAATATTGTTTGTGACGTCAGATTCTCAATGATGCTACACCTGAATTTCAGTCGAGGTTACTTGTTTTCTTGTTTTTTTCGAAAAGTAGATGAAATGTCCACAAGAAATTGAAAAAACGACCTTGATCACTATGGATTTACTTGAAGAATTATCCATGTGGAGTCTTCGCGTTGAGAATCTGACGTCACTTCGTTACGCTGGTCAGGAACATGAACGATTAATGGCGGACACAACAACTTCAGAGTCAGAAAAATAATACTTGCGTAAAAATATCGATAGGTAAAAATTTGATCGTAGTACCACTTTAATGTATAATTTCAAACAATCTCATCTATATGTTGAAACCTAACCCCCATCGCAAATTTAGTCCTAACTCTAACCCCCCGCCTAGAGTTCTATCCTAACCCTAACCCCCACCTAGAGTTTAATCCTAACCCTAATCCCCGCCTAGAATTGAAAAATCCCTATAGATTAACCAAAGACATAACGCTTGTGGGATTAATGTACGCCATGGTTGGTCTGCGTGGTTGAAGACCAGTTTTTGACAACTGTAATACCTCAAATATCTCATAACAGAGTTTGTGAATCCAGGATGGCGGCCGAATTAAAACCCGTTTTCGCTTTTTAAAAACTGATAGCAATCGGTTACAAAATTATTTTGTAGGTATGTTAGAGACTATTAATCGAGCTTTCATTAGATATGTATGATGAGTTCTTCTTCAAAAGTCAAGATGGCGTCGGAATTCCAAGATGGCGTCGAAAATCCAACATTTGTTTCACTAATAAGTATAACGTTTTAAATAGTTGTCCTACAAAGATGTACGATATATCAAAAGAAAGCTATTGGCACAAGATTTAATGTAATATATAATATAATTATCGTACAGCAAGTTAAAGCTTTTTAATGTATGAATTAATGTATGTATTAATGTCTGTTTGTTTTGATATTGTTTCAGCCCATAACTTTTTAAATAGGAGCCCTAAAAAGGTGTAAAATATATATAAAAAAGCACAAGCAGTGTATTGTATAAAGGAAAATGTTATGATAATGGCATATTCATCAGAAATCCTTGGCAATATTTTGAAATACTTTTGCTGGAACATTGCACAATGTATAGAATTAAAGCCCTTGAAAAATGCAATTTGATATGTAAATTTCAGTCTCCTGGCTGAAGGGAAACATGTTTACAATTTAACAAATTTTTACGATTTTTACAATTTTTACGATTTTGTTTCCAAAAATGGAAAATGAAGTTGTCACTTTTTTATTCAGGTTATAACTTTTAAACTACTTCTCTTAAAATTATGTGCTATACAGTGTTAGAAAGCTCTTGTCAACAGGTTTATTTTAATATATAACACAAATTTCCAGCATTAAATGAGAGGTTTTCACTTCTAAATTTCTGATGATAGCTTAATTGCATTGATCAGAGATTTTAGGCAAAATTTTGAAATGTTTTAGTTGAAACCTTGTGCAATATATCAAATTAAAGTCCTTGTAAAATGCAATTTGCTGTCTAGATTTTGCGTTGTAGCTAAAGGAAAACATGTTTAAAATTTGAAAAACAACTTCAATGTTTTTTCAAAAAATGGAAAATGACGTTTTCACCTCTTTATTCAGGTGATAATGTTTTAAAATTATATACCATACATTGTTGCAATGGTCTTGTCAAGAGGGTTATTTTAATATATGACACAAGGTTCCAGCATTAAAGGAAAGCTTTTTAACATTTAAATTTCTGGTGATATCTGTAGGCTTAGCTTAATTGCATTCATCAAAAATATTTTGCAAAATTTTGAAATACTTTACCTGGAACCTATCAATTAGGTATGTAACTAAAGAGAAACGTTTTTAAAATTTGTGAAATAACTTCATTTATTTTAAATGGATTATGAAGTATTCACTTCAGTTTATAACTGTTTAACTACTTCACCTAACATTATGTACTATTATAAGCTATTGTCAAAATAAAAGATTAATTTTAACATATAAAGGTATTTTAGGGTTAGCATAAAGGTTGGTATTAGGGTTGGGGTTACTGTCAGAATTAGTGTTAGGATTAGAGTTAGGATGACCAGATATTTATTTCTTAGTAATCGATGGACGAACGCCAGTAGACGTTTTCGCATGGTATTATTATTTTTTATTATTTTCCGATACAGCCACCCCTCAACAGTGAGGATTTTTGGCCGGTGTGGTCAGTAGCTAAGTTGTTATAAGCTTAGAAATCATGCGTTTAAATGATTCAGTATTCGTGGCATGCAAGAATACGTTCTCTGGAAGAGCGTTCCATTGTTCAATGGTTCTTGGATAAAAAGATAGTCTATGGGCTTCAGTTTTACAGGCAATTTGTTTGAAAGAGTGATCCTTGTTGTGTCTACTTTTCCTCGTAGGTTGTTGTAAGTTTTCACACGTATTTACTACAACAAGGCCCTTTACGATCTTGTATAATAATGTTACGCGTGCGATGGCTCTCCTTTTCTCCAATGTATCCCAACCGAGTTTATCAATCATAGCTGTCACGCTTTCTTGGGGTTGATACCGAGACATTACCCAACGGGCTGCGCGCCTTTGCACCATTTCTACCCTGTGGTAACCGTTACTCTCAACACCTTTCCTTGGGTCCCATATAGTTGAACAGTACTCCATCTTAGGTCTAAGGATGGTCTTGTATGCTTTCTCTTTAAGGGTCGGTGATCTTACCTTGAGATTTCTCTTTAGGAAACCAAGAGTCTTATTACCTTTAGCCGTAATGTTCGAAATATGAGTGTTCCATTTTAAATCTTTAGTCAAATGCACACCAAGGTACTTTGAGCTGGTGACTGTTCTCAACAGCACTCCATGAAGAACATAGTCATAATGTATGTCTTGTCTCTTCCGACTTATCCGGAGAACCTCGCACTTCTCGAGGTTGAAACTCATCTGCCAGTCATGTTCCCATTCTTCTAATCTCTGCAGGTCTGCTTGTAGTTTAAGGGAGTCTTCTTTCGAGTTGATAGCTAGAAGTAGGGCTGTGTCGTCTGCAAATAGGTGGACATTTGAGAGGACATACTCTGGTAAGTCATTTATAAAAATGAGGAATAGTGCCGGACCGATCACTGAACCTTGGGGGACGCCAGACAACACTGGTAGATATGGTGACTGTGCACTGTCAACAACAACACATTGCTGTCTGTTTTGAAGAAAGTCCTGTATCCACATATGAGTGTCTCCACTTATGCCATAATACTCGAGTTTTGACAACAGTTTACTATGTGAAACTTTGTCAAAAGCCTTTGAAAAGTCCAACACAACAAGATCAGTCTGTGTGCGAGCTGCAAGATTTGAATGTAGCGTGGTAGTTAGCTCAAGAAGCTGGGTTTCGCAGGACCTACCAGATCTAAATCCATGCTGTAGGTTATGTAAGATGTTAAAATGTTCAAGGTGATGCATTACGTTACTGGTAATTATGTGTTCCATAATCTTGCTGCATATACATGTGAGTGATATGGGTCGATAATTTACAGCGCAGTCTTTATCGCCTTTCTTGAACACAGGAGTGATCCTAGCCAGCTTCCAGTCATCTGGAACTTGGTGGGCTTTAAGGGACGCAACAAACATTTCCTTCAGTATGGGCGCAATTATAGTTGCCAGTTGTTTTAGGACCATAGGTTGGATGTTGTCAGGCCCTGCGGCTTTATGAGGGCTTAGATTTTCCAAGAGTTTTACTATTCCAGGTTCTGTGATGTTTATTTCGGGCATAATTGGGTGTGGGCTGCTAGTATGAAATGGCCGGGTGGAATCTGTACTACCGTCTGTGAAGGCAGAGAAAAACGTTGAATTCAAAAGAGATGCTTTTGCAGCAGCATCAGAAACAAGCAGGCCATTACTTTTTAGGGATGGTATACCAGTGGAGTCAGCCTTTGCGTGTTTGAATAAAGACCAAAAACGTTTATTCGATCCGTAAACTGCCTCAGGTGTGTCATCGGTGGGGGTTATCACCTCTTCCACATACTTCCAATAGGCTACTCGTAAACTTTTTTGGACTTCACGCTTAAGGATCTTATACCTGCGATCTTTTTTGCGATGGAGTTTGTCTCGCTTTCTCATTAATCGTCTCAGTTTGCAGTCTACATAAGGGAGTTTGTTTTTACTTTTAGCTTGTTTACTGGGGATAAACTTTTCAATAGCATTTTGGAGCTCGTTCTTAAATAGCATCCACATCATATTCACAGAGGTAAAGCGTTCTTCGTTGGAGGATCGAGCAAAGTTGGAACAAAAAGAGGACATATGTGCCCTCAGACCTTCCCAATCAGCTCTCTTATACAGAAAGATCTTGCGTCTCTGTTGTTTGTAACTAATAGGACTTATGTCTCCCTCAATGTAAACAATGTCATGATCACTTATTCCAGGTATTATAGATACTGTTTTTATAAGAGATGCATTATTTGTTGCAAACAGATCTAAGATATTTTCTCCTCTGGTTGGTTCCTTGACAATTTGTATTAATGAGTGATCATCAAACAAATCTATATATTTCATTGTTAGGTCTGGGTAGTGGCAGTTTAGCTTTAGGCCATTTCTTTTCCAATCATAACCTGGTAAGTTAAAGTCCCCAGCAACCCAGATATGTGACTGTATGTTTTGTAGATTACTAAGGGAATTTTTAAGGTTTATATAACTTCTTTCATCCCCTTCGTGTGGGTTATAAAAAGCACATACATAAAGGTTTTTACACCCTTTAACACAAATCTCAACCCATACCATTTCGCAGTCAGTCTCCCAATTCAACTTTCGAGTAGAAATCAGGTCGCTGGAGACAGCAATGAAAACTCCACCTCCAGAGGTGTGGCTTCTGTCGCGACGAAACACATTGTATTGCTTGGTTAAGTTTGGCGGAAACATTTCCCCGTTTGTAACAGAGTCATTGAGCCAGGACTCAGTACATACTATTATATCAGGTACAGTTGTTTCAATTAAATTCAAGAATTCAGGCTTTTTATTCCGTATTGATCGAGCGTTTATGTTCAGTAACCGAAGTGGGCAAAACTTGCTATTTTGGTTTACTTTTATGCCTCGACGAGTCGGCTGTTTTGGGGATTGATGGTTGTTTATATCTCCACTGTTCTCTGTTTTGGGGGAAGATGATGCCACAGGTTTGCCAGGACTACATGGAGTACTATGTTGATTCATACTAGAGCTGCCATCAAGGTGGGAGAATGAATTTGATGTGTTTATGGTGTGATATGAAAGCAGGGTGGAATAGTTTGGACAGTCACACGATTGACATGCCCAAAAGGCTATACTTCCGTTTAGATCAGGCATAAGAGGTGTGTCCTCAGCAACTTGACATGAGAAATGAAACCATTTTCCACAGTTATCACAACACAGAGCTTTTTGATTCCATATAACTGTTTGCTGGCATAATTCACATGTAAATCTATGTCCTCTTACATTTTCAAAGTTTCCTTGAATTGGTCCAGGGTTTGTTGAGATGTCTCCACACAAAAGTAGCATAACCAAATTGAATTGATGACTAGATAGCTTGTCGGCCATGTTGAATTTCACTCGATGAAACAAATGCAGAAAAGCATAATTTTTGGCGTGATATGTAACGGAAAAGTTTGATAAAATGTAATCCCTAGCTCCATCGATAGTATCTTGATTTAAATTGAAAGTTTTCTGGATCCTATCATGTACATAAAACGCAAAAAAAGCGATAAATATCGCTCCTACAAATTTCATGGCCGCCATAACTGACGACCGCTGACCACTGCTGGTATTGCAGCTGGTATTGTGTTGCAGCTGGTATTGTATTGCAGTTGGTATTGTGTTGCAGCTGGTATTCAGGTATTGCACCCAAAAATTAAACAGTTTGGACTGTTTCATTTTTTAATTGTTTATGTCTTATGAAACAACGAAAACCAGCCAACACAAGCTTTATAGTTTAAAGATTCTCAGCTGAGATAGGTCCAATGAAAATCTATTCGGATTGGCAAATGAAAGAGTTATTGTCTACATTATAAAAGCATCAAACAGTAAGCGGAAGGATTGTTGCGTACACGTATTTCTATTACGTGTGTTATATACTACATTTATGTTGTGCATGTGGGAACTTGGAGTAAACAAACGATACATGGACGATCGTCAAGCTCAAATCCTCAAAAATGAGTCCCGATGCGATGCTCTAACCATTGAGCTACCGAGACTGTGACTATGTGCACACGGTGTCGTTTTCAAGCGTTTTTATTTGTGTCGTTTTCAATTTTGTCGTTTTGGCACTCCGTTCACACGAAGTGTTTTCGCAATATCCATCGCATTGTTTACAGTTTGGCCTGTCGTCTGTTAAGACTTTTAAATGCCGTTTTAATCGCTTTTTTGACTCATTAAATAATTGAATGGCTGCATTTTTTCTTTTATTTGTTGTTATTGTTATTAATAACGAGTTCACAACCAGGGTTGCCAGCTGAAAGATCAAGTTCCCGGCGAACAAAAATAATATCATAATATCCGCCATTTTGAATTTTTAGCGTTTCAGGGTTTTCCCAAGGTTTTCCCCTGTTCACACGAGAACAAAAGGCAAAACGACACAGTTCCAAACGTTTCAATAGCGAAAACGGTTATCAGATATCGTTTTCGTTATTGAAAACGTTTTCGTCAGTTGACGTCGTTTTCATCCGTTTTCGTGTGAAACGATACTTTTTGAAACGCGTTTCAGATAAAAACGCTTGAAAACGACACCGTGTGCACATAGTCTCAGATGCACAGTAGACAGAAGATACAATCGTCATTCCTGTCCGAGACTTGACGATCGTCCATGTATCGTCTGTATTCTCCAAGCTCCCATATTCACTACATAATGTACACTACCTTTTGGCGTACTATTTTGGCAGCACACCAACTTTTCAGAGTACTCCATTTGTATATATTGATTTATATTTCTTCACATCAGGCTTCAAGAGTTGGCCAATGCAATATTGAAGCATTTTACATCCAAGGGCTTGATCAAAGAAGAACGTACACTGAAAGTTAAACTGCATGCTACGGTTGTGAACACGAAATTGAGAGATAGTGACCATCAGCAACCACAAAATCCTCAAAAATCTACAAGGAATGATACAACATTTAGATCTAACACACGGACGAGTTTTGATGCAAGAGAAATGCTTGAGGTTTGTAATTTCGTTGGATATACTACAGCTTAAAGTGTCTATAACCCCTAAAGGTACGTTTACGCACTGTGATTAATCGGCCCGATTTATGGTTTAGATGCGTGGTAAGTAAGGAGAATTATTATATGCATGGCTAAGACAGATAGCGCACGCTGATTGGTTCGTGAGAGGTCCGGAAAAAAGCGTATTGCCCTCCCGGCGCCGTGAGAGGGCAATCCGCTTTTTCCGGACCGGTAAGTTTTGGGGGCGAAATTTCTGAGTTGATTTAAATGAAAATAAAAGAGGATTTGAGTATGTTCGTTGAAAAAGTTCGAAAAATAACACGTCCTGGAACATTAGTGCTGCTTTTCTTGAAAGCTGTTTATCTATAAGTGAAGAAAATGAATGCCTAACGACCAATAACGCGTGTAAACATGAAGCGAAATCAACAAGCTCAGAGGTAAGGTAAACGGCAACATCTGAAGACAAACACAACGTTAAAAACAGAGAACAAAATGAACCAAAAGCCATATAATAAATGTCTTATTAACCTCGTTTGCTTGGTCTGTACGGTAAAGTATTTGCCTTCGGTTTTTTCGCACAGACCTCGCTCCTTCATCGCTCGGTCTGTACGAAAACCTCAGGCAAATACTTTACCGTACATACCTCGCACTCGGTTAATAAGTATATAGGTTATATACCGTGACCGAGGTGTTTAAGCGATATATCAACCCGAGGGCGAAGCCCGAGGGTTGATATATCGCTTAAACACCGAGGTCTAAGGTATATAACCGCCTTATATCACCATTGGTGAAGTTTAGTATTTATGAGGTTGATAAGTACTTATCAACCTCATGAATAATGTTATGAGGTTGATATCAGAGATAATGGCCACTAGAGAACAAAGGAAACTGAACCAATGGTGATATAAGTCTTAATATAAGTCTAACTCTGTTATTATTTCACTTTATGTTTCACTCTCTGACGGAGGGCCTTTGCTCGAAACGTTAGACCACATACACGCTATACAGCGCAACAAGTTTTATTACTCATGCATACGGATTATGAGTTCACCAATCATTCTGCTGACACTTTTTTGTCCTTAACATGCATCTAAACCATAAATCGGGCTGATTAGTTGCAGTGTGTTAACACAGCTTAACTGTTTAACACCTAGCATCCCAAATTCGATATTACTAATATAGATTCTACATGAAATGAACAGTTGAATGCCAAAATGTTTTATGATTTGAGCTTTGCGTTGACGTGCTATAAAGGTTTGTTTGTCCTAAATGCTAATGAAAGCGACTTCACCAAGGAATTTGGCTTTCTTTCCTGCTTTCCGTGTTATAGACTGGTTGAGGATTTGAGTGAAAAAGTTGATATGATCTCTAGTATAGCGTTCAAATAATTCATAATTAGGTCAAATTTCTCTAGCAGCAGAATATTGTATATTATATATATTATAATGATGACTGAGTGACGTTCAAAAAAACAACCTTTATAACACATCAATGCAAAGCTCAAATCATAAAACATTTTGGCATTCAACTGTTCACTTCATGTAGAATCTATATCAGTAATATCACATTTGGAGTAATAGGCACTTTAATGTTTCTTTCTAAAGTCGGGATACCAGAAATATGTGCCAAAAGAAACAAAAATCGATTCAGTGAAATCTTCACTGTAATATAGACATCCAAAGTTGCGCCAAAAAAATTGCACTGAACTCAATGAGTCTGGTACTAGTGCAGCTGTTACGTTGCTTAAAGTGCCTATGACACGAAAATTAAGTTTGCCTTATTTGAAAGAACTTAAAATGACAGAGTAACATCTTTTGTATTTTTTCGTATCCGTGCTTCGTTTTTGAGATATTTCAGTTTGTATTATATGCAAAGGACAATGGTGTGACGTACACGTGCATAATGACTTATCGGAGAAGGTTATTTATCTTTGCTAATATAAAACCAAATTTAATTTGAATGAAGCATGTGCGTGAGTATTTCCAAAAACATGGAACTTGCAGAATTTCAAGTGATTTTGTGTGATAGTAATAAAGATATATAACCTTCTCCGATAAGTCATTATGCACGTGTACGTCACACCATTGTCATTTGCATATAATACAAACTGAAATATCTCAAGAACGAAGCAAGGAAACGAAAAACTACAAAAGATGTTACTCTGTCATTTTAAGTGTTCTTTCAAATAAGGCAAACTTAACTTTCGTGTCATACTAGGCACTTTAATGAATACATGTTATATAGACAAGTATTATAAAGCCAAGTATAGAAAGGCATTTCAAGACTTTCGCCACCTAATCATACATATGTATAATACTCTATATAGTGTTACCTGTAACAGAATATACACCTGTCAAATAACTCTCATGGGAGACTGCCGTCTCCTAAAAAACGTCTATATTTCATTTCGATCTTGATATATTAAGATTTGTTTAATGTGTAAATGTCCTCAGTATGACATCACACTGCATAATGTCTTATTGAAGAAGCATGTATAACTTTGGGATTATGTAAAGAAATTATGAGTGTTACCACTGAGCTACTGAGCGTTTGGCTCGGGAGACTGGGCCGACCACTCCGTATGTTATCAACATTAAATAAGTGATTTGATTTGAGGCTTTGTCTAGTATACACGTAATATATTTGAGCGTTATTTACGTATATCTTATTGCCTTTATTTAGGTTTTCAAAGACTTTGAGTTTGGAGAACACCATTTGGACTGTATTCATCTGTCACAGAGAGGAGTTTTTGAGTCAAATGGTCAATATCATTGTTGTCACTCTATAGCGCTTCCATAAAGGGAAAGTACTTTCGTTAGTTTCGGCTTGTTAAAGGATCCATGATTATACTTGCATGCTATATAGCCTGCTGATACCATGGACAGTTAAAGGGACACTCCGGCCCAAATACAAATGCAGTTCATATGAAAGATCTTACTGACTTTAGTTTATTTCCAAAGTTTCAGCATTCCTATCAATTTAGTTAAGAAGATATTGCCAGTTGAAGTTGAAAATTTGTGGATTTTGACGCCATATTGGTTTTGAAAATATGACGTCATTGAGTGATTCTTTATCGTCAGTGGAGTTGTTTTGATAGCGATCACATAGTGATAGTTATTGTGAATGGTCTTTGGACGAAAATTAGTCGAAATAAACTATTTAGTTCATCATGCAGGAAAGTAGAGGAGCTTCTTAGGCATAATACGAGATCACGTCACTCAGTGACGTCATATTTGAGAAACAAAATGGCGTCGAAATTGGACAAACTCTCCAACTTCAACTAGCCACATCTTCTTAACTAAATTGATAGGAATGCTGAAACTTTGGAAATAAACTAAAGTCAGTAAGATCTTTCATATGAACTGCATTTGTATTTGGGCCGGAGTGTCCCTTTAAGGTTACTGTAGACCTTCGCGGGTCAAAAATTAAGGAAAACATTTTTTAGCTTTAAATGTGGCAGTTTGCTAAATCTTTTGTATAGGAATTTTTTTTCAATTTTTTTTGAAATTCTTAGCAGCAAAAATGGCACTCTCTTTTGCACAGCACAGGAAGTAGATTTGCATAAGACAATTATTACTTCAATCACGGTTTTCTCCGGACATGTTTTCGGCTAAAATAGAAAGTTTAAAAACTACCAAGTCGAGTCCTATTTATCAGAATCGTCTAAAAATTGGCAGTCTTTTAGAATGATATAGCAAAGTGAAAAGGTGGTAAACTGCCAAGAATTTAGTGACGAAATACTGACGTTTCGAGCGGAGCCCTTCATCAGAGTAATGATGAAACTCTGATGAAAGGCTCCGCTCGAAACGTCAGTATTTCGTCACTAAATTCTTGGCAGTTTACCACCTTTTCACTTTGCTATATATTCAAAACACTGTCTACGCAGCACTCTACGTTTTTAGAATGATATCTTGGTAACAAAACCGCGTGTCTGGGAATTTTGATATTTTCATTCTTCATCGTTTTAAAGCATTTTTCGCAAGTCTCTTTGGCTTGAGTCTCGCTGAAAGAAGTAAAATCGCGATAACTTTCTTAAGTATTCGGAATTTTGAAAATCCCAGACACCGTTTTGTAAAACAGACGATTCCGATTTGACTCATATCTAAATGAATGCAAAACTCCAAACTTGCGCGACGCTTTAGCTTCTTGAACCGGGGAGTTAGTTCAAGAAAGGCGAGCGGGAATTTTTTTTCAATTCAACCAAACATATTTCAACAGAGACTTGTAGCCAGTTATATAAGCTATCCAATGATATATAGGTTTACATATTTCCATTAATACACAGAGCGCTATATTGTTTCCCCCAAAACACACCGCGAAGGTCTACAGTAACCTTAAACGGCTGGATGGGAAACTATGATCACATGGGGTGTTTTCCGTTCAGATAACTATTTTGGCATTTGAAATTATTTTACCGCTTAAAGGGTATGGGTAACAAAAATAACAATTTCAAATGTTTGACTTTCTGATTAACACAAGCTTACGAAGGTAATCCAAGTAAACAAAACTAATCTTGTGCTAAACAACCGCACTAATTTTGACCAAAGGCAATCCTGTCATCCGCCATCTTGTTGTAATACTTTGCCTAATATCCCTTTATTTTCTTTTGTTATGGCCGCAATAATTATGGATAAATGCCACTGATCTCAAAAATAGGACTGGATTAAGCTTTCTAGTGTATCTGATGAGCTGATTTTGAAGCCTGCATATTTGCAATTCACGAGAGATCATTAGAAGCTCCAAGTTTGCAAGTAAATCAAACTGTGACGCTCGCGAAATAGGTTTAGTGCCAATATAGTTTTTTTGTTAACATTAAATGCATAAAATCTTGAACCTAATTTGACGTCTCATATTAAGCTTCTCTCACTGGATAATTAGAGCCAACGGCGGCCATTTTTTGTCTTCTGGTCCTCTTTCTAGTAAAATTATTTTATTTTGTCGATGGTAAGAGCATATAATCCGACAAAAAAACTCATAGGATCCTCAGTTGGTCCCTTAGTAATGGCGGACTTCCGGCTTCATTTTCTGAACAGTTGCTCGATCCAGTCTTCTTTCGAGATCAGTGGTAAATGCGGACAAACATGGGTACTGACGTCATCTCGACAAAGTGCTATTAACTAGAAAGTTGGTGACGTCACAAGCTGGGTAAACTCAATGAGCTCTATGTATAACAATGTCCTCTATGAGAACTCTGTCATGGTTACTGGGCTGGCCAAAACTGATGGCGAACATGGAGGTGATTTTGTACGTCAGTTTCAGTCTCCCACGCAACATTTCTATTTTTCTCAACATGTTCATTTTGAAAACATATACGACACATAATATCAACAGGTAGAAACGAACCAATAATTTCAAATTTATGTTACCGAAGTCAAGCAGAATCAAAATGGTACATTTTTATAGAAACAAATTGTAGAATTGACACAAAATGACAAAAGAAGCCCTCAAATAGTTCTTGAACAGGTTAATGATTAACGAACGATTTCGTTTTCCCCCCATTTTCAAACAACTGATCAGATCACTATAGCAGATCACAGAGCATTACTAATTCCTTTTCAAGTACTCTGTTACTGAAAGTTTGTCGGTTTCACATCGTTCGAGGACTTATTTCGTTCTTGTAAATGATTTCGTAACCGAACCAAAACCTAAAGTACAATATGTCGTTAAAAGGACTGGAACTGGCGTACAAAGGCGGCCTCCATGTCCGCCACGTTTGGCTTCACTTTATGTTCGGTAGAGCTGAGAGCTCACTGGGTAAACTCTGTATGTGGCCAGGATATCTTTTCAGGATTATTTTTTTTTTGTGTATCTTTTTAAAATTGATTGGTTCAATTGAAAAAGGAGGACATTCACAAAAATCCACTTTCAGACTTTATACACACTTTTATAGACTTTTTACCCAGATTGTAACGTAACACGCATATCCAAAATACATCCAAGATGGCGGACAATGATTCTGGTTAGCAACTTTGAAAGTGCAAATAATTTGTTTTATTTGAATACTTTGGATCTAAATCTCACAGCACATTATTTTTAGTTTCTCATTGGTTTGCTTTTCGCAACTTTTGATACGTCCAGACTTAGAAATGGCTTCAAACTCAAACAGATAATCAAGTTCGCTACACGTGGCCAGAATATTCTTGATTTAATTTGACCAACATGAAAGATCTCTACGAGACTCCAGTTAGGTACTGGTCATTATTTATGGCCGGGTAGGGGCCGAAGAGAAAATGGTTGGGTAAAAATAATAACTTCTCTGAAGGGTGGGTAGCAAAATTTTCATGACTATTTATATAAAAAATTAATAGTTCATCATTTAAAATTGGAATCTCATCATCAGTTCTCCTTAGTCATCATTGCATGTTAGCTTTTATTATTGTATTCCTCTCCTTTTTTCCCCTTGGATTCCTGCTCTGTATAGGGAGATAATAATATGAAAGTAGTAGGTCCAGGATCTGTCTGTATATCTATTTGGGTTTGTTATTAAAACTTGTATCGACGATATGCTAGGAATTGGGGTTTATCTAACTTTTTTCTTCTTGGCTTGGATAAAAGATTTTCTTTAATAATAATAATAAAAGACGTATTAGGAGCATTATACAATAGTCTCAATGCTCTTACAACAATATATTCTTAATTCCTTAAAGTTACTTATAAAACTAATTAATATAAACAGGCGCCTGGCCATGCAAAGCCTTGAAAGTAATTATTAGTATCTTAAAAACAATCCTTGATCTCACCGGCAGCCAGTGAAGATTACGTAGCACAGGGGAGATATGCTCCGATTTTTAACCCCTGCAACACGTCTAGCAGCTGTATTTTGAATTCGCTGTAACTTGCTCAATTCATGCAGTGTCACGTTTTGATGTTATGAATGCATGCACCAACTTCTCACCGAGTCCTTTATACTCAAATACTGTATTTCCTGATCTTGCCAATATTTCTGATAGCCAAAGTGGCCGATTTACAAATGTTATTTACATGAGTATTTAATTTTAAATGTCTATCAACAGCAACACCGAGATCACGACGTGCAACCGGAGCCGGTTGGATTATTATTGCTGCCGACCGTAGGGAGGCAGCACACTATTCTTTACACTTGCTTGGGTCCCTATGCAATTCGTGCCAGTCCCTTTGGTCGAGCTATGTATAGTCGACCTGAATCTCGATGTCGAGTTTTATGACGTTTTATGACGTAGGAATCATCCAACAAAATGACATACTCCAGAGGGTTTACTGAAGCAATCCGAATCATCCGAATGAACTTGCGAACGTCACAACGGCCATAGCATTCCATTGAATGTTGTTTTGCCTACGCTGCTACCTCAGTTTCAACGAGGAAAGATTCTCTTGTCAAGGTAAGATAGTGCGAACTTCAATTTTCATTGTGTTTTGGTCGAGGTTTATCAGGATATTTCTCCGGAGAATTCATGGCTGTTATCTTTTATTTTTAGGTGCATATTGGTGTGAGTTTGTCCATTCTCACAGGAGCCATTGTGTTCGCGCTGATCAGCATTCTGATCAGACGTTTATATCTACGTGTGCCTATCACGTATATTAAATCAAATCAACCCATTGTGCTTGTCAAAAACGAAACGAGCCAATTGTGCTTGTCAAAAACGAAACGAGCAATTGTGCTCGTTAAAACCAAACCAAGCGAAGTCATTGTGCTCGCTAAAAACAATACAAACGAAGCGTCGACCGCTAAATTCTAGAATACCCGTCCACTACCTTTCGCTATTTGCATCTGTTGACAGTTAGTAAAAGGGTCAAATTACGGAAAGTTCATCATATACAATTGCTTCGTTCTATTTTAAAACCCCATTTAATTTGATAACTATCAACAAGTACACACAATATAAATCTTCGAGATTATATTTAAAGAGATTTTAGAGCAACCTGGTTTCTATTTCTGCCTCAAATGCGGTTTCAAAAGTTGATGGGTATTCCGTAGAATATTTGCTCCGCGTCGACATCAGAAGAATACATAGTCGTCTTTATTCTTGAATAAATGTAGATAACAAGATAACAGATATTGAGCATGCAGAAGAATGCACAGTCCGTGTCACTGGTGTCCATATCAGAAACAAATTCTGATTTACTTAGTTTATCAACTGCTATTGTGTTCATATTGAACACTAATTCAGTTTATCAACTGTATAATTAGCCTGCGTGCAGTCTCTACATCGAAACGATGACGAAACATTCATCGGAAACGAAACAGGCTACTGTATAATGTCAACAGTCAACTGTTTTGTTATACAACTGTTTTAGCTTTATGTTCAACTGCATTTTTATTGAACTGTTCAAGTTATACATCTGTTTAATATTATACATGTGATGTTAATGAACTACTATATTGCGATTGAATAGATGTTGAGAACGGTTAACAAGGGGGGTCAGACAACAACAGGGAGGGGGCATCCACAAATGTGCCAGGGGCCCCTGCAAGCTAAGGGTAACCAGAATTTTTCAAACGGGGGTCGTTTTACCTCTCATGAAATTATTTTGGGGTGGGGGAGGGGAGCAACAGCCAAAGGATTTCTTCCCGGCATGTTGAAGTCTGAAAACGCTTTTAACTTGAATTAATTTAATTTGAATTAATTTAATTTTACAAAAACCCAAGGTTTTTACAGGAATGTAAAAATTCCCTTCCATGCACCTTAGAGTACCTTTGGTCCAGCAAGCTCTGTGTGAGCTTCATATATATGTAGAGCTCACTGCTCTGGTCTTACCTACACCATAACCGCATGAGTATGAGGCTGTATTTCAAGGCAGCACTTCCCTTGCGATAGTAACTTCTAGTTATTATTATTATTCTTTACCTATAAATGGTTGAGATGGTTAAATTTCTGATGTTATAATGTGGTTGGGCAAAATTTTTTCCAGCACCAAATTTATTTCTCTTCGGCCCGACCACAAATAATGACCGGTCCTCTAAACGTCCACCGTGCCTCTTGCACGTTCTAAACTTCCGAAGCCAAATTTCTGTGTAAAATATAGAGATCTGAGGCGCACTCAACGCTTGGCGATGAGAAAATATCTCGAGGAAGTGGTTAAGGAACTTGTTAAAACTTTAGTAAACACCAAAGACTACTGCGAAGACCGTTCAGATGTTGGAATCAATCGTCAACACCGGTTTTGACTTCCTCTTTCCGGTTAAGTCAAAACGAACCCCCTGGATGACTCGGACGCTAAAGCACCTGATTCGCAGTCGCCAGAGAGCCCTAACCCAGGGAGATTGGACATTTAGGGCTCCCAGGAACCAAGTAAATCGAGAAAGGAAAGCGCTAAGTTCTACAAGGCTAAAGCTGAACACTGAACACTGCGCTCCTGCTGTTTGGTGGAAAGAAATTAAAAAACTAAGTGGCATGACAGCCCCGGTAGCCAGGTGCGAGGATGCCATGTCTATATTTAATAATATAGAATGCGAAACTGTTTCATCAACTCTTAATCCCGGACGTGCTCGCTAATATTATCAACCAAGCGTTCCTCACACCAATGGAAGACTGTAGCCCTCTATACCGCCTAATAATCGTCAACCAAATGCTGATCGGGACCGCGCGCTTTTCATGTTTCTGAACTCTGTTTTTAAGAAACTTGCAGCTTTAAATCCAATAAAAGCTTCTGGGGCCTGACTGCATCGCAAGCTGGGTCCTTAAGCCCGGCGCACACTAGAGCTATCTGCTTAGCCAAACTTCATTCGTGACCGATGGCGTAAGGCGTTAGCTCCAGTGTGCGGGGCAGTTTTGTAAGCATTTCGTCACTCGTGCCGTCTTTCACAAATATTCAACATGTTGAATAATTTTTGTCACGAATGACAATTTCCTCTAGTGTGCGGGGAAGTGAAAAAAGCGAGCTTACAACTTTCCGGCAATACGCATGCGTGTTGAGGTTCAAATTTCAAAACAACAAACATGGCGGATCATTTGGAGGAAGAAGACGAAGAAACATTGTTGTTTCTGTTGCTTTTGAGGCGACGTCGTAGACGTTTAAGAGCAGCAAACAGACAGATATGGACAAAACGTTGGATTTTAAGACGGCAAGGACAAGGGGAATATGCAAATCTTGTTCGCGAACTAAATGCAGAGGACCCCGAGAAATTCAGGCAATTTCACATCGTAAAGGCATGGATAATCTGGCCAAATATCAGCTATTTGATCGTCTAACATTACATCAGCCACCAATACACTAGGTGCCGCCATGTTTGTTGTTTTGAAATTTGAACCTCGACACGCATGCGTATTGCCGGAAAGTTGTAAGCTCGCTGCTTTCACTTCCCCGCACACTAGAGGAAATTGTCATTCGTGACAAAAATTATTCAACATGTTGAATATTTGTGAAAGACGGCACGAGTGACGAAATGCTTACAAAACTGCCCCGCACACTGGAGCTAACGCCTTACGCCATCGGTCACGAATGAAGTTTGGCTAAGCAGATAGCTCTAGTGTGCGCCGGGCTTTAAGGAGAATGCTGACTTCCTCGCATCTCCCGTGTCAGATATTCTTAACAGCTCATACCAAGAAGCTCGTATTCCCCAATCATGGAAGCTCGCAGATATAATCCCGATCCCGAAACAAAGGGCTGGTATGCGATGTTAACAAAGGCCTTCGCCCAATATCTCTCACACCAATTTTATCTATGTGGTATTTGTCTATTTGGACTATGTGGTTAACATGTTTGTGAAGCCAGCCGTACTCCAGAGAGTTGATCCAAACCAATTTGGCACGGTTCATTCATGAGATGGCGAGACCGTCAGAGTTGTTTTATTTGACTTTAAGAAGGCGTTCGATTTGATCGATCATCATTTACTATATAGTCATGAAACTCTCAACCTACGATTTACCGCAATGGACCATTGAATGGATCACTGACTTTCTGAGCTGTAGAAGACAACGAGTGAAATCAAGCCAAGACTGCATGTCACTCAGAGTGCAGGGCATCGATCGCGGCTGGCTTTTCATAATCATGATTGACGAATTAGACATCCCTGGCACCAAGATGTGGAAGTATGTCGACGATACGACCATCGCCGAGACTGTTGAAAAGGGGGCGTGATCAGCTCTACCCAAGATAATGTAAATGATCTAACAAATAAAACCTTAGCCGATAGGTCCAGTTGAACGAGGGAAAATGTAAAGAACTGCGTATCGGTTTTAGTAAACCTATTGCACATTTTGATCCTAAGGCTAATCCCTTGGAAATAGTAAATAGCGCCACGATTTTAGGTTTGATTATTTCCAGTAATATTAAGTGGAATGACCATATCTCTGAAGTTATCAAGAAAGCACGCAAGATATTATATTTTGTAACTCAGTTGAAGAGATCCAAAGTTGGCAGCAGTGAGCTGGTCCAGTTTCACAGCATTTGCATCAGGCCTATGCATGTCCCGCTTTTCACAATAGTTTAACATCTTCGAAGATTTCCTTGGACATTGACTTCTTCCTTTGAGCTTCCTCGGCAGTAGCTCCGCCCATCAGTAAATCGTCCACGCGTATAGACTGCGACCTAGTTCCTCTACGAACTCAGGGTACCGATCTTCCTATAACGTGAGATATTGATTGATGACTCCTCCGAACAGGAATGGAGAGGATGTTAGTCCGAATAAAACTCGGGTGAATCGATAAGTCTCTACATTTGGTTGTCCTGCGGGTGCAGTCTACGATGCCTCGGCAAAAGAACGAGCAGATCAGCCGTCTCTTGACGACTGCCTACACCCGGGACCACCTCTACAAAACCTGTTATGGAGTGTACTTGTGAGAGCACGAGTATATCCAGTCGTAATTAGCGGGGACCTACAGAAAGCATTCTTACAGATCCAAATAAAAGAAGAGCGCGATGCTCTACGGTTTCACTGGAAGGGTTCAGTTTGGTACCTTCTGCTTCGTGTCTTGGGGAAGGTATAGAACTCCTTTCCAGTGACGACTGTGGGGGCACTTCTACAACTCCTTTCTCAATCTGCTCTTGGATGACGTCGTATACGCTGTGTAGTTGTCGTTGCGCTCCAACTTCTTTACCAGATGATTAAGACTTGCCATGCATGCTTCCTGTCTTGTTGGTGGGTAATTCTGGGTGGCTGCTCTCCCAAGGAAGGCTAGTCTCATACCATCCCTCGGGACTACGTTTTAGCTGTTCCTTGAATTATTGGTATACTTCTTGTTGGTCATCGGTTAGCGAGCACATCAAGGCTGCAAAGCTGTTCGTATTCGGTACTCGTAGATTTGGTAAGTATAGAAGTGGTGTCAGTATCTACATCTCGGCCTGGTGACATGATTGTCCACCCCAATAGGAGTATTTCTTCAACAAGGTCTTGTAATTTGGGTATCTACATGCATCAACTCATGTGGTTTGTCTACCTTGGTTACATCAGTTGATGTCCATGGTAAAGTCACCGTCTATTGATTTGATCTTAGCACAGTAGATTTCTACTTTCACTCTATTCGTTTGGTTTTTGTTTCTATCGGCCGTTTACGAAGGGCGTTGATCAGCTTTGCAGAAGCATAGGAACTTCCAGCCCCTGTATCGAGTAGAGCTCTTGTCTTGACACCGTCTATAACAATACGACTGGATATATCACTTTACTATCATCGTCTTGATGCGCTGATAACAACTCTCGTTTGGCTTCGGTTTCGCAGATTGACGTATGGTGTCTTCTCGCACAATTTCTACATGTGGTTGTGCTGCGACATTCAGCAGCTCGATGCGACTCCCCCGTGTAGTTAAAGCATCGTTTCTTTGGTGCAAGTATCTTCTTACGGTCTGTTGGCATGCTTATAACTGAACAAGCAGTCGACTTATGCTCCTTGGACTCGCAGTATACACATGCGTGTGGTTTCGTTTGGTTTTTCTTCTGCTGAGTGTTAAATGCTTTACCGTTTGTCACATCGTTTTCCCTCTTGGTTATTCTCAACTGGGTTTCGTTCAGTCCAGTCTCGTAGAGCTTCGCATAGTTGATTGAATGTCCATTCTTTCCATCGGGTCGGTTCGCACCAAATCTCCGCGTATAGCCGGAAGTTTGTTGAGTGTCATCCTGACGTATCCGTTTACGTTGCTCAGCTTGTTTAGAGTTTCGAGCGATTCATGCACGTTATATCGAAGTTTCTCGAAGAACGGATGTATTTTTGCTGGTTGAGATCCGTTGATTGTCTTAAGCGCAATAATTTCTTCAACGTAGGAATTCACGATCTCGCTTTCGTTGGCGTATTTTTCCACAAGGATTTCTTTCGTTTTCTCATACCCACTGTCGGTAAATGGCAACCCGTCTATGCATGTTAGGAGAACTTCGTTATTTGGCTAATGTTCTGCTTATCAATGATCGCTTCAAACTGATTCCAGAATCTAAACCAGTCACTAAATTGCCGATTGAACTTGGTTATCTTTCGATATGTCTGGATGCGCTTCTAATTCTAACAGTTTCTGATACTTTAGTTTCTGTTCCAAAAGCCTGGCTTCTTGTTCAATCTGTTGGTCTCGCTCTATCTGTTGGTCTCGCTCATCAGTACTTCTCGTGTTGTTGTTGTAATTTCATTTGCTCTCGTTCGAAATCAAGATGCGCGGTTTTCTTTTTCGCGTCTTCAGCATCTTCAACCGCGTTGTTTACGAATCTTTACGTCTCGAATGTATTTTGTTATTTTCCGCACTTGGTTGTCTGCATTTTCAAATTGATGGTCAATTTCTTCGCTCCAGTTCTTAACATCGTCTACGCTCGCCCCTTAAATTTCTTAAATTTCTGTTCTTCGATAAGTTCTTTGGCTTCTTTGTTGCTTTAATCATAGTCTTTATCGAAGAACGTAGTCTGTCCAGAGTCCGTCTTCTCGGCCGTAAAGGCCAAAAGTTTTAATTTCCCTTGTAGTTTGAAACCTTGATCTGCCATTTGTCGCTAACCCGTCGGAGGTGTCACGTGTGCTGGATTTCCTTAAATACCTCCGAGGAACGTATCCAGAACAAGTCACAAGTAAGTTTTGGCTTCGTTTAATAATCACCCGCGCCCTAATTATGATAACGTTCACTTCCTGTCGCCCAGTTCCGACGGGACCAGGGAATTTATGAGTTCGAGTTGAGTTCGAGTTCGAGTTGAGTTCGAGTTCGAGTTGAGTTCGAGTTCGAGCCGATTTGAGTTTTCGGCCGGGGGTTAGGTTTATGAAGATGAATACAGGGTGCGGACGGAATATTTTGCGGAATGGGGGAATGGCGGAATGATTAATACTTCTTGAGAATGTCCGAACCACCCACCATTGATATTCCACCCCCAGCAGCGAAACACGTACCAGCCGCAAGACCCGGAGTAGTCCACACCACCTCCGACCAATCGTCGATGGATACCGACGACCCTCCGGCAGATCCCGACCGCTTTGATGGCCTACGAAGACCTTCCGACCCCCATACGACTCCCGAGAGCCTTCCGACCATTCCCGACCACTTCCGAAGTAGGTCCGATTACTTCCGATGTTGTTCCGAGAACTTCCGAAGTTGTTCCGATAACTTCCGAAGTTGTTCCGACACCTTCCGAAGTTGTTCCGACAATTTCCGAAGTTGTTCCGACAACTTCCGATGATGGGCCGAGTACTTCCGAAGTTGTCACGACCTCCCTGTATCACCTTCGAACCTTCCTGTGGACGAAGCCGACCCGCTGGAAAGCTTCCTCAGTACCACTGACCCCGACCTCGACTCCACCTCGCCAGACATCGTCACCCGTGTGGCATCCCAGTATATACGCGACCTCGTCCGCGACTCACCGAATTTGTCCTGCTTGAGATCCGCGGGTGGACATCATCTATATTCAAGAAGTATTAATCATTCCACCATTCCGCCGTTCCGATTCGCCGTTCCGCAAAATACAACGTCCGATACGGGGTGTTAGGGTTAGGAAGACACTTAAGGTGGGGGTTAGGGTTAGGATTGGTGTTGTGTTGGGGATAGCTTCTATTTTGACCATTATCATCAAAATGGTGTTCTAGTAATGTCTGAAACCGTTGGGGACAGTTTGTTGGTTTACCTAGTAACTCTGATCTAAGTCAACTCGAGGTTAACTCGAAATTAACTCGAACTCGAACTCATGGATTACCATATCCCAGTTCCGACAGGCCAACCATTGAAATAATTTTTATTTTTTTAAACGAACATATCAACTAATGTGTCAAATTTATAGTCGCACGTTTCACCTTGATAAAGAAACGTTGTTCTCTCGATTCATTAAAGAACAACATTATATAATCTACCAAAACGAAAATCTCGAAAGAATATGAAGAGAATAACGGCGATAATTGTTATTATTCGGGCCATTTGTGGTTGTCTAGAAATCGCGATTATTCATCATCCCGTCAGGCTTTGCGAAACTGAGCGTTATCCCCTCGCCCGGACGAGGGTGATAATCTCGACCGATGAGAACAATTTCTGGGTCCAAATCCAGAAATAGTTTGTTTATTATGTAATATGTATGTATAATATGTATATATATATGTATAATATGTATATATATATATGTATAATATGTGTATATATGTATAATGTAAGATTATACAATAACCGAGTGCGAGGTCTGTACGGTAAAGTATTTGCCTGAGGTTTTCGTACAGACCGAGCGACGAAGGAGCGAGGTCTGTGCGAAAAAACCGAAGGCAAATACTTTACCGTACAGACCAAGCAAACGAGGTTAATAAGATATTTATTGTTTGTTTTTTGGTTCATTTTGTTCTCAGATGTTGCCGTTTACCTTACCTCCGAGCTTGTTGATTTCGCTTCATGTTTATACATGCGTTACTGGTCGCTAGGCGTTCATTTTCTTCACTTACGGATAAACAGCTTTCAAGAAAAGCAGCACTAATGTTCCAGGACGTGTTATTGTTCGAACTTTTTCAACGAACATACTCAAATCCTCTTTTATTTTCATCTAAATCAACTCAGGAATTTTCCCGCCAAAACTTACCGGTCCGGAAAGGGCGTTTGCCCTCTCACAGCGCCGGGAGGGCAATACGCTTTTTTCCGGACCTCTCACGAACCAATCAGCGTGCGCCATCTTTCTTAGCCATATAATAAGTAGGATTATTACTACATTCTGTATGATTGCATGGGTATTCACACTCAAGGAAAAATATGACATTGGATGCTAATCCCCTCAACAAGCACTAAAAACGCAAGACAACTTCAAAATTAAACTTTAAAATTAAAATTGAGATTTAACACAAGAAGTTCTTGTTTAGAAAATTTGAACTGGTATGAAAAATCTAATTGCTATACAGTATTTATAATTGAACTGGTTTAAAAATAACTGGTTTGGAAAATTAAACTGGTTTAAAAAATATTGTACCAGATCAAAAATATTGCCCCAGTTCAAATAAAATTACCACAACATATACATGCATGAAGTTGTTCTTGTTTTCTAGTATGGCATTGGCATATTAAAAAGTGCTTCACTTGGACACAAATGATTTTCAGTTGACATTGTTGATGTTTTTGTGGTACGTGAAAACTGGGGTATGAATAATTATTTAGTCTATTTAGGCAATCCATAGAGCAGGTCCCATGTTTTCTCAACTGCATTGGAATCCTTCAGTGTAGACACAAAACAGTGTAGACACTAATATATCTGTGCAACAGTAAGTACTAAATATCACTATCCAGTGCAAAATCCTTTCTTTTCTTGAGCTATTTTAACTGCTTAATAATAGGTATAATAACTTCACTCTTACCATACAGCAAAATAATATTAAAGTTTATGATTGACATTGTTCAATAAAACATGTTCCTGTATTTCTTACCCAAAATGCAAGTAGTCTAATAACCCAAGACCAAGTGCTAAAAAACTACAATGCCCATCGGTAGTGCAGCACCGCGCCCATGTGTGCAGTCAATGCATCAGATAAACAATGGGCTATACCGGTAGTGTATAGTTTTACCACAAGAAATATGTTTGTTCAGTTTTTAATGGTTAATATATCTGCACCAGTCCACCAAGTCATGTGTAAAGTAATGATTTTCCTTTATCTGAAATCACTATAGCAATCACTTCCAACAAATGTAAATAACAATATTAATTGCTTCACTATTGTATATCAGCTTAGCTTGCGCCATCATGGCGACCGGTCATGGATTCTTAGTTCTTACGTCTGCGCAACTTGTTGCTTATTCTTCATATACTTGGTTTTTGGAGGCATGATTTTAAAACAACACAAAAACAAGTCTACTCAATTCACTTCTGCATTTCTTTTCGTATCTGAAGACATTGCCAACATAAAATTGGTCAACGTTCGTTCTCGACGATCAACGGTCAAACGACAACCGTTAACAAATTCATTGTTGTTTCTCCGGGACTAGAATCTTCCTCAATGTTTCGATAGCAACGATCCTCATATGCTTGTCTGGTGATGTGGAAAGTAATCCTGGTCCAAAGTTTGAAATAAAGCAGTGTTGTACAAGAGGATTAAAAGTAAGTCATCTCAACATTAGAAGTCTGCTACCGAAAATAGACTCACTACGTTTGTTTGTTTGACATTATTGCTCTTTCTGAAACTTGGCTAAAACCTTCAATTTCAAATGCAGAAATAACCATTGTCGGTTATTCCATAACTCGTCAAGATCGTAAAGATAAATCTGGAGGGGGAACAGCAATATATGTACGAGATGGCTTACCGTATCGTACACGCGGACGGAGTTGACGAACAATAACATTGAAACGTGCTGGATTGAAATCGTGCGGCCTAAGACAAAACCGCTCTTTATTTGCTCAGTTTACAGGCCACGTAGTTCTCGATTTGAAAGTTTTATTGAGGAATTCGACAATAACGTTATTAAGTTACAAGAAAACGCTGAAGTAATTTTACTTGGGGATTTCAATGTCGATTACAAACGTCGACAACCGACAAATCACGTATACAAACATTCGCGCGTACACATTCATTTGAACAATTAATTACTTCGCCAACAAGAATCACGGAAAGTACAGTGTCGACTATTGACTTGATATTTTTAAACAACTCTCCCCGTGTCGTTGCGAGTGGAGTCGTCCCGTTAGTGATCATTCCCTAGTTTTTTGCGTCATCAAAGCTGGAGTTCCAAAGTCAGGTGGTTGTCACCGTGATATCAATTACCGATCCTATAGACTTTACGACAAAACACATTTCATTAAAGATCTGGAAGACCAGGATTGGTCCTTTGTAGACTCGCTGTCCAATATTAACGAAATAGTAAACAAGTGGTGCAACCTCTTCTTAGGAGTTGCCGAAAAACACGCACCAATGAAATCGAAAAGAGTAAAATGCGGCAAAACACCTTGGATGACCCCTGAAATGTTTGAGTTAATGCGAGACCGAGATATTCATCTGAAGCAAGCACACAAAACAAATTCGAACAATCACTTGAAAAAATATCGTGAACTCAGATGCCATATATAAACAAAGATAATCCTGCCGCCCTATGGAAAACTATAAATGAAATAACTTCACGCGACAAATCTAATTCCACACTACCTTCGTGCATTATTTATGATGATGTTTCAATTAACGACAAACAATCAAATGCAACAATTATGAATACATATTTTACAACAATAGGATAAAAACTTGCGGATAAAATAAAAAGAATAATCAAGCCAACATCATCCCCAACATCAACCACTTGTGCTCACTGCTCCGAGTTCAATGAAACCGACGAACTGCTGGTATGCCAGCAACTGAGAAATCTGAAAACGAATAAAGCTACTGGACTTGATCAAATTAGTGCACGATTACTAAAAGACGCCGCTTTTACGATTGCACCCACTTTGACAAAAATCTTCAACATATATCATTACGTTCTGCAACGTTTCCCGATATTTGGAAAAAAGGCAAAGTTGTTCCTCTCTTCAAATCTGGCGATCCAACACTACCCAATAACTACCGACCTATAACAATTCTACCAACCTTAAGTAAAATATTGGAACGCATTGTACACCGACAAGTCTACGCATATACATGCAAGAACACAATCTCATCGCTGTAGAGCAATTTGGTTTTCGGTCAAAACTATCTACAGAAGTTGCGCTGGCAAAGTTCACTGATGAAATATTAAATAATCTTGACAAGAAATTAGTTACAGGAGCTGTTTTCATCGACCTACGGAAAGCATTCGACACAGTAGACCATTTATTATTCTCTGAACTGGTTCACGTCATATCTATCATCACGCAATCAAGTAACAACCGTCAACAGCAGCAGCTCAATTTCAAGACCAATCACCGTCGGTGTTCCACAAGGAAGTATACTGGGTCCTTTGCTTTTCTTAATATACATAAACGACCTGCCAAAATGCCTTAGTTACAGCAAATCAGTTTTATACGCCGATGATACCCTATTGTATTATTCTGCCAAAACAGCATGCATCATCACTTCAAAGTAACATGAACACTGATTTACAACTATTATCTAAATGGCTCGACGAAAACCTCCTCAATGCACTTAATTTTGAAAAAACAAAGTTCCTTATCTTTTCTAACAAAAATAAATATTAAAGTCTTACTCCAACTTAAAAATCACCATTCATAACCAGAAAATCAAACAAGAACATTCGTTTAAATATCTCGGCATCACTCTCAGTGAGGATCTTTCATGGCATGATCATATTGAAAACTTAACCAAAAAGATAAACCAGAGACTTGGACTTCTACGTCGAGTAAAATTATATCTACCACTGGACGCGCGATGCACTCTTTACACCTCACTAATTCTACCACTTTTCGACTACGCAGATATAATTTGGGGAGACAGAAATAATACTACTAATAATAATAATAATAAGTAAACTTATATAGCGCATATACAGAACTGTTCTAAGCGCTTTACAAATGTTATGCCTAAGTCTATAGTTAATCTAGTTAATTTACACAGTTTGATAAATGAGAATATAGAAAAATATTAAATAATTTATGTTATATATATAAAGCTGGTAGAATATAAAACAAAATTAAAAAGATTTATAAACGATTCAAAAAGATGTGTTTTAACTTTTGATTTAAAAATGTCAATACTTGCAGATTGCTTAATGTTAATTGGTAATAAGTTCCATAGTTGAGGTGCAGATATAGTGAATGCTCTTTTTCCATAAGAGACAAAATTAAACGATTCTTGCTTTAGAAGGTACATAGAAGAAGAACGAAGCGTCCTGTTTGGCTGATAACGTGTAATCATTTCTTCCAAGTAGATCGGTGCCATACCACTCAGGGATTTCTAAGTTAATAATAATATTTTAAATTGTATATTCGCTCCTCAATAGGCAGCCAATGGAGATCCATAAGGAGAGGCGTAATATGATCTTATTTACGCGAACGTGTTATAATACGAGCTGCCGCATTCTGAACATATTGAAGTTTCTTCAGCAAGTATTTCGGCAATCCATAAAAAAGGGAATTGCAGTAGTCCAATTTGGAAGTAATGAATGCATGAACCAGCGTTTCAGTTGATTTAAAGGATAAGTATTTTCTTATACGTGCAAGGATAGACGCGGGGGGACTGGGGCGGAAAATGGGATTTTTTCTCGCCCCAATCCCCCGAGAGTTGCCTGCGGAGGAGGCTAGGTAAAATGAAGTTTTACATACATTATTGATATGAGGGGCCATACTTAGTGTACGGTCAAAAATGACACCAATATTACGTACAGAGTCAGATGGAGATATTATGTCTGGACCAAATGATAATTACGGTGGCCCACAAGGGTCACCTCTAGCTTCTCCGTACAAACACGTAGCTTCTCCGTAGAAATCGAGCTTCTCCGTGGGAATACGCACATGTTGCGCGGAAACAGACTCTTTCTCCACAAAAACAGACGTCTTACCCGTAAAAATAGACCCCTTCTCCGCGGAAACAGATGCCTTCTCCGTAGAAACAGACGCCTCCGTAGAAACAGACGCCTTCTCTGTAGAAACGGACGCCTTCTCCATAAAAACTCCGCCCGGAATCACCCCCTAAATTTTTTATTCTCGTGATCCGGGGGCTAAATAACCCAAACAACCGTCTGCTATCTGCAGCTCTGCTTGCAAATATTTGAAGAATTCGAGTGGAATGTCAAAGCTGTATAGGGATTGATGCAATGTTTTAGTTAATGTTGGTCTAATTGATCAGAAATTATTGCAGAACGTATTTCTCGTTTAAATATGGCTACAGAGAACCAATATTGTGGCAACTGTCAAAGTGCGCTTCTGGAGAACTGTAACTTTTCAGTGTTGTGGTAATAGATATAGCAGGCGGAAAACGTAATTTAAAGATAAATATTAGAGCCCAGCAAATGTCTTTGAGACAAGACATAATAAACGAGATTTAATTGCTAACGTTTCGTTGCTTGCAGCGCAAAATTAACATCACATATATTATATAGCACGTATCTCAGAGCATATGGGGGTTTCGCATTTGTGACTGGAAAGAAGCTACCGAAGCGCCCTAGTCTGTGTGATCAGTCATGTCAGTTGTTCTCGCTCATAACCACAAAAACAGTCGGATTTCTCTAAAAATGGTTTTATTGCGTTCAGCGCCTAAGACAGCATATTTTGGTTAATTATCAACAAATTTCATTTTTTGCGTCAAATTTGGGAGAAAAACACTTGACTAATCCTTGTAATCTTCACTAAACACCTTCAAATAATCTTTCGTTTGACTAGCTGAAACATGATATCTTATTTACCTTTGACTACTTGTATAGTTTAAATTTCAAATTTGTTATCTTACTTTGACCGTTTGTAACTAACACTAAAATTCTAATGATTCTAACACTAGCATCTATGTGTATATATTATGAGGGGTGATTACCTTCAATATTCATCTTCAATTATGTCTTGACGAAATCCAATTATGTTATGGAATAGTGACATGGTTCAGTTCATAATTGCTATTGTATTGTGAAGTAATATAGTCCGTCGCAGGATATCATGCCAGTCCATCATTTCAAAAATTGCTTATGACGTCTTGTCTCGGCAGAACATCATTCCAAAATCACTTTTGCATATGACGTCATATTGGTTATCAGGGGGTGTGGGGTTTCCCCGCAAAAAGCAATATGGCGGCTGTAACATTGCGTCTTCAAATATTAATTCGTGTGCTTGAAGAACACACTAATGCTGCTGCTATTGAACATGCTCTTTTCCGAGTTGACGGTTTATACCGAACAAGTGATTTCGGTAAGAAGGGGAAGACCACGCTATAATGTGAGAAAGGAGCAGCTTAAATTCTTTATAGAGCGTAGATTTTATCTACGCTCGAGGAACAGCTACTCGAAATATCAGATGAAGACCTTGACAACGTGGTATCGGAAATACTTTATAACTTTCCGAACACGAGATATAAAAGAATGAGAGTTTCTTTCACGACGTGGTTATATACAATTCATCATATACAATTGCTTCGTTCTATTTTAAAACCCCATTTAATTTGATAATTATCAACAAGTACACACAATATAAACCTTCGATATTATATTTAAAGAGATTTTAGAGCAACCTGGTTTGTATTTCTGCCTTTAAACGCGGTTTCAAAAGTGGACGGGTATTCTATAATTGCTCACGAGCTCGAGCACGAGCTTCTCTTAAAGAATCTAAGACGAGATCTCCCTGCGGTAATGTGTTACTCTACCTTAAAATTGCTTCGTATAAGTCGAGCATGTTCAATAGCAGCAGCATTAGTGTGTTCGTCAAGCACACGAATTACCGGTTTATACTGCTTTGAAGACGCAATATATACAGCCGCCATATTGCTTTTTCCGAGAAACCCCACACCCCCTGATAACCATATGACGTCATATGCGAAAGTGATTTTGGAACTGCACAACTGACATGATCGATGTTCTGCCGAAAGCGTCGGAATAAGACAAGACGTCATATGCAAAGCATTTTTTGAAATGATGGACTGGCATGATATCCTCGACGGACTATATTACTTCACAATACAATAGCAATTATGAACTGAACCATGTCACTATTGCATACGTCAAGACATAATTGGAAGATGAATATTGAAGGTAATCACCCCTCATAATATATAGCGACGAAACTTTAGCAATTAAATCTCTTTTACTATGTCTTGTCAGTTGTCTCAAAGTCATTTGCTGGGCTCTAAATATTTACCTTTAAACTGTAACTTTTGTCATAATTGCGGGAATGACATTGCCGGTAAAGCATCTTTGTCATCATGTGGATATGGTTAATTTGTCTGCAAAAATATTTTCTAAAGAATACTTCAGTGGCATTGTTTCAAATTTATCCTTCTGAAGATGAGTATATTGATCTTTAATACGGTGAAATACATATACCGTGGGAAATTAGATCATGGTGTCAATCAGCCAATTTTATAACCTTTATTTTCTGCCCCCCGGATCACAAGAATGAAAAGAATCAGGGGGTGATTCCGGGGGGAGTTTTTTATGGAGAAGGTGTCTATTTCCCCAGAAAAGGCGTCTATTTCCATGGAGAAGGCGTCTGTTTCTACGGAGAAGGCGTCTGTTTCTACGGAGAAGGTGTCTATTTCTCCGGAGAAGGCATCACTGTTTCCGCGGAGAAGGGGTCTATTTCTACGGGTAAGACGTCTGTTTTTGTGGAGAAAGAGTCTGTTTCCGCGGAACATGTGCGTATTCCCACGGAGAAGCTCGATTTCTACGGAGAAGCTACGTGTTTGTACGGAACTAGAAGAGGGCCCTTGTGGGCCACCGTAGATAATGCAGGGGAAACAGGTTGAACCTGGTGACGTGAGCTGATAACTATTAATTCAGTTTTGTCGGTGTTGAGTTTTAGTTTATTGATAGACATCCAGAGTTGACGATATCCTTAAGACAATTTTCCATTTGTACCACTGTCTGGTGGATTTCATGGTCGTTATTACAGGAAAATGTAGCATAAAGTTGACAGTCATCAGCATATAAATGAAATGACATACCTGCATGTGGTGCCTACAGATATCACCAAGTGGTGAAGATACATCAGGTAAAGGATTGGCCCCAAAACAGAACCTTGTGGAACGCCACACTTGAGATCATGACTTGCCGATCTAGATCCATTGATAGCTACACACTGAGAACGATCTTTCAAATACGATCCAAACCAGTCCAGCGCCTTACCAGAAATACCAAATTTGGAAGACATTCTCTGAAGCAGCAATTCATGATCTACCGTGTCAAAGGCAGCGGCGTGATCGAGTAACAAAAGGACAACACATCGTCGGTCATCTATCGCACGCAGCACATCATTATTTATTCGAACAAGGGCGGTTTCGCAACTATGGTATTGTTTATAAGCCGACTGAAAGGGTTCATTTGAATTATGTTCATCCAAATGGTGATTTAATCAGGACGGAAATTAGGAAAAACCTCATGATCTAAAGAACGCTTCTTCAGTAATGGAGACAGAGCCGCCTTTTTGAGACTAGAAGGAAGGAAGGAAGCTTCAAATGACAAGTTCACAATCTCGCAGATAATTGGCAGAATAACGCCTATATTCTGAACCATTAATTTGTATGGTAAAGGATCAAGACAACAAGATTTAGATGCGGTTTTACCAATCAGCCTTGAAAGTTCCTCAACACTAGTAGGTGAAAAATAGTCAAGACGACGATCCTGGGGTATAGGCACGTCAAACTGAGAGAAGTCCAAACAAGACAAGTCTGGCATAACAAGAGAGTTCCTGATAGTACTGATTTTTGTAGTGAATTAAGAATCTAGCAAACTTGTCGACAAGGTCAGATGAAGATGAACAGGATGGATACAGTTTTCAGGTTTTCTGTGTAAAAGTCTGTCAATGGTTTTGAAAAGCTGCTTATGATCAGAGCCTGCAGCATCTTCAATTAGTTCAGAATAATATTGCATACTGTAATGAAATCACTCCAAGTTCTAGAAAACAAAGCTGCAAACTACTTATCCTTGATGCTCCTCCGTTCTCCTCCTCAACTGAAGCTCTGAAAATACTCAACTGGACACCATTAAAAATCAGACGACAGAAACGTCAACTATTTTTAATTTTTAAATGTATTAACAATCTAATAGACTTCGACTTCGAACTAACCAGGAACAGCAATATTCATCACTACGACACAAGGACCAGCAATAATCTACACCTGCCGAAAGCCAAGACAAACTGGGGAAAACAAAAATTAATCTACCAAGCCTCAATAAACTTCAATAACCTGGACATTAAAACAAAAAACACTGACTCTCTACATCAATTTAAAAAATTAATCAAGAAACTACATCAAAAAAATAGTTGCGGGGGCGGGGGGCGAAAGTTATGTGGCATCAAAACAAGCCATATTCCGCACAAAATCAGCGGATGCAGTAATGTTGGTTTTGAACAAACATGACTATATAGACTTTATCAGCTGATTTCATGCCGAAACTGTAGTGTTGACGTGCGAGATAACCAGAGACAGGCACAAATAAAAGGTAAAAAATTAGTATTCTCAAACAACAGCTAATGATAGTACACTGTCATTGCTTCCGCTCAATTGAGTCACCAGCGGATAGAGATCTCGTCCAGCTTGATCTCGATGCTATGAGCAACTGGTCACAGTCCTGGCAAATGAAATTTAATGTGTCTAAAACTCTCTTACTAAGGATATACCGAAAACGTAATCAATCTAGTCATTCCTACCACCTCAACAACGAATTAGTTAAAAGTGTAACAAATCAAACCGGTTTGGGTGTGGTCATCAGCAATGACCTTAAGGTAGCAAGATCCCTCTGAATACATTTTTAATACCATACAATATAACAATTAACCCTTACAACCATTTGATAGAACATATGACAAATAATATTTCCACACAAAAAGTTTGCATAAATTATGCTAATTAGCTGACGAAATGGCCGCCGATTGGTCAAAATCGGGATATACTTCAAACAAGATTTCTCAGGCAGTTTTAGAGATAAGATCCTGAAAGTTTCTGAGTTTATAGCTTATATACTAAGGCATATTCTGGTTGTAGCATTTTCAATATAAACTTTCAGCTATTTTCTGACATGCTTTTTTCTTTTTTTTTCAATTTCCACCACCTAAATTATATTAATTATGTCAGATAATTCAACAAGTATGAATCAGATTCAAAATTCCTACCACCATTCCCTAGATATTCCTGTTAGGAGGCTGTGGCGAAAATTTTATTGAAATATATGGGAAAATGAGGGAGAAATAGTGTTTGGAAAATGGCAAATTTGTTTGAAGTATATCCCGATTTTGACCAATCGGCGGCCATTTCGTCAGCTAATTAGAATAATTTATGCAAACTTTTTGTGTGGAAATATTATTTGTCATATGTTCTATCAAATGGTTGTAAGGGTTAATTATTATATTGTATGGTATTAAAAATGTATTCAGAGGGATCTTGCTACCTTAAATGGTCCCCCCCATATTGCTAAATATGTTGCTAAAGCTAATCGTATGCTTGGGTTTCTTCGCAGGAACTGTACTCAAATGTCCGCTGCCATCGTCTACTTTATTTAGCGCTCGTGCGTTCTCACTTGTCTTACGTTAGTGAAATCTGGGCTCCTCAGGACAAGTCACGTGACCTTTCATTTCTTGAGGGTGTTCAGAGACGAGGTACGAAATTCATACTTCAAGATTATGAATAGTCTTACCCTGACCGTCTTAAAAAGCTTAAATATTATCAACATCATATTGGCTTTTAAGTGCAAACAAGGTCTCTACGATCTAGATATCTCCCGTTTTGTTACTTTTTCTTCTATCCGCTCGTCTCGCACTAGCTCGTTCAAGTCAAAACAACTTGCTTGAAGCCAATCATTGTAGGACTTCTCTTTTTAGAAATTCTTTTTGCAACAGAATTGTATTTCACTGGAACAATCTCTCTCCGATAGTTCGAAATAGTACTTCTGTTTCCATTTTTAAACATGAACTTTATATTCACTACTCTTCTAAGTTAGACTCCAATTTCGATGTTAATAGACTGCGCACCTGGAAAGTTTCTGTTCTAAATGTCGTTCTTCCAATCCAAGTTGTTGCTCTTAAATCTTTAGTCTTATGTAATTTGCGTATTTTTTTTTTTGTATTTTTATTTAATGTTTATTATATATGTATTTTTTGTTGGGTTGATCTTCATATGGGACTCCTGTCCTGTTGATCATTCCTTCAATCATGTTCAAGTATTGCACTCTTTATTTACTGTATATTTGCATTCTTGTATGGTTGCAAAGTTAATAAACAAAAAAAAATAAACAAGCTTTTCCCCACCCGCTTTTTCGTTTGCCCGCCTTTCCTCCCGCCAGCTTTTTTGCTGGCTCGCCTTACAAAATCTTGAAACAAACCCGTCTTTTAAACGAAACCACTCTCGAAACAAACCCGTCTTCTCGAAGCAAACCTGTCTTCTCGAAGCAAACCTGTCTTTAAACAAACCCGAAACAATCAAGAGGCAGATTTGGAGCATGCGTAGTAGACCGGAAGTGACAGACCGAAATGTAAATCGTCATGTCGCTGCATAGGAACCGGGGGGGGGGGCTTCAGCTAATGTTAATTTCCAATTGTATTAGTACGACTATATAGAGGTTATAAGAGAGAAGCTACTTAAGGTAGTCTACCTACGGGCTTCATCTACACGAGATTTTACAAAGGGGTGTAGCCTGAAGTGTTAGCCAACCCCTAAACCATTCCCCCTCAGTGGCGTAACTACTGTGGGCTCAGACCGGGCGAACCAGGCAGCCAGGCTATCACCCCATTTAATACTGAGAAACGAAAAACGCACGCACGTAAGAACAAAATATATAGACAGTTTTAGTAAGAAGTCACTTTGCATACTGTTCACAAGTTTGGTCTCCGCAAACGTACTGTGTCACTAATTCTCAACGTCGAAAGAGTCCAACGCCGTGCTACTAAGTTTGTTCTGTCATTACCATTTAGATCTGACGTTAGCTATAACTGTAGACTTTTGAAAACAGAACTGTTACCCCTATCGTACTGGCATGAGTAATTGACATTTTAGCTGTTTCTGAGCAAAGGTTCGTCTTACAGTCCATTTTATAAAATGGCGGGAAAAATCCATGTTTTCCGATCGAGGTTATAGAAACACGGCTTTCAGCCAATCAGCGCGTGCGTTTTTAATTTAGGAAATACTGACTATAAAATCATGATTTTCATTGTTAGAAAATAGCGTTTCAGAGGCTTAGAAAATTAAAAATTCCCCTGGGGAGCATGCATGCTAGTATCATTAAATTACCATTATCTGTTAGCCCCGCCTGTCGGGGACCTTAGCCCCTGCGTCGGGGAATTCCTGGCGGGTTTCTTACAGGTTTTCAGGAATTTTGGTACTACGAGTTTTTCTGCCTGAAGTCCTCTTTGAGAAAATGGTACAAACAAACATAAGAAAATGGACTTGGGGTAAAGTTCTTTCGCCGAAACCGCTTAAAGTGCCTATACAGCCATTTTGTTTTTTAGTTATCTGTATAGAGGATCAAAAAATAGCTGATATTCATAAGTTATTTTACATTTTTTGATTTGGACTTTTCGTTTAGAAGATATTTTGCATCCAAATTAAGAAACGTAAGCAAATTCCGATTAAAAACCGAAAACGTATTTCTGCCAATTCTGGTCTGGAAACTAAGTTGTGACGTCATTTAAGAGATGAGTTCTCGTTTCCCAGATTATACTATAAAATTTATCGTTTATGTTGAACTATTCATTCATGCCAGACATCTGTCGCAGTGTATGGATGTTCTAATGAAGCGAATTTGAAAGAAAAATATCACTTGCAGCGTGTTTAATACAGTGTTTACAAGTTCCCCAAACACACATTCGTCTCTTAGTGGCTCGTTCCAGGCCTTTCTAATTAGCGGCTTTTTGATATAAATAGCAATGTTTAAAGAGTGATATCTTCTAAACGAAAAGTCCAAATCAAAAACTATAAATTATATATAAATTGTGATATGTGTGATATGCCTGCCGAGAGCCTAATGCCGGGATAAGTTTCTGGGTATATTAAAGGTAATATTTGGCATTTCACTCGATTAAACTACATGTTCTAAAGATTTATGGTGAAGGAAAATTTCGAGTGTTGAATCAGAGATATATCGGCGACATGAAAGTGAAGGCTCGCGCTCCAAAAACCTATAAAGCGGCTATCACTCATCCCGTAGGTTTAATAAGTTCTTTAATAGAATTTCGCTTATCCTGCTATAGATCGACCGTCGTAGATTGTTTGAAAGCTTTCAAGCAAGCGTATATATAGAGCCCTTGGGAAGAATCGGGTCGGTCTACACACGTTGTCTACACAGAGGCCAGTATATGGAACGACGTCTCGAGTGTCGTACATTGAGATGTATCGGGTATGGCCGATAAACTATGATAAGACCACCCAAGTGCAGGTGGCGGCTTGAATGTGGTATCTGTAATACGATACATGTCAAGCTAGGGAATAGTGAGACAACATGCAGACCATAAAGTGTGAGGCGACGCTCGAACGAGGAGAATGTTTGAATTCTAGGAGTTCATTTGTAAGGATAGCGTCGAGTGTTTAATTGGTAACGGAAAACGTCGAAAACAAATGATGAATTCATCAAGCAACGACAGTGAAAGTGAAGAAGGCATTTCACAAACTGGAGTAGCCATTCAATCGTCGGTTATGTTAATTCTGATGCTTTCATCGTTGATATGCAATGGACTCGTTGCCGCAACGTTTGCGCTGAGAAGCCGGGATTTATTGTCCGTGACGTGTAACAAGTTTGTATTCAATATGACCATCATTAACGTCTTCACCTCTGTTTTCGTGTTGCCTTTTGTTGTCGCCACGAGCATTCACGGCGACTGGCTTTTCCGTCACACTTGGTGTCAAATGAACGGCTTTCTTTTGATTTTATTGTCGTGCGCTTTACTCCTCACGTTGGCAGCGGTTAGTTACGATCGTTATTACTTCATAGTCAAGCCACTGCGTCATCCAATTTTCATGAGTTCTACCAGAGCCTACACTATGATCGTCATGATTTGGTTGTATTCGTTCTTCACCGCCGTCCTTCCGCTGCTGGGATGGGGAAAGTATGGCTACCAAGATGCCAAACTATCGTGTACCGTGTTGTGGCAGTTATACAGCAGCGGGGGTTACTCGAAGTTCTTCTGCACCGTGTCAATATTTGCGCCTTTATCCGTCATCATTGGTTCGTATTTTTACATCTTGCGCGCCGTACATAAACAGGTGCGCGGGGGAAGATTGAGTTTGGGAAGCATCATTGCACCGAGTGAATACATAATTCAAGCGCAAGTACAACAGCGCGTCAACGCGCGCGCTGAACATTCTCGCACGAAAGCTTGGAAAACGTTTGTATTGCACGTCGGCACTAACATCGTGTGCTGGATACCGTACTCCGTGTGTATTTTGATAGAAACGGTACAAAGGCGAAACGACTTCGTGGCCCGTGAAGTTCAGACCGTTTCGGTGATATTGACGCTCTCGTCAGTGCTTTGGTGTCCGATAATTTACGCGTTTCGCGTTAAAACTGTGCGAAGGGAGATCAGCGCAATGCTTCGTCGTACGTTAAGGTTGCACAGCAACCGAGTGCGGCCCATAAACCCAGACGAGTGTTCGTTCGTCATTGAAACGCCAGCTGTTTTCAGAAAACGATCGTTGTCGTTAATGACGATGAGAGGACATGACATGGATATCGCGAGCACGGAGATCGAGCAGTCGTGTACTGCATTGCCTGTCATCCCGGAAAACAAAGCAGTGCTTCATGCTTTTCGTGCAGCGAAAGATTCTTCGGAAAGCGAGCAAGTTGTGACAGAAATAACAGAAGCAGGAACTACTAGCTCACTACCTGGTCAAGTTGTTTGATAACTGACAAGTGACAAACCGCCTACTGCATGTCAAATTAAAGGGGTTCTTATAGTTATTGATATCAGTTCAGTTCATTTTATTGTAACGGACTAACAGTACCGACAGGACCACCCTAGTAAATAAAGATTCATTATATTTATAGTCATACAATTGAAAACTCTAAAAATGTTGAAATAGTGTTGTTTTAGCCAACTATTTTAGTCTAGCCTGGAACAATTAGTTATAAACTAAAACTAAAACTTCACTAAAAGTAAAGTAATTTTAATAATAAATATTACAACTAAACAGTAACTAAAAAAATGTTATATTCAATATGAAGGACTAGAGCTAAACAGGACTAAAATTACTTTTACCTCTGAGTACTGAAACTAAACATAAACTAAAGAATAAAGCTGTTTCTGATTAAAACTAAAATAGTAGAACTGTATAAAATAATAAAATTTATTCTTCATGTGTGAAGAGACTAATTTGACCAATATATATATATATATATATATATATATATATATATATATATATATATATATATATATATATATTTATATATATATATATATATATATATATATATATATATATATATATATATATATATATATATATATATATATATATTATATATATATAATATATATATATATATAATATATATATATATATATATATATATATATATGTATATATATATATATATATATATATATATATATATATATATATATATATATAGTATATATGAAAGTGGTCTTACCTCAAAATGATAAAAGCCGCAACTGTCAGTTTCACGCATGGCAATCTATATATAAATATATATATATATATATATATATTATATATATATATATATATATATATATATATATATATATATATATATATATATATATATATATATATATATATATATATATATATATATATATATACGTGTAGGTTTTGGTCTACGAAATGCAAAGAGTGCTCAACAACATATAGTTAGAGCAAATAATAGATTTTCGCTTACCTCAAAACTGGTCTGCTACAACTTGTTTCATCTGTAAAAGAATCTTCAGGCAGTGACCTGAAGATTCACTTGTTTACAGATGAAACAAGTTGTAGCAGACCAGTTTTGAGGTAAGCGAAAATCTATATATATATATATATATATATATAGGAAATTTTCCTATATTAAGCTCTACCTCATATGGTATCGAGCACTCCACGATAGATCGTGAACAGTTTTATCTTATTTATATATATATATATATATATATATATATATATATATATATATATATATATATATATATATATATATATATATATATATATTATATATATATATATATATATATATACGTGTAGGTTTGGTCTACGAAATGCAAAGAGTGCTCAACAACATATAGTTAGAGCAAATAATAGATTTTCGCTTACCTCAAAACTGGTCTGCTACAACTTGTTTCATCTGTAAAAGAATCTTCACTGCCTGAAGATTCTTTTACAGATGAAACAAGTTGTAGCAGACCAGTTTTTGAGGTAAGCGAAAATATATATATATATATATATATATATATATATATATATATATATATATATATATATATATATATAATATATATATATATATATATATATATATATATACCAGTATATATATATATATAAATATGAAAATGTCGCTTAAATGTTTGTTTGCTACTCGGAGTTTCACGCTGGATGCGATCTTCAGGCAACTCTACCTCATATGGTATCGAGCACTCTACGATAGATCGTGAACAGTTTTATCTTTTATATATATATATATAGTATATTTCATTTAATAGTTTACAGTGTATTTAAAACAGATTTTGTCGTAACTTTATATAATGTATTATAATTATATAAATCTATGTCATAGATTTATATAATAGTAAATCCAAACAGAGGGATATAATATAATAATATAATATAATAATATAATAATATAATATTATAATATAATATAAAATAGTTATAGTTGATTTGGCAAACAACACTATGTCGAAATGATGTGTACTGTGTAGCCAGTGTAGGAGGTCTACACCAACCACGGGACGAAAAAATTGATTTGCACATTTGCAAATCTAATAACAAAATTGTTGCAAAGATCAACTTTGGACACGTTTGCCCAATTTTGCACATTTGCAAAGTTGGAAGTTGCCTACAACTTTGCAACCGTTGCTTACGTGCAATGGCCGCGAAGTCGCTGGTTGCAAATTTATTGCAAAGCTGTTACTGTTTAGGGAGCGTTCATAATTTACCTATAGGGGTGGGGGGGGGGGGGGGGGGGGGGGGGGGAGGGAGCTACGGCAATTTTGAGGAAGCGGGCATAATTTTTCAACAATAATTTTTAGGGGTGCTTTCGAAAATCACCCAAAAAATAAAACAAGGGGGGGGGGGGTCATCAAAAAAGTTTCAGACATTCTTTCGACTACAATCGTCAAGCCACCTGATGTAAAACTATGGTTGTAGCTGGCCATGCATTTTGACCACATAATTAAAAATAGTCATACACTTCACTCAAGGTGAACATGAAGACACATTATTAGAGCTGAAATTGTACATTGTTGTTTAGTTCATTTCTGGCCATCTTGAAAAAATGAGAGATGAATATACATTATCCATGCAATGCCTTTAAACATGAAAAGACATTGCAAGATAATAAAATTGAGTACAGTCATTTTTGTATAAAGTATGGGAAGATTATTTGCATTATTGGAAACCATGCAATTATCATTAATGGTACTTTTTTAATTTTTTGTGAAGGGTTTCTGTTTGTGAAAATAATGTTTAGTTATAAATGATGGAAATACTGACGTGTAAAATACTCAGATGCAAAATGACTGTACACTTATCACTCATTTTAGAGGAAGTCTGATCAACATTAGAGTAGGGGTCACAACAATTTACCTTTGCATGGATGGTATCACATTAGGAGGGGGGGGGGGGGGGGGCAGGGTAAATTCCCTGGGAATATTAGGTGGGCTTCCAAAAAATGTAGGGAAAACATTTTTAAAATCACGATTTGTATTTTTATATACACTGCCTACGAAACACAACACGACTCGCGGTGAGCCTTGTTCCACTGCTGTCGATTTCTTTGTCGTGCGAGCAAGAATAATACGGGAACAACCAGTCATACTTAATTCTCGTTTTCGTTTGCCAGTTCAGTACTTTCAATACGAGGCTATTTCTCTCATCTGCTCCAAGGAAGTAGTGTATTAAGAGTAAAAACGAAAAAAAACTCGACAAATATCCTTCTTATCCGGACCTCGCGCTCGGTCAATAACATATTGTTTAATAAACGCCTCCCTCTAATAATGTTTCAAAATTTAATAAACGCCCGGGGCGTTTATTAGAGGAAATACGGTATTTACATAAAAAATTAAAAGTTCATCATTTAAAATTGGAATCTCTTTAAAATTGGCTTTTATTATTGTATTCCTCTCCTTGTTTTCCTTGGATTCCTGCATGCTACAGGGAGATAATAATCTGAAAGTTACAGTAGGATCTGACTGTATATCTATTTGGGTTTGTTATTAAAACTTGTATCGACGATATGCCGGGAAAAATGATTTTCTTTACCCATATATGGTTGGGACGATTACATTTCTGAGGGCCTGTTTATATGATCCCGGTATACCGGGATGTCCCGGTTGCCCGAGACGTTTTCATCCCGTGTTTATATGATCTCGGTGCACCGGGATGTCCCGGGTGACAAGGATGCGTGAAAATGTTGATAATAATTGATAATAATTTCTCAATGAAACAAAAACTAATTTTATTCGCATAAAAAGCATCCCAACGAATGTTTTTTTTTTCAACGAACGTTTTAAATTTCAATTCACTTCATCCTGGTGTACCGGGATGTTGCGTTTATATGGAAAAAATCTGTCCCGGTGTACCGGGATCTCGGTTGCTTCAACCGGAATCCCGGTCAGGCGGGATGTCCCGGTCTCCATATAAACGCAACTGCGAAAATAACAGTAAATTATATACAAACCGAGATCCCGGTATACCGGGACGTCCCGGTGTACCGGGATCATATAAACAGGCCCTTAATTTGGTTGGGTAAAACATTTTTGCAGCACCAAATCTATTTCTCTTCGGCCCCACCCGGACCATAAATAATGAGACAAAAATAAAATTGGTGCGACATATTGAAGTTTTGGACACATAAAAGTTTTCTTATTTCTCCTTGGCATAATATGCCGAAAAGTAACAGAACTAATTACGTATTTCCATCGACTATGGAAATACAAAAGTACTCTCAAAAGTACTCAGTGATTTTTCTTTTTCATATTTTAGGCCACCTAAAATAAATTACTTGATTCTCATCACTAGATTTTGAAAACGTCGAGGCGGCGGTCGGTTTATATTTTATATCAAAATATAAAAAATATTCCTGAAAATTTTGAAATTGGAGCGGGAGGTGTTTTTATATTTCCTTGTTTTCCGAAATATTCTTATCTTGAAGTTACACAGTACAGCCCAAACGGCAAAAGTTGAAACTTTCAAATTAAAAGCCAGTTTAGATATTCTTTTAACTCCTCTTTTTTCCCTCGATTTGGATTTAAAGAATATTATACAAAAAATATAAATACCAAAAATATCCTGTTTTATATATCAGATTTACGAATAAATAATCGGCAGATCAGTGAAAAAGTAACTTTTAATATATTAAGAACAGTTTGATAGTGCTGAAATTGCAGTAATTCTCGACTTGGAATATCAAAAATCGAATATAAAATATAAAAAAATTAACTTTCTTTAGATTTCGGTCGGGCGGCACATTTATATTTTATATACAAAATAAAAAAATGTGTACGCGCGCTTCAAAATAAGGTCGGGCGGTGATAGCCTCCTGACCTCCGCAGGCAACTCTGTGGCTTCTTTTTCCCGAGTTAATAAATAGCTTCCAACGCTGTTTTGGCCCCTCTTCGTCAATCAATCAATCCCTACACAATCCCCATACTTCCCTGCAATCCCAGCCAAAACATTGCTCGTACAGCCTTGGAAACGATTTGACTCGGAAAAAAGAAGCCACAGAGTTGCCTGCGGAGGAGAGGCTAGTAATTTAATATCCAATTATTTTAAAAGAGCCGCTGTGGCAACGAGTTCGTCGTCGAATGGTCGGGAATCGACCGCGGTCGGCTTCGGAAATATAGTTCAAACCCGCCGTCCCGAAGTGACCTGGAGACTGGATCCTACTAAATATTTGAGTTTAGGAGGAAAACGCAAAGGCTCAGTGAAATGTCTATTGATTCTAGCTGTATATATCTGGTTTGTTCTTTACAATGCCGACTGTAATGGCTGAGCAAATGCAAAATCGTCAGCGCGATGTTAATCGCGTCTCAATCAATCGAATTGTGGTCCCTTCCGAAGAACACGAAGAAATGAACAAAATGGCGCATGGTGTCTCTGAGACATTAAGGTTGGTATTGTAATTTGTTTGATTATTATTATCGTAATAAAAGAAACTAAATTTGTAGAATCACCCAATTTCTGATTCGTGCTAATTACTCAGACTGGAATACAGGCGACAGGATTACGCTCTAATTGCAGAATCCAGTTGTTGTATCAACTCAAACTCTCAATCGGCTAAGCCTAGGGCATGGGAGAGGGGGCCAGGGGGCTACCTACTGCTCCCCAATATATCTGACGTTTTTTTCAACATATGATTTCTGGATTCGTGAAGCGATGTGATTGACTGACACTGATCCTTTTGAGGCTATCTGAGGTGCCGAATCATTCACATCATGGCATCATTGCAAAAGTACAAACAATTCTTCAAAATTTAAGATAATGAAAAAAATAGATAGATAGACAGATAATGAAAATAATGAAATAATAGCCGACTCAAAATAATGTTGGCAAGGTCCCCGCGGTCAGTTTGTATGTTACGCCGAAGATATTCGGCGTAGAATAATTTCCGTTGATTACATCAAGGTTAGTGTAAAACTAATAACAAGGTTAGCGTAAAGTTTTCAGTGAAAATGACTTGGCGTGGCGTAATTGGTTTTAGTGAACAGTGTGGCGTACTAAACGAGTAACATACTTTAGTTTCATGCTATCATCAGCCTCACACCAGAAATGCATCCATTATCAACGTTGACTACGCATGCGGGACCGCTGCTGCCGGTCAACTCGCTCAACTGTCAAGTGTTAAATATCAACTGACTCAGCTCAAGTCAACTGTCTGTGAGAATGAGAACTGCGAGTCTTATAAATGTGAGAGTCTGTGAGATGTTGTGAAGCTCAAACATGTTTGGTCTGACTCAGATCTGGACAATATTCAATAAGAATCAGATATTGAAGTGGAGACTTGTGTTTCAAAGCCCAAAGGACGTTGAGAAAAGTGGCAATCTGTTTATTTGGCAGCACTGAACAAACTCTTAAATAGCAAATTAAATACAATTTCATCAACTAAATAGCCTTATAGCAGCATGCATTGCATCTATATTTGGTTTTGGGTTTTCACTCCCAAACCCCCCTGACTGGCACAAAATGTTTTTTTGAAAATTGTACAACCCCCCTGACTGGCATACAAAATTTTGGGTGATATTGTTGGCATAAATGGTGGTCAGATGTGAAATTGGGGGGTCAGATATAAAGTTACTGTAGGCGGTCAACCATTTTTTCTTAATTTGTGTATTGAAAACAAGTCTTCTTTTCTCATCTTTATATCAGTATGTAAAGTCATAAACATTTGACTTCTGCTGCAGCCATTTTGATATATCGATATATGGTTAAAGGGAAGTCAACCCGTATGAATCCAGGCAGATAATGCAGAGCAGCATGTACAACTTTGTACACTTTAAACTAAAGTCACAAGAAATTGTAGACAATGGCTTTAGTGTACAAATGATGTGAACATCTTGAAAGTTAAAGTCTGTAAATACCTTATTGACTGAGCATGTGATCCAGATAGAAAAAAATCCTGCTAAACCTAAATGCATTTAAGGCACCAATATTGAGTAGAAAATGGTACAGCAGATGTGCTGACACAAACGGCAGAACAGTTCAATGGGTTTAGTTGATGGCTTGAATTGCCAAGAACATCAAAATAAATCTATTTATCTCATTGTACAAGAAAATTAAAAGAGTTCTGCAATGAGAATGGGTCCAGGTAAAAGGAAATTAGTTCACTTGTAGAACAAATTTGACTATAGTCGTGCTGATCTGTCGTAAATGTTTTTGGGAAGTCATTCATGAAAATCGGGGTTCAGTGACCGCTGATCTCACCCCATGTTATTTTGAGTGCTTAAATACAGTACATTATATAATGAAAATTCCATGTGGATACTGACTAACCATGCGGGCGGGTGACAGTAAACTGATACCTCTATAACGGCCTTACTAAACATTAAAATTAATAACATGTAAAAAATCTTATATTAAATAACAGCTGCGTAGGAAGCAAATTTAAGTTGTGTGTGTGTTGCATAGTGGAATCGGTGTACCGATATTTATTTTAGAATATTTTTACACCAGAATTATGCAACCCAAATTGTGTCACCCCAAAAATGTTATCAGAAGATAAGTATATAACTTTATCAAGCTGAGGCAAGAAAGTAAATAATATTGAAACAATTATTTGGTCAATATGTTCTATATTGCTATTGCAATGGTTATTTTCCATGCTGTGTCATCTAACCTTACAATGATCACCCCTTAATGCAGACACTACACACACTTGGACTGTCAAAACGTTGGGTCATGGACAGTAACTTTTTATAAATTACGTTCAAAAACTTTTTAAGCCAGAGTAGCACCTAACTATACAGTATGTCTGACATATAAATTGTATATAATATTCCCTTTTATGTTTCGCTCTGAGTTTCTGACTCTCTGAGGAAAAATGACCTTTACTCGAAATGTACATTAATAGTCCTTCTACAGTAGTCACACTGTTTTGGCAGTACACAAACTTTTAGAGTTTTCAATTTGTATTCCTACACTGCCTACGAAGAGCACAAATTTTATAAAACTAAAATGGTGTACTAAAAACTGTATAACATGCTTACTTGGTTAGGGTTAGGCTTTGTTTTAATAACAACTTTCTAATTAATCTAGAAAGTACCCCATTTAAGGTATTCTAATACAGCACATACTGTATTTTTATATAACTATTTTTAGTGAAGAAGTGTTCTCTTCCTATCATTGCAACTCTTTACATCACATTGAGAAAATCCAGAAACATCCAGGTGATATTGTTGAAGCTGGATCTCTAGCAGTAAGTATTTTTTGACTCATTTTTTCAGGATTAATTAAGGGACTGTTGAGAGGTACATGTATGTTGGACAGGTTATATGGTGGCCAGAAGGGACATGATCCTGTCACTTTTTTTGGCTGTGTTGCAGGTTAGATTGTGTTGTCTCCTGCAACCCATGCTTTTAAGGATTCTTTTTAATTGTCTGAAACTGAGACAATTAAATGCCGTGAATGGTTACAATAAAATAATGAATCCCAAAATTTCACCGGCAGTTAGCCCTAGATTAATAGTCATAGAAATTTGTGTGCTACTACACGTACCTGTATGTTGTAAGGTCGTAAATTACAGGCAATTGTTTCTGACGGACCTTTAATGTATGGTATTGTTGTTGCTGTTACGGTTGTACTGCTGTTGGTCTCATTGATATTTGTAGTTGTTCCATTCAATAACGTTAGTATATTGTAATTGTTTTGCGAAACGTGTGCTGAAGATAGTTGTTTTGATTGCACAGAGTTTCGGGTGAGTCTTGTCAAAGTCTGGCTCTTACTGTACACTACAGTATGTACCTTGTGTACCAGACACAGAAATTTAGCACTGTATAGAACTGCCTCGTTCTTTAAAAAATCCCTGTTTATTTTTGTCCTAGAATTGTCCAATTCGTGAATTAACCCTTTCCTACCTGTACATAAAATAAACGGGATTTTTTAAATAACGAGCCAGTTCTATACCGTGCTAACTAACATTTTACCCATGTAAATTTCTGTGTCCGTTACACGAAATAAGAGCCCAAAGTCTTGATGGTTGTTGCTTTGTGTACCAGTATGACACAAAGAAACGATGATGTAATGAACCAGACGTATATATATACTGTACAGTATACAGTATAGGCAAAGTCTGACAAACACGCTTTACTTGACTCTGAAGATGACCGCCGCTGAGGCCGTCGAAATGTCAGTCACCTGGATGATCAAATTCACACATATGACATCTAATGATACTCTTGGTTCAAACCATTTACTTTATGATTTAACTGGTTAACATGAATTAAATAAGTAAAAGCTTCCTTCTTATCTTACCAATCCATCTTACCACTCAATCTTCTGTTATTTCTGTGAGATTCATTGTTAATTACTGCGCTCAAGGAATTGTGGTTAAATGTACCAGCTAGTCACCATATTTTTTCAGGGTTCGAATTAATTGAATAAAAACGATGTGCATTCTTCCCCGAAAACATGACGTCCAGGTGGGCCCTCTCAATATACATGTAAGCAAAATAATGGTTTGCAAGAAATTGAATGCCTAAAGGAATTCTGGGCTTGGTGTGTGATATTTTCGGTTGCCATTGCCCCTGTTGGTTTAAGAGATTGGAAAGTTTATAAAATCACTAAAATGCGTGACAGAGATCAAATTTCGGCCGCCATTTTGTGCGTGCTTGTGCGTGAAAGTGATTCCTTCTCAGGGCACTTTAGAGCTAGCCTGTGTACAGCCTGAATATACACCTGTAATTACTTAATTATTACAGGTGTATATTCAGGTTGTACACAGGCTATTTAGAGCAGACACGCCGAAAAAATCAATCGTCAATGACAACAATCGTCAATCGATTATGGCTTTTCTTTACAATTTTAATAGCAATTTTTGCGTGGCTGTGGGAAATACACACAATTTTTCCACTTTGGGAAATAGGACTGTTAACATAACTTATAGTTTGTATAGAGCTATTTGTTTGTGTTCAATACTGATTTTTTTCTGCACATCGTTTTGAAAAGTGATGTGCAACTTTTACTATTTGGGCGAAAACGATGTGCAAATTGCACATTGCACACCATTAATTAGAACCCTGGTGGATTTTATTTTCCAGAATCAGTGCTGTAAAAATTATATACTTTCAATAATAAGAAATCTTTTGCTGACTTATCCTTTAAACTCCAGTATCAAGTAACATATAAATTCTCCTTATTGCATGGTCCTAAGCATTTCTTCTCGTACTAGTTGGGAGAAGTTGTTTTGATACATGTACAGTACTGATGTCTGAGTTTGTCTTTGGTGATTATTTCCTTTATTCTCATTACCTATATGTGCCATTGATATTATTAAGAGAAATTAGATGCTGATCACAGTCCTGCAGCATAAAGGGAACAGAACATTTTCATCGCTAAACTGCAATTTTACTACATTAAATTTTGCACTGGCTTATTGCCACTGGTCTACTGTACTCTTGATGAATTTTTATGGACGCTTAAATAAATATATAGTTTAAAAGCTTACCACTGTGGCTACATTACAGTTTGTATCTGCAACTTTGTGTTAACAAATGGACTCAGACTCCAAATAATACCATAGACAAGGGCCTGGTTGTTTAAAATCTGCACTAACATATATGTTTAGCACTAACATATATGTTTAATATACATGTATAATCTGTTACTACAGTATCTGTTACATGTACCTTTACTGTGCATGTACATACTTATAGTATAAGTCCCGCAGCCATTCAAAATACTTTAATCTATACAGTCTAATCAGGTACCAGCATATGTACAATGTACTTATTAGAAATAGTATAACAAAGAGAAATGAGAGAACTTCAATATTTAGAAAACAACTTAAGTAAAAGTGTACTTATATACAGTACTTCCATTGAGGACGTTATTTTAAGTACTTTTACTTAAGTTTTTTTCTACAGTACATATTGCAGTTCTCAATATTTCTCTTTTTTTATACGATATCCAGTTCGTTTGAGAACTTAGCAGCATGCTTATAGCCAGGATTCTGAAATCAGACCTCTCAACTCTCACGCATTCGGTTTCACTCTCACGCTCTCACGCAGCTATCTGTAAATGCACTGGGCAGTTTGTGTTAAATTTTAGAAAAATAATATCGTACAATCAACTATTGGGCAGTTTAAAAAATGTTTTAAAACAAATTACGATGAAGTCCAGTTCCAGGGAAGACAGACGCCAAAATCATTCACATCAGCAACAGAACTGGTTTCTTATGGAGCTGTTGCTGGGTTGTCAGGGTTTTAACCGCTGTTATTATTATTATATGTGACTGTGTATTCAGAAATAATACCGAAATTTATGCCTGTCTAGACAATAGCGTAGAGTCTGGCTGCTATTAATAGCTCAAAAAGCGGACAAACAAACCACATTTGACTCACAAATGATTGCAAATGAGCTATTTTCTTTTGTTATGGCCGCAAGAATTATGGGTAAAAGCGGACAAACATCGATGCTGACGTCATCTCGACGGAGCGCTTTAAATGCTTTAGATTTCATTTCATTTCATTTCAAAGTGCTCTCAAAATGCAGGAAAACGGCATTTCAGACATTTGAGATTCAAATATTTTCCGGGGTATATGCCTACGGGTGTCGTCCCAAATCTCACTCCGTCACAAATTTCAAAGTTGAGAGGTCTGAAATAGGGCATCCAATTTGGGAACATCAGGCAAAAGTGACGACGCACTTCTAGGGGGTCTGCAACATGCCCCCCCGGAAAGTGTTTTAATTTTTGGTCGTTAAAACGGCATTTCCTGCATTTTGAGGACACTTTCGAGCAAAATATCACAGTCTTCTGAATCACATTTTAACAGTGTATCTCATAATTTTAAACATATTTTGGTCCAAATATGATTATATTATCTCATGTATAATGAAGCAGTAAAAGGAATCATATTTCCGTAAGACGCAGTGTAGATTATATTCATATATTTATCCTTACAAATTTGTAATTCAACAGTTCAACTTACATCTTCAAGAGAAAAATTCATAATCTATGCAGTGGATTATTAATTACAGTAGAAGTTTATTTCAAGTCGCCATCTGAGACTGTGTGGTGTACTAAAGATCGTCAGATCCATTCAAGATTTTTCGAACATCTCTGGCTTCGCGAGTTCGTGCCGGTGGTACCGCCATGCTTCTTCATTCAACTAGGATATTTTCACTTCAACTAGGTACACCGTCAAATTGGTCAAAATGTCTGATAATATTGAAAATTAAAGCTATTTCTTTTCAAATATACAGTATTTTATATACAGTACTGCTCAGAAATAACCTGACCAAAAACGCGTTCTGAACGCGTTCCGGATGCGTTCCAGAACGAGTTCCGAATGCGTTCCGAATGCGTTCCGGTTTTCAGGCATACATGTCGTAATCAGTTCGGCCATATCCGGAAATTGTCGTCACTTTCCGATTCGTAGCGTCATCTTGTTTAATTTGATAATAATTTCATATCGTCGCTCCGCCATATTTACTGAATACAAGAGATATTTTACGATGACAAAGCTTTCATTATATGCAACAAAGAGTCATTTCGTTGAGATCTGCTGGAGTAAAGATTCCAAAAATAAAAGATACTCTAATCGAGGAAGGAATTAAAATCTCAAGATCGGCAATCTGTCTTTTTCTTTTGCGATATCGAATGAGTGGTCAATTGAACGATGCTCCTCGCAGTGGTCGAAGGCCAAAACTGACAGAACATATCAAATTTATAGACGAATATGACTCAGATCGCCGGTTATCCAGGCGAAACAAATTATGGACAAAACGTCTTCAAGTTCCTCCATAATTTATTTGACCATGCCGCGGTTTGGTTTTCGAACTCTTGTTTGGTTCACGAGCTCTTGCGCATTGCTGACCGCCACAGCTTGTGATACGAGTAGTTTCGCTACAACCTTAAGTCGTTTCGCTACACTACCGTATACACGAGTCTAATATGAATTTATATCTACGAATTATGTTTTGCTTCGTCCGAACATAAGCATGTAAACATGTCAATAAAAAACGACCTTCGAACATGAAATACCCGGCCGACGATATCACGATAGTATAAAGTTAAAAAGTAGAGTGCTGCGTAGACAGTGTTTTGGATATATAGCAAAGTGAAATGTGGTAAAGGGTGCCAAGATTTTTAGCGACGAAATACTGACGTTTCGAGCGGAGCCCTTCATCAGAGTAAGACGTCCGCTCGAAACGTCAGTATTTCGTTACTAAAAATCTTGGCAGTTTACCACCTTTTCACTTTTCTAGTATAAAGTTAGTTTTTAGTATTAGTTTAATTTTCTTCCACGTTGATAATATCGTTTGTAAAATTTGCTTTGCTCGCTTGCAAAAGATATTGACAACTATTCTATATTGACAAAGGCTTGCAACCGCAATTTACACAAGTGGCGGACGAGTACTTGAAAATAATAAGTGATGATTCATAAAGATGTTGCCACGTGCTCATTATAAACTTTACCCCGCGCTAGCCAATAGTGTATTCGCTCTCAATTTCTATGAGATGATAGATGACTCGGCCTTCGCCATCGTCATTTATCACATCATGATAGAAATCTCGAGCTCATAATCTTTAAATATAAATTCGCCATGGACGTAAAGGAACGCAGGCTCTGGGTGCGAGAGATTGATTACATATTTATCAGAGCATATTTCAAGATCAAAATTCAGAATAATTTCCAACTGACATGAAACCAAAACGAAACATAAACGTAGATGTAAACTCATATTAGTGTAGGAAACAACTTACACCATTAAAACGAAATCGTTTGTTGGTAAGTCGACTCATACAGTTGTTACGCTGGAAGCGAAACGACTTTGTGTTGCAAAACGACTTCTGGTTGTAGCGAAACGACTTGTAGCGAAACGACATGCACACGTTACAATGTGCTGCGATTTTTCCTTGAATTAACCTGGTCATTGTGTGAAACATGTGCGTTCATTTTACCTGTACAGTTTCAATGAAAAAGTAGTTTCAAGCCTAGATCAAAATGAGGATGAGAAAACATGGCGTCACGAATTTTTATAGCGGTCGTTTTAATTCACAGATGAATAAAATAAAGATTTGATGAGTGTTTTTTAATAAACACAGAGCGTTCATATAAAAGGGTACCATCCATCCGTTTGATGTTTTTAAAAAATATATGGCGCCGCGTGATAATCAAACACGGAGTAAAATTTATATTAAGCCAGTGACTGAACTACTGAGGTGTCATTACTTATGCGCAACTCTCATTCACTCTCACCATTGATTGATACAAGGCTCAAGTTCATACATTATTCGTATAAATATGATTTGTTTAATCACTCGGAGTTTTCCGAACCCGGTAATAGCTTCCGACAAAATTTCCATCGCAATCGATGGGTTGGCGAAGGGAACGCGTTCTGGACGAGAACGCAGCGTTAGGTTACTTCTGAGCAGTACTGTATATTAGGCAAATCATTGAGAATAATTTCCTTTCTCCCGTCCAAAGGCAAAGGCGTCCATTTTTCGTTGTAGGGCGTCCTATAGAACGCCCTTCTGGCTATAAAGGACGAATCATTATTTTTCTGGAGGGGCGGGGGAGGGGGATGTTAATGTTTTCAAGGCAAACAATTTTTTTCAGTGCTTGTACCTCTACATGTAAATTATTTCATCACTATTTTTAGAGCATATATCAGGTGTCTTAGATACAGTATGCCAAAAAATTGGCTATAATAGCGATGATGATGCTCGTGAATTCGGGTCAGTTGTAACGTTTTTACTATAGAACATTTTCATGAGTCCGGCCTGAGATTCCGTTCACGCCGGCCTAATCTCAAGTACTTGCCCGCTAGACCGAACTGAAGCACTTTTACCTCTCAAACTGAATATGTGTTATTTGAGATTGGTGTCAAATCCATATAAAATAATGATTCTCCGCCAGTCACGAGCTGTAAGGCAATTGAGACAAATCTTGGAGTAACAGCAAAACCAAGCCTATATAGTTTCAAGGCTGGCCTCGTGTAAACAAAAACCGAAATTCAGGCCCGTCCGAGTTCAGGCCGGCCTGATATAAACACCCCCTATGGTATACTCCTTATCTCCATTCACCACCTGTCCCAGATAAGACCCTGTGGTAGCAAGCCACTGTCTGTGTCTTGTACTGTACTGGTCAGGAAACCTTGATAATGATGATTATACAGTCACTACATCCACATAAATACCATATACATGTACTGTAGCATAGTACCTTTGCAATGAAACTATAGGTTTTGAGAAACAAATTGTAATAGTATTGTTAGTATGTTAACTTGTCATTGACACTCAATGGTCTTGGACCTTTATTTCGTGATAAAAATGATAACTCAATAATAAAAACAAAATGCGGAAGGAGGAGGTAAGCCCTATATACTCTATGCCTATGAAGAGTACAAGGTTGTTAATAGATATGTTACAAAACGAGTTGGGTACTTATTTTATTACCCGACCGGTATGAGGAAGTATCTATATATCTTCTCGCTCGTAATGAAGCATTGTTTTATATTCTTGCTTGTTGTGGTAAAAACAATATTTAATATACAATTATTCGATGAGGCTGAGTATGATATCAAGAATTATCCAGACCGAGGTCAATGTTATCTGCCGAAGGCTGAGACAGATAACATTGACAGAGGTCTGGATAATTATTGATATCATGCGTAAGCCGAATCCAATAATTGTTTTATTATACATTGTTCAAAATAGTCTTACTAAAAATATGCAAACAAATCTACTACAAGCCATTTTTTATTTTGTAATTTTCGCGCGCTTAGTCCTAGTGACGTCATCAGCGTTCAATAATTTTTGTTTTGGTCACCTCCGTGCAATAATTCACAGTATTCGACGGAAATGACGTCGCGCCTGCCGGACATTGAGAATTCACTGGAGTATGTTGACCAATAAGAAACGAGAATGAACTTTGAATGTATAATAATAACAATTGTAACATTGGGTGGTATTAAAATAGTTGGTGACAAATATTAAGACCATTTTCCGGGTATTCGGATTGGTAAGCTGTTTACACTCGGGGATGAAATCCGGAAACATTTATGCGGGAACGGTTACCAGTCATTTCGCGAAAAGACAACTCCAAAATGCCGCCCAAAAAGAAGGCTAGAAAGGATGTTACAGAGAGTGTTTACGAAGTAGAACTACTTCTTGGAGTAGTTCGTGCGTACTAAATGGATGCGTATAAAATGGATCATATGTGCCTGCAACAAAATCAGACACCAACTACCGACAACAGTCCAATAACAACAACATCCCCCATTTTGCCTGCACCGCAAACTCGTGTGATCGCGGACGGAAAAATATTCGGATTCATTGGAATACCCGTTTACACTACAAAAGATTCCGGATTCATAAGTATCCAGATACAAAGATTCCACTTTAGATTCCGGATTCAAAATCTCCGGAGACGCGACCAAACCGGGACGTTTTATTTCGGATTCATCCTCTTGTGTGTAAACGGCAAAACGAATCCGGTACCAAAACGTTCCGGATTCGTGACGAATCCGGAATCCGGAAACTTTTGCTCTAGTGTAATGCAGTCTGAATCATAGGGCTTTCATCATTGCTCTGCAAACATTTTGTTTTTTACTTATTATGTTTGCAAACAATTTATTTGATCTTATCAGCATCTGCAAACAATTTTTTTCAATATTTTTCATCCCCTCCAGAAAAATAATGGTTCCTCCCTAAGCCTGCTTAGTAGCCTTCTTATTTATCCTACTAATGTATTATACTGTTGACTTTTAGGCACAAGCATTGCCAGAAGCAACATATCCTATATGTGAAGCAATTGGGCCAGACATCATTGAAAATGGTACAAACTTTTGTTTTTATTATTTAACCTTGATATTTTAATATCTAAAGTATAGAAAAGTGGTGCGAAGATGCAGAACAATAAACTTGCATCTTATTTAAGAAATAAAAAACGTGTCGCGTGTGATTATCGAGTTATAATGGCACGAGAGATGCGTGTAAAACACGAGGCGATAGCCGAGTGTTTTACTAGCTTCTCGAGTGCCATTATAACTCGATAATCACACAAGACAAAGTTTTTTATTTCTTTTATAAAAGAACACCATTATTATTAACAATAAAGCCATGAAAAATGTAGATTTACCTGTTATAAATGACGTTGCTATGTGCGTTGCTAGGAAGCTTACGATGAAAACACGTTGGCGATTTTAGCGATGAAAATGCACTCAACGTTGCAGTTAAAACATTCTGTTGTGTTAGTACCTTGATTCGCCTTGTATCCAGGTATTCTTTGACTATCTTTTGTGATTTAAACTACTTAAAATCCGTCAAAAACGACAAAATCTACGCGAAGAATCACGTCAGCTTATGCTTTATTGAGTTATAATGCACGGTTTTTGAGCTCAGTAACCAATCAGATAGCGTGTTATCGCTCATTTACTTCCGGTTATTTTATAATGTCCTTTATAAATATAATATTATTATATAATAGACAGTGTTTTATTGATGGTTCCGCCACTAATAAAACTGATAATCACACATGTGCGATTATTTATGGTAATCCACACATGTGTTGATTATCGTGTTTTAAAATGTTTGTAAAATCGCATCACATTCTTGTGCTCTATTTTTGTTGATTATATAATAAACAGAAAAATACTCGTGTTGACCAGGATATCTCACTCGTTCTCTGCGCTCACTCGTTCGATATCCTGGTCAACACTCGAAATAAATTTCATATTTCCACACATCCATGTATTATTCTCTATGTATAATGATAAAAAAGTAGTGGTTTTTATATTTATATCCACAATTCAACGGGGTAAACGGCAGCATACGAGAACAGCGTCAAAGTGTCTATCTCACGTTTGGGGATTTTACATATCCTGAGCAAAATCATAATATATCTTGCCAGCCGAAAATTTCATCTTCATGGATGTGATGTCACAAGAGGCATTTTTATGGCAAGTATTAACAAAAGAAAACTGGTTTGGAATGCTCAGGAAGACCCAAATATTACGGATATGTAAAATCCCCAAACGTGAGATAGTCACTTTAAAAACAGAGTACATTTTCTTGAAAGAAGAACTTTTCTTCATTTTCAAAAAGCCATATAATAAATTCGTTGTTGAACTCGTTGTCTGTACGGGAAAGTATTCGCCGTTTTTCACATAGACTTAGCCTTGACTTGTGATCGGTCTTAACGAGCTTTTCTACAATCTGATTGGTTCCTGAGCGGTCTTTACAAATTACCGGTAATGACCGGTCATTACAAAACAACTGAAGAGTTTAAAAAATTGCGAAAAAATTGAGGAAATGTGAGAAATTTAAAAGAGCCATATATACTGTAATAAAGCCTTATAAACCTCCCTTTGTTTAAGAAATGAATAACGTGTCGCGTGTGATTATCGAGTTATAATGGCACGAGAGAAGCGTGTAAAACACGAGGCGATAGCCGAGTGTTTTACTAGCTTCTAGAGTGCCATTATAACTCGATAATCACACAAGACAAAGTTTTTTATTTCTTTTATAAAATAACACCATTAAAGGAAAATGCACTCAACGTTGCAATTAAAACATTCTGTTGTGTTAATCAAGTACCTTGATTAGCCTTGTATCCAAGTATTCTTTGACTTCCTTTTGTGATTTAAACTACTTAAAATCCGTCAAAAACAACAAAATCTACGCGAGGAATCACGTCAGCTTATGTTTTATTGAGTTACAGGTATAATGCACGGTTTTTGAGCTCAGTAACCAATCAGACAGCGTGTTGTCCAGGCCTCATTAATATTTTTTGGTGCCTGCGAGCAGAATTTAGAAGTTCGTTGTCTATTTAGTTTACAAGCGATCAATCATTTCTTTTTATTTCCGTGACAGGCTCTTCAACGAAAAATTTGCATTGCATGCAATAAAACCTGAGAAATCTTACATCGCGACATGCTATTCGATAAACCTCAACATTTTCACACGCAAAAAAACCCGTTTCAGTGTTTGACTGTTAACTTGTTCACATTTCACGAACATGACCAACGCCACTGACGCGTGATAGTGAAAGAGACTTTGCGTGGGTGTATAGAGTTTAAACGTTTTTTGTTTCTGACAAAAAATATTATTTTGAAAACGTATACGTCATGTAAACACAGCTAACGAACTAAAAAAATAAAATCTCTGTGCCTGCACAAACTTTCTGAATTGTAAATAGTGCCTGCGAACGTCATGCTTTGTAAACACAGTTTTAATAATTCGCTAAAAAATCAACAACAAAATTGTGCCTGCACACATTTAAAATGTGCTGCGAGTGGCGCTCGCGCGCTCATGCACTTTAATGAGGCCTGGTGTTGTCGCTCATTTACTTCCGGTTATTTTATAACGGTCTTTACGGCACAATTATACTGCCCTAGCTCTTCTCGCACAGTACTGAAAGACCGCTGGCTCGGTGTCAATAAGTCTTTAGTATTTGCCTGAGGTTTTGGACCCTACGGAAGCCGTTGCCGAGAGCCTTGTCATGAGTTCTGTATATATAGTGGTGGTAATGCCAGGATAAGATTCTGGGTATATTATAGGTAATATTTGGCATTTCACTCGATT